>JAYJMJ010000375.1:5743428-5754839 GCA_036873875.1 Laminaria ephemera
ATGTCGACGAGGGAAAGGGACGGCTGAACCCCTCTCGCGATAAAAATTACGGCAAGCACCGCAGGAGGAAAGGTGGAGAGAAATCTTCTGTGTTTACCTTCCTCCTGTGTGACCCCGGCTGGTGCGGCAAACATCTGTCTCACCTGAATAAATGGGATGAAAAACACACACACTGCAAAATGTTTCCCACACTATCCCCCACTAATTCCAAGTAGTTTGTCCCCAAAAACGTTGGTGCACTTCTAAAAGGGGGTAAAAACTGTACCTCGAACATTTTACCGACGATTAGCACCCACTCGTAAACCGCAAAAAAATAATCAACTACGGCCATGTCAAAAGAGCCCGGACTATTTGGGCCCACCACAGCAGGCAGTACATCACTTTCCAAAGCTTTGGCGTGGTAAACGGGGCATTCAAAGTCCACTCAAAGAGCGTGCCTCTAAAACCAAGTCATACCACATATATTTGGGCCCATTTCATGGGCCCTATAGCGTTCTATTAATAGTGCGAATAGGGTTAAGAGGGTTTAACCCCTTTTCAGCTGCATCCGCATGTTTCGGGACAAGTTGCTTGGAATTTGTGGGGGATATTGTTTGTAGTACGAGTATGATGGGTTAACACAGGTAGAGCTATAACTGCAAGGATCAACCACGGCTAGGGGGGGTGTACTCGTGTCATGCATAGCGGTAGTGATAATGGGTGGCTAGGGGACGAACTATTGGTCCTTTTGGAACTTGATTATAGTATTGAGGGAAAAAGCGACGGAATTACATGACGAGTGACTTGATTATAGTATAGAAGGAAAAAACGACCAAACAAAATGACGATTGACTTGATTATAGTATAGAAGGAAAAAACGACCAAACAAAATGACGATTGACTTGATTGTTGTTGTTGTTCTCACATTAACTCTCATAATCAACTCCGTGGTCACAGGACAGGCTCCAGTCACTCTGGAGTGGAAGAATACCGCAGGAAAAAAATAAAACAAACCAAAAGTGGTACGCGTATATTATAGTTAAGCGGGGATCAGCGACGAAACAAGACGATTGTTGTACGAGGTAGTGTGGAGCAGGGAAAAAACGACGAACCAAACTGTCGATTGACTTGCTTACAGTTTAGGGGGAAAAAACGACGAGACAAGACGACGATTGTACCACTCCGACAATAAATATAAGCTCGATATGGAATTGAGGTCATGCGCAGATAGATCATAAGATTCAAACATCTATTGGCTGACCCGGGGATGTAAATTTATCATGCCCTCCCTAAGATCTCGGAATTTCGCCCATTCTTCAAGTATTATTTATATCGAGCTTATACCAGGTATATACATTGTCGGACTGGTATGTATATACAGCTTTAGAGGGACACAACGACGGGAGCAAAAGGACGATTGACTTGCTTGTAGTATAGAGGGGAAAAGCGACGGAACAACATGACGGTTGACTTGGTTATAGTATTGAGGGAAAAAGCGACGGAACAGGACGATTGACTTGATTTTATGGCATAGAGGAAAAAAACGGAAAGACGACGGTTCAAAACGACGATTGACCTGTTTATAGTATAGAAGGAAAAACCGACGGAACAAAATGACGGTTGCTTCGTCGGTCAGTTAGGAAGCAAATGACGATTGAGATATTATTATAGTATGGAAGGAAAAAGCGACGAAACTGACGATTAACTTGATCATAGTATAGAGGGGAAAAGCGACGGAGCAACAAACGACTCCCTTCCGAGGAATCGTCACGTTGTTTCATCGCCCTTTTCCCTCGATACTGTAATCAAATCAATCCTCATTTTTGGTTTCGTCGCCTTTTCCCTCCATTCTATAATCTGGTTGCTGGGAGGGGCTTAGTTATTCGACATGTGCGCCACGTGACGCTGCCCGAACTCCTGCGCGCTGGCACTATCCCACGTACCGCACACGTTCGGTAAGAGCTTACCATGTGCTTCTTATTTTGTTTCTTGTCTTTTTTTTTCGGTCGCTATGCCTGGATTCCAAAAAATACTTGAGCTCGGAGCCGGACAGTTCTTACAACAGTATGATGGCACCCACGCTTCGGGGAGAATTGTTACTGCTCGAGTCCAGCGTCGGGTAGTTTTTATAATAGTGCTGCCTGCACCCACGGTAAGGAGTCGAAGTTATGAATATATGAGTTCAGAGTCGGCTAGTTTTTACCAATAATAGTGCAACCAAATTTTTTATAGAAGTTAGAAAGGACACCTCAGCTGTGAGATCGAGAAGTTCGTCGAAGCTCGTCTTTGGAAGCTGCGTGTGATGCTTCGATCGCGCGTGCTCTTTGGGGTTCATTACCTCGTGAACGCGCGTGCTATGGGATTTATGACCTCGGGAAGGACACATACCGATAGGTCGGCGACTACCCGGGGTGATAGTGCCAGGGTCAACAGGACGATTTTACAAAGACGGGCAGCCTAAGGGACAAGCTGCTGCTGCTGTATTATCCCATTTGGGCCCCCAGGTATAGCGACCGAAAAACGATAAATGCGGTGGTATCATCACCCCTTCTATTAATAGGAAGATCGTGCAGCAGTGCGACTGTCGTCATGCTGCCTGCGCGCGTGTCGTATGATACATCTCTCCACGTTGTAATTCGGACACAGCCCCTACCGCAGCGGGCGCAGCTGCTTCGTGTTACCGATTCTGTTTACAAACACTTGATACGCGGGTCGAAAAATCAGGGTCTTCGTATATTACATGCATGCAAGTCAAGCCAACCTTTAGATTTAGAGTATGAGATGCGCGCTACGATAGAGGTACTGTAGCATTTTTCGGCTTTTTTTTTGTTTCTGAATGACGGGGCTCCTTAACCCCAAAAATCGTCGGAATGTCATTCTTGTTTTGCAAAATATCATTTTTTTGTATACCTAACCTACTAGGCCATAGGTTTGTTCATCGGGGTGCACTTTCATTCTTCTCAAAAAATCAGTTTTTGGGTGAGGTTTAGAGCCTCCTCAAGTGACGAGCCTCTCAGAAAAAATATGGTGCACCTGTATCGTACCATTAGTAGCATGTGCCATTTTCACACTACACTATAATCAAGATATCACACCCCTTGGGACGATTTTCAGAGGCGATCTTCGACGGGTGCAACGATAAGAGGCAGCACTTTTCGGCGTTTTTTTTTGTTTCTGAATGACGGGGCTCCTTAACCCAAAATCGTCGGAAATGTCATTCTTGTTTTGCAAAATATTATTTTTTGTATACCTAGGTCATAGGTTTGTTCATATCAGGTTGCACTTTCGTTCTTCTCATTTTTTTTTTTTTTTGTGTGAGGTTTAGAGCCTCTTCAAGTGACGAGCCTCTCAGAAAAATTATGGTGCACCTGTATCGTACCATTAGTAGCATGTGCCATTTTCCCACTACACTATAATCAAGATATCACACCCCTTGGGACGATTTTCGGAGCCTTCGACGCGTGCAACGATAGAGGCAGCACTTTTCGGCTTTTTTTGTTTCTGAATGACGGGGCTTCTTAACCCCAACAATCGTCGGAATGTCATTCTTGTTTTGCAAAATATGATTTTTTTGTATACCTAGGCCATAGGTTTGTTCGTCGGGGTACACTTTCATTCTTCTCAAAAAGTCAGTTTTTGGGTGAGGTTTAAGAGCCTCCTCAAGTGACGAGCCCGAGAAACAAAATGGCGCACCTCTATCGTAGAATGTGCCATTTTCCCACTATACTATAATCAAGATATCACACTCCTTGGGACTATTTTCGGAGCCTTCTCCAAAACAAGGAGAGAACACAGCGAAAATAGTGGCCTTTGGAAGATATCGTCGACGGTCTTGCCATAGATCCATCGTTCGGCGTTTGCTCGTTCCCCGTAGCTCGGCGTTTTGCGCGTTGTTGAGAAAATCAGCTTCGAAAACTTCCGAGGGGGTGTGTTATCTTGCGTGTTACGTAGTTTTCGACGTTTGACGCATGCTACTACAGTACTGTAATGATACGGTAGAAGCTCCACCATTTTTTTGTTCTGGAGCTCCTCACTTTTTGAGCTGTATACCCCACCTAAAAAACAGATTTTGGAGAAAGTTTGAAGTGCTCCTCGATGAACCAAGCTCATGCATGGCCTATAGGTAAACAACGAAATGTGCCCTCTTTTTTTTTTTGAAGACTGAAATTCCGACGATTTTGGGTTATGGAGCGCCCCGTCATTCCAGAAAATGTTTCAGCATAAAAGTCCTACCTGTATCGTAGCACGCGTCGTTTGTGTGAGACTTGAAATACGTGGCTCCCAAAGGGGTATCCTGCTACGATGGCGGTACACCTTTTTTTCTGAGGCTCTCCTCACTTGAGGAGCTCTGTACCTCTCCCAAAAACTGATTTGGGGAAAAACAAAAGTGCTACCCGGTGAACAATCCCACCATGGACTAGGTATTCAACGAAAATTATCGCAAAAAAAAAAATTGAAATTCCGACGATTTTGGGTTAAGGGGCACCGCGTCCTTCAGAAAACGTCTTCACGAAGAAGTGCTACCTCTATTACTGTAGCACGCGTCTTTGGCAAAAACGTTTGTATGTTGACGGGCGGGGCCCCTCAACCCAATTTCGTCGCAATACCGTTCTTGTTTAGCGATGTTTAGACGCGTGCAACGATAGAGGTAGCACTTTCTGGCTTTTTTGTTTCTGAACGACGGGGTTCCTTAACCCAAAATCGTCGGAATGTCGTTCTTGTTTTTTTCTATGCGAGTTTTTTTAATACGTAGGCCATGTGTTTGTTCATCGAGTTGCGATGTTTTATGAATATTCGCTGCATACCTAGCCTATGGGATTTTGTTTATACCCTGGTAGGGTTGTACATCCATTTTTGACTTTTTGACGCGCGCTACGATAGAGGTTGCACTTCTTGGCAAAAAATGTTTTCTGAAAGACGGGCCCGATCCTTAACGCCAAGATCTTCGGACTACCATGGTACCATTCTTGTTTTTTCATTTATGTTTTTTTTTTTGCATACCTAGGCCATGTGATTTTTCATCGGGTTGCATTTTTTCATTTTTCTCAAAATCAGTTTTTTGGGTGGGGGGTATATATATAGAGCTCCCTCATGTGTGAGGAAAGAGCCTCAGAAAAAAAGGGTGCACCCTCTACCGTACTGTTAGTAGTAGTAGCATGTGTTTTCAGCTGTTTGGGTTTGGGTGAGGTATAAAGCTCCTTAAGCGAGGAGCCTCAGACAAAAGTAGGTGAACCCTTACCATATTAGCATCGTCCATCATAGATATAGCTTTCAAACGGCGAAAACCGAGGGGACCTATTAATAGGACGCTTGCCACGATAGAGGTAATAAGCACTTTTTTTGGGCTTTAAGCCGTTTTGTGAATGACGGGGGGCTCCTTAATCCAAAATCGTCGGGATGTCATTCTTGTTTTGCAACATGAATTGTTTGTACACACACCTAGGCCGCCATGAGTTTGTTCGTCGGGTTTCATTTTCAGTTTACTCAAAGTCGGTGTTGTGGGTCAAGTACGGAGCTCCTCAGGTGAGGAGCCTCGGAAACAAACGGGTGTACCTTTTTTTTTTTGAAGTCTCACTTTAACTTTCCAGCTTCTGGACAAGCCGTGGTCACAGGTGTCGTCCCTTCTCCCCCCCGGTACGTGCCTTCATTTTTATCGCGCAGAGGGTTCAGCATTCCCAACGCGCGTCGATTTTCATCGAATTTTGCTAACTCACGCTCTCGCGCTTTCCGCACAAGTCAAATTTTAGCACAAGAAAAAGTCCCTACGAGTACGAGTATGCACTCGGGGGAGGCTCGAACCAGCGAACTCGACCTTAGTGGTTACGAAGTTAATCCACTAGACCATCGGGGACGCTGACAAGTATTTATCGTAGCATGTGTTCTAGATGATGGTATGGACGGCAACAAGCACACACACATATGGAGACGACATTTGGTTTGAAGGCCATAGCGCATGCCAGGAGCTGAGAGTACGGCGGATGCGATACTGTCGTGTGAGCGGGATGCGTGCTACCTGGTATGATAGAGGTACCACTTTTGGACAATTTTGTTTCTGAATGACGAGGGGCTCCTTAACCCAAAATCGTTGGAATGTCATTTTTTTTTTGCAATATGAATATTTTTATACCTCGTAGGCCATATGGGTTTTGGTCATCGGGTTGCACTTTCAGTTTTGCTCAAAATATTTTTTTGGGTGATGTATGAAGCTCCCTCAAGTGAGGAGGAGCCTCAGAAAAAAAATGGTGCACCTTTCCCGTAACATGGTGTGCGAGTTGTATGGGTGCTGGCACGGTGGGGGTGCGGAAGAGCGAAAGAACAATCGCGAGGGTTGGTATTTACGGAGGACCATAGTAATCAGGACCCACGATACACACAAAAACCTATATAGTACACCGTTTTGACTAACCATATTTTGTCCTGATTTACTATTAAATATGTTCCCCCGTAATAGCAGAAAGCCAATAAATCTGCATCAAAATCTCATCGTAAAAAATTATCAAAACATAAAGGTGCTTAAAAAAACGATGAAAAGCGTCAAAACTTGTATTCCCGAGAGGGAAGAACCAACGTGTAAACTTCGTAAAAAACGTGCTTGCACATCGCAGCATCGGACGAGCGACGCTTCAGCATAAGCCTACCCGACCGCCTGGGAAAATCCCAAGATTTTTCTCGGAAACTGGGAACGTTCCCAAGATTTTTTCTCGGAAACTGGGAATTTTCCAAGAATTAATCTCGGAAACAAGATGTATCGAGGAGTTATGGGAGCATTGGCGAGCGTGGATTGTCAAAAACTTTGTCGAAGCTAGGCCAAGCCGAATATGATACCATGATACACTAATACTGAGCCTATGGGGCCGAGCAGACCACAAGTCTAGCCCCCTGTATTCTCCTGTTGAACCGAGATTGTAATGTCCCGGGGAGTTACCTACACCAAGATGTGATGGCGTTTATATTGCGGGCGATCCGAAAATAAACCCCCAGTTAGTTGACTGTGCGTCGGCGGCTGATGTGAATACTTTTTTCATAAAAGTTGGAAAACATGACGTTACAAAATGTTTTTCTTCACCACAGCAGGGGTACAGCGATCATCATCTGAATCAGATATATATGAGTTAAACTGCAGGTGGTGTCTAGCGTCCCATCTTGCCAATTAATATCCGCCGAGTATTGTAGGTAGACGGCGACAAAAAGAGACCTGCCTACCCTAACCCTACCCTACCCTACCCGATCAAAAAAGAAGAAAAAACACCCCTTGACACCAATACAAACGCGCAAGACCACAAAACACAGCAATTAATGCACCACAATATTCGCAGTCCGCTGACTCGATGCAGCGGCCCTGACTTATCCCACCCGTACGAATACGAGTAGGCTTTCTTCTACCGGGCGCGAAAAAAACGCACGATAGGCGCAAGAAGAACAGGCAGCAAAGCAGGTACGTGGGGGCCGCGTACGCCAACCTCTAAAAAAAAACGAATCGAGATAAGAGAGAGAAAACCGCGTAGTAAGCCAACCTCTAAAAAAAAACGAATCGAGATAAGAGCGAGAGAAAAAAAACAGACCTCAAACGTTTGCAAGGGTTTGTTGAGTAGGGTATATACTCTAGGGTACCCATGTACCACATCCGATTGTTATCGGTGATATATACTCGGGTATGCATGTACTTGGGTACCCACCCGCAGAGTATACACCCGACCAAACATACCTTTGAAAGGTTGATTGATGGTGCTTGTGCGCTCCGTGCCCCCGCGCTATGGACCGTAAAATTAAACAAAAAAACTGACGACACGCTGGAGAAAAACCACGCGCGTTGTTATGCATTGCCCTGTCAACGCTGTACCTCTTTTACCGCTTGCGTAATAGAACCCCCCCCCTCCCCCTCCCCCCCTTCCTAACCCCCATTCCGATCGGAATCGGACTAGACCTATCTCTAGTCTGGCCGAAGCACGCACAAGGCGATAGCTCCGGCCAAACAGAGACCTATACGCAGCCAGCCTCCTAATCCCAAAGCTTTCGAAATCATAAGCATTCGAAATCAAAAGCATCACCACTTCTCGCTCAAACCCCTACGGAAAAAACCATCGCTACCTCTCGGTCAACCCCAAAAGGTTTCACGTAGAGAAGCGAGAGCGAGGGCAAAAACAAAAGTCCAGAAAAAAATGATCCAGCTGCTGTTCTTCGTTTCTACCGCGATGGCTGGGGTGACCTGACCCGACCTGACGTTCGTTTTACGTATCATATACGGCGGTAGTATAACTTTTGGCGCGTCATAAAAAAAAGAAGCACAACATCACACGGGGACGGGCCGTCCCTGTCCCCACCCTTCCACTAACGCGCAAGCGTGGTATCATACGAACGGAATTGGTGACTTTCACCACACAACGTTTAGGGTCCACCCACCTACCAAAGCAAGGCGAAGACACGGCATGCACCCCAGTTTACATGGTCAAGAAGACAGGTCATCGTCGAACAGCTACACACCCATCCCCCGCCCCCGCGCCCCCCCCCCCTCCTCCTGCGCGTGACGAGCTCCACTTCTTACGTCGTGCCCTCCCCCCCCCCTCCGCAACCATACGCCTCAACTTCCAGCAGCCAAAAAACAAGAAGACCCATCACAAAAATGCTCCCCTCCGCATCACCCTCCGCGCACTACTCCGTACTTTACTAAGCCGCTTGCCCTCTGAGGCAAAAATCTGTCACGCCAGTGTCAGGCAGGCCTACTACCCGGTACATATAATATACCCCCCGGTAGAGATATAGTATACCCCCCGCTAGATATAACATATCCCCCCGGTGGATAAAACAACAACGCCTTCAAGAAACTGAGCAACACCCGCCAGCGCTCCCAACATTTGCGTGCCAAGAGTTGGGTTCCGGTGGTGCAGACGAGAACGGCTCCGGGGTGTCGCCCACGTATCCCAAGAGGTTTTCGAACGCCTTGGAGTACATCTGTGACAAACATACACACAGCACATGAGGGGTTAGTTTGTGGTGGTGCGGAGTAAACTAGAAAGTGCGAGACCCCAACAAGAACAAGACCAAGACTAAGACCAAGAAACATAAACACAAACAAGAACCATAAACATGAACTGCAACCAGAACAAGAACAACATTGGGGTACGCACAGTTCTACGTACGAACGTGGAAAAGCGTTCAATGAGCAACCAATTGACAACTAACTCCTTAGTCTACAAGCGTCCCACGGTAATTCTGACGCGCGACTGCGCCGGTAGGGCACGGGTCTAATATATACTCCCGCCGCGCTGCTATAACGAAAAAACAACACATGGCTGCGCCTAAGCAGGTGACACCGACGCAAACAGTCACCTCTGGACTTTCGTAACTACTTCATGCACTAGCATCGTAGTAGACCCCTCAGCCAGGAGAGAGGCACTGCCAGGAGAGATGTACTCCCAGTACATCCCGGCCTAATATTATACCCAGCCCTGCACATTCTGCATTCTCCCAAGCAAGCAGCGGCCAATGCCTTAATCACCACTCTTTCCCTCTACACTATAATCAAGTATAATCAAGCCCCAAACGAGTTAAGTAACAAGAGCTGTGGGCGAGGCAACACGACTTATCATACACCAGGTATGCCAAGAGACGATTTAAGACAACCAGGGGGGTATTACATCAGACGACGAACGACCGAGACAACCAACCAAAACCACCGACCGAAATCACACAAGCACCCTGATCCCTCAGCCAGGAGAGGGGTACTGCCGGGAGAGAAGTACTCCCAGTAGACCCTGGCCCGGTACCTAGCCCTACAAAGTTAGGATTCTCCCAAGCAAGCAGTGGCCGTTGCCGTAATCGTCACTCGTTCCCTACACACTATACCTGGTAATCAACACGCCTGCTACGATTGAGCTAGCACTTTTTCGGCTTTTTTGTTTTCTGAATGACGGGGCCCCTTAACCCCAAATCGTCGGAATGTCGTTCTTGTTATTCAATCTGAAAATTTTGTATACCTAGGCCATGGATTTTGTTCATCGAGTTGCACTTTCAGAGGTTTTACTCAAAAACCAGTTTTTGTGGGTGAAGGAAGGTTCAGAGCTCCTCAAGTGATTAATTAGCCTCAGAAAAAAAATGGTGCACCACCTCTATCGCAGCATGAGTCTCAAGTACAATCAACAATTAAGCCCCTAAAGGGTCAAGCAACAAGAGCTGTGGGCGAGGCAACACAACCATCATACTCGTACACCGGTACAAGGTTACCAAGCGACGGTTGCTACAACCGGGGGGGTATTACACCAGACGACGAACGATCGAGACAACCAACCAAATCCACCGACCGACATCACACAAATCACCTGTGCTTGCTCGCTCTGCGCTTTCCAACTCCGCCGCAAGCTTCTGCACCTCCGCCTCGGTACTACTACAATCAACATTAATCAACTCCCACAAGGAATGAGTAACAAGTGCTTCGAGCGAGGCAACACGAACAGACTGCACACATACTAAAGGACAGTCGAGACAACCGGACGACTATCAGCTGGCGAACGAATGAGACAACCAACCAAAACGACCGACCGACATACCGAATCACTTGTGCTTGCTCTGCGCTTTCCAACTCTGCCGTAAGCTTCCGCACCTCCGTCTCCATACTATAATCAAGTAATAATCAAGTCCCAAAACGATTACCGGTAAGTAACAAGAGCTATACACGAGCGAGGCAACACGACTGTCATATACTACTCTTTCCGGAAATATAAGGACCTTTTGTATTGATATTAGTGTCAAAACGGATCCTATATTCCCGGACATAGTGTTATACCAAGCGACGATTAATACAACCAAAAGACGACCATACAACAAACTACCAGGGGGACGAACGAATGAGACAACCGACCAAAACCATTGACCGAAATCACCCAAATCACCTGTGCTTGCTCTACGCTTTCCAACTCGGCCGTGAGCTTCTGCACCTCCGCCTCCATACTATAATCAAGTATAATCAAATCTAGCAAGAGCTATACACGAGGTAACACGACTGTCATACACCACTCTGTCCAAAAATACAAGGACCTTTTTTACACTGATATTATTAATAGTGCCAAAACGGCTCATATGTTTCCGGACGGAGTGGTATACACCAAGCGACGATCTAAAACAACCAGACGACGACCCGACAACTAACTACCACGGGACGACGAATCGAACGAATGAGACAAACCGACCAAGACCACCGACCGAAATGACCCAGTCACCTGTGCTTGCTCTACGCTTTCCAACTCGGCCGTGAGCTTCTGCACCTCCGCCTCCACCTTCTGCAGGGTAGTCTCCGACATCGCACAGCCGCTTCAAACAGGGCGCTCCTCTCTGTTATCGTAAGACACCACATGCAACGGTGGGTGGGTAGGTGGGTGTGGGTGGGTGGGTGTGTTTTTTTTTTTTGTGGGTGGGTTTTGTGTGTTTTGCGGGTGTGG
>JAYJMJ010000375.1:5786744-5810361 GCA_036873875.1 Laminaria ephemera
CCCTTCTCCCCCCCCGGTACGTGCCTTCATTTTTTATCGCGCAGAGGGTTCAGCATTCCCAACGCTCGTCGATTTTCGTCGACGTTTTGCCAACCCACGCTCTCGCGCTTTCCGCAAGTCCATTATTTTGCACAAGAAAAAGTTCCTACGAGTACGTACGAGTATGCACTCGGAGGGGGCTCGAACCTGCGAAATCGACCCTACTTAGTGGTTACGAGGTTAACCCACTAGACCATCGGGGACATTGTTAGTTGAGGAGCCCCGTCAGACAGAAATATTTTTTGCTAACAAGTGTCACCCTTGTCACACAACGCGCCTGGAACCTTCTAGAACCTTCCAGACCCTTCTAGAAGGGGTTAGTCCCACGTAATCTGCAGCCTACAAGAGACGGGCGCCGCAAGCCTCTTGAAAGTTGACCGAACGCTTGGTACAGCTCCAGCTCAAGGACGAAAGAAAAGCAGACATGCTGCACTTCTGAAATTGCAGAGCATTCGTCTACGATCGTAACGCCCAACCTTTATTTAGCTTGTGGCTGCTTGCGCGCCTGCCTTCACGCGCGCTGTGCTCCACAAAGAAGCCCATGGCCTAGGTGTGTTGACACCGAATATTTACTGTAAGGGACAAACGGGCTTCCAGCGAGATTGGGTAGAATTTCGGTCCGGAGTCCTGCTGTGGCACTTTCCTGGAGCCAGCTGCAAGGCGTTTAAGCCGATGTAAACTGCAGCCCACAAAAAAATCTGGCGCCGCACCCTCTGAACATTGGCGGTACGCTTGTTACAGCGTTACAGCGTTACAGCGTTACAGCTACAGGACGCGTGCCACCATAGAGGTAGCACTTTTAGTGTGAGAAATATTTTCTGAATGACGGGGCTCCTTAACCCAAATTCGTCGGAATGTCATTCTTGTTTTGCGATATTCATACTTTTTTATACCTAGGCCCCATGGGTTTGGTTGGTCATCGGGTTGAACTTTTAGTTTTACTCAAAAAAAAAGTTTTTTGGGGTGAGGTATAGAGCTCCTCAAGTGAGTTAGCCCCACAAAAAAAAATGGTGCACGTCTGCCGTAGCATGCGTCACAAAACAAAAATCACTAAAAAGAAGATATGTTTAAATTTTTGAAGTTGGAGAGCGTCGTAGAGCTAACGCCAACCTCTAGCTTACGGCTGCTGGCGCGCGCGTCTTGCGCTCGTTTTTTGGTTCTTTCGCGTGACCAGGGAGACATGGAGATGTTCCGCGTGTGCGTGGCGTGTGCTCGCAACTGCCACAAGGGCCGACTGGGCCACCGCACGCGGTTCTGCAAGCTCTCCAACACGCGCTGCATGTGCTGCGAGAGAGGGGAGGGCTCCTGTCTGTACTTCAGCAAAAAGGTGTCGAGCGGGGCCGCATTAACCCCTTTTTGCACTAGAAACCCTCACGGTTTGGGGGGAAAACTACTTGGAATTAGTGTGGGACATTTTTGCAAGGGTTAAAGGGTTAACGCCTTTTAAAACTAAAAAACCGCATCCAGTTTTTTGTTGGACAAACTGCTTGAGATTAGTGTGGGATTTTTTTTCAGTAGTACAAGGGCGCGAGGATAGTGTCGGTTGTCGTTCTGTCCCAGACGATATCTCACCGTCAAGCTCGATTGGGTGTGATGCCAAAACACGGTGCGTCTTGATAATCGCAGCGCTAACCCACGTCCCCTCTTCCCCTCACATCACCGCCTTTCATGCCCAGGAAGAAGTGGTGGCATCCTCGCTGGAAAAGCGGTGCACAGCCAAAGACGAAAAGACGTACTTGGATGAAGTGGGGAAGTTGGAGGGGATCTCCCCTCCCGGGTTGGCTTACGTGCCCGACCAGTGGCCGGACGGCAGGCCGAAGGACATCTGCGGGTGGCAGGTTTGTTTTACAGCATACACGCAGCTGTCACTTTTTTTGTTGGGGGTGGGGTTGAGCGGATGGTGGTGGTGTTGGTGGTGTTGGTGGTGTTGGCGGTGTTGGTGGTGTTGGTGGCGGTGTTGGTGGTGTTGGTGGTGGTGTTGGTGGTGATGTTGGTGGTATTGGTGGTGTTGGTGGTGATGTTGGTGTTGGTGTTGGTGGTGATGTTGGTGGTGTTGGTGTTGGTGTTGGTGTTGGTGTTGGTGTTGGTGTCAGTGTTAGTGTTGGTGGTGGTGGTGGTGGTGATGATGGTGGTGTTGGCGTTGGTGGTGGTGATGGTGGTGGCGGTAGTGATGGTGGGTAGTAGTGGGTGGGTCGACTATAGACACGCGGATGGCAGATTCGTTTTTTTGTCGGCGCACTCCCACCCACCCACGCATCCACCAAAAGATGAAGAAACGGTTCCGACGCGCCGGCCTGGCACAAAAAGAGAATTGTTCAAAACAAAGTTACAACATGTGCCAGGAATTAACTCACCTTGTTCTCTGTTTTCTGAAGACACGCGCTACGATAGACGTGCACCATTTTTTTTCTGAGTCTCATCACTTGAGGAGCTCTGTGCTTCACCCACAAACTGATTTTTGTGTAGACTAAAAGTGCATCCCGATGAACAAAACCCATGGCCTAGGCATACAAAAAAAAATCAGATCGCAAAACAAGAATGACATCCCGACGATTTTGGGTTAAGGGGCCCCGCCATTCAGAAACAAAAACGCCTACAAAAATGCTACCTTTATCGTAGCAAGCGTCTTTTGAACTTCAAACATTATCCCACGATAATTCCCGTGAATTTGTCGCCAATATCGGGGGTGCTGTTCTAAAAGGCTACTGTGCTGTCCAAAGCTGATAAGCCCGCCTTTCTAACATGGACCGTGGCTCTTCCGAACCAAGCCTATGAAAGCTCGGAGCTTCTGTGAGCGACGAAGCTAGCGATGATGTGGGGTTGCACGGGAAGCACACGACGAAACGGGCAGTCGACACGTGATTTTCCGACGGGTACAATTTTCAGAAACCACTGTACACTACTACTCATTTAACGTCTATGGTGCGATCGATCCCGCCCCCCCCGTCCCCTGCCCCCCCCTACCTCCCCATGATGCTCGAGATTTGCCGAAAACACAGCGATATCAAATCGATGGGGGGGGGTGGGGCGCATATCACGACCAAGAGTTAAACAAGAAGTTTTTATGTTATACGTGTACGGAAGATACGTACTGAGCACCCAAATGCTGGAGGTGTCTCTATTAGGAGTAGGAACGGTACCCCGTCTCGAAAGGGATGCGTGGTCAATGGTCAAATGACTAAGGCAACAAACAAATGAGTACGCCCCTCCCCCTTCCCCCGTCCTCCTTGCCCATGATTCTCTCAAGATTTGCCGGAAAAACAGCGACATAAAATCGATGGGGGGATGGGCCGCATATCACGACCCAGAGTTGCCGAAAAGGTTACCCCTCGGAGTGGAGGTTAGGCCGCGATGCGCAAGGGATGCTAGGGTTGAGGTCAACCGTTCGAGCGGAAAGGATGGTGCTCGAAGGGCGAGGGACGCTCTAATTACGAAGGCGAGCTGTTCTGTGCATGATGTTGTTGTCGTTCATCCCGCCACTACAGTAGATTAAACTAGTGCACTGCACATCTTACCCCTAAATTGTGCCCTCTGCGTACGAGTCACTTGAAAGAGAAGTGGTACTATTAATACGTTGATCTGACGGAGACGGGGCTAGTCTGAGCGCTACTGCACAAGAGCCACTCGTTGCCGAAACGTCGCTGAGCTTTGCTGCACAGAACCACTCGTTGCTGAAACGTCGCTGAGCTTTGCTGCACAGAACCACTCGTTGCCGAAACGTCACTGAGCTTTGGACATGTTTGTTTTTCAGCTTTGGTTTCTTCTCGGTGTTCTTCTGCTTTTTCATACACACTTAGTGTACCCGTGATGTAAGAATCCGTTATTTTTTTTTTCCGAAAATGATTTCACTGATCGAAGAACTCATCTTCCCCTTTAAACCTACATGCACTTTGGTGGGGACGAAACTACTTCGAGTCATGCTATGGCAGAGATGCATCGTTTTTTTTTCTGAGGCTCCTCACATGAGGAGCTCTGAACCTCACCCAAAAAAACTGATTTTGATGAAACTGAAAGTTCACCCCGATGACCAAACCCATAGCCTAGGTATTTACAAAAAATCATATAGCAAAACAAGAATGACATTCGGACGATTTCGGGTTAAGGAGCTCCGTCATTCAGAAACAAAAAAAAGCCAAAAAGTGGTATTACGGGGGACCATAGTAATCAGGACCAAATATGGTTAGTAAAAACAGTGGAATATATAGTTTTTTTGTGTGTATCGTAGGTCCTGATTACTATGGTCCTCCGTAACACCTCTATCGTAGCATGCGTTTGTAAGATATTTTTCCAGTGGAATAACCGATGTTTTCTTGGTACGAGGGTTTCTCTGCGGCGTCCGGACAGATCCCGACACGATCCACACCAAAACAATCCGGGACTTACTCAACCACCCCAAAAAATACCGGTAGGGATGTAACATTTGTTTAATTCATACATACCAGGGTACTGATTCAAACCCTTTACTACTTTCCATCTTCGAACGAGATGTTAGGTATTAATACTAGTGTGAGGGTGAAATAACTACTATAAATTTAATTAAATCATGTCCGAGGGAGATGATACGGACAATTTTGTCGTGGAAGCGATACTTACTGTAGATCGCGCGTACGCTCTCTGTTGCCAGCTGTCTGCGTCATGATGTCGCCTCCTAGCCCTCGAAGGCGAACATTCATTAATAAATTCACCCCCATACGACTGCCTATATACAGTACAGTCGTGGTCCCTCATTAGTGGCGTGCCTTGCCAGACGACGACACCCGCACTAAAGTGGGACCCCGCACTATCCCGGGATGGCGCAGCACAGTATTAATAGTACTTTGTAGGACGAGGAAGGTCGTGTCAAGCGATTCTCACCGCACTAAACTGGGGCACCGCACTAAAGGGTACCGCACTAACCCGGGACCATGAACGTATATATATATATTTTAGACGGTGCGCACCAACACTTTCCGGCTATTGACCCACAAAGCCTCCAACACGCTTTTCCCGTGTGTCGATTCGATCCCATAGGGCCTGTTTTTTTGGAAGGTCGGCTTTGTGGTGCGTGCTCTCTCCGACGACTGGTACGTCGTTAGGCTAAGTGGACGGGCGGCGGAGGAAGACGCCACGGAGGGGTGAGCATGGACTGTCAGTGCCCACCATATCGTGTCCCTCGATCGTTGAAACTAATGAATGTCTTGAATTAGTATGGATTAATTAAATTTCACCACCCCCCCTCTGTATGTTTTTTGGAGCCGATCGAATCGATTCCAGTGGGGGGAGGGGGTAGGAGTGGACCCAACATCATGCATGACCGTAGACTTCAGACGGAGGTACTTGTATACTCGAAATATGTCTGGGGACTCGCCACCCCAGAACAATAATCCCTCGTTAAACAATATAAACCCCAAATCTCCGACAAAGTTAGGCTTCATGGGTGGGCAGTCGAGGAAGACTTGACGGATGAGTGAGCATAGACTTTGTTTTCAGTACCCGCCAAATATTGCCAGTACAATCGATTCCAGTTTTGGGGGGTCGGAATGTACTCATTCTCATGCATGACCGTAGACTTCAGACGGAGGTGTTTCTGTACTCGAAGTATGTCTGGGGACACGTCACCCCTCGTACCACAATATAAACCCCAAAATCTCCGACGACTGGCACGTCGTTAGGCTTGACGGACGGGCGGCCGAGGAAGACGTGACGGATGAGTGAGCATGGACTTCGTTTTCAGTCCCCCACCAAAATCTTGCCAGTTCAATCGATTTCAGTGTGGGTGGGTGGGAGTGTATTAATGATCACGCTTCTCATACGCTCTTAGCCCCTTTAAAGTGCACAGATGTTTTTGGGGACACACTACTACGGGGGACCACAGTAATCAGGACCCACGATTAATACAAAAACCTATATATTCCACTATTTTTACTAACCATATTTGGTTCTACTTACTATGTTCCCCCGTAATACTTGGAAATAGTGTGATATATTTTTTTGCAGTTCTAAAAACTTGTTTTTTGTGTTGTTTTGTTTTTTAGTCTCACATGAACTTTTTCAGCTTCTGGACAAGCCGTGGTCAGAGGTATCGTCCCTTCTCCCCCCCCCCCGGTACGTGCCTTCATTTTTATCGCGCAGAGGGTTCAGCATTCCCAACGCTCGTCTATTTTCATGGGATACATCACTCAGAACAATTATTCCTCGTCACGCAATACACACCCCAAATCTCCGTAGACTAGTAATAGCATCGACCACCGAGTATCACGAGCAGGGATAAGGGGGTGGGTACAAAGGATGCTTGCCATATTAGCGACGAGGGCGTCACACAATGTTTGAGATCTATAGGGTGTGGAAAGAGCAGCGCAGGAATCCTCCCCCCCGTCCTGTTCTGGCGCAAATTTGGAGTAGTCGTATACCTGGTACGAAGGCAGGAATGCGAGTTTTAACAGATCTTGAAAAAGAGATACTGTGTGTGCGGAGAGAATCGGGTACCAGGTATTTTGGTTGAACAAATCGATATCACGACATCAAATACACTACTTCGTATTTCAGCTGTCTGAGTCGTCGCGCTGGCGTCCGTATTATATTCGTTGACAGGTCTAAGCCGTTGCCCCTGGATTGGGACTTCCAAAAGGATCGTCTGTGCATCACGAGGACGCCCGTATTCTACTATCACGAGGAACGGTGAGAGGGACGCCGGCTAATTCACCACTGCCACCTTTCCACGGTAAAACTGCGTTTTCCCTAGATGGGCATGGGTGAATTTATGAGGCATTCGCCATACGTTAAAGTGTGTTCCATGCCACGCCGCTCCCCCCCGTCGACAACCACATTGGCACCCCCCCCCCTCCTCCCCCCCCCTCCTCGCAAATCAAGCTCCCCGTCAATGCGACCCCGAATCCCATTAGTGGGTTTGATCGAAATCCAAATTGAGTGAACGCTAGCTTGGTCGTAATTTTAGCGCTGTCCGTCCAGTGGGCTCAATGCATGTCTTTTTTAAAATTCGTCCGAGGAACCGCCCAACCTCGAAAATGGAACGACCTCGGGTATAGCCG
This sequence comes from Laminaria ephemera, assembly GCA_036873875.1. NCBI lineage: Eukaryota > Phaeophyceae > Laminariales > Laminariaceae > Laminaria > Laminaria ephemera. The sequence continues at coordinate 5,793,812 of JAYJMJ010000375.1, forward strand.
AGTGCGCGTGCAACACAAAAGCTGACGCGTGCCACGATAAATTTGGTACTTTTTCGTGCTAAACTGTTTTCTGAATGACGGGCTCCTTAACCCAACGTCGCCGGAACGCCATTCTTGTTCTGTACTTGTTCTTCGCTGTATACCTTCGTCCATTGGGATTTTTCATCCGGTTGCGCTTTCAGTTTTTTTTTCCCAAACTTTTTTGTTTGGGTGGGATACAGAGCTTCTTAAGTGACCAAACCCAGAAAAAAAATGGCGCACCTCTATCGTAGCGTGTGTCAGCTCTTCTCTCACCCACTACTACTTTTGTACAGTGTATGAATCGTCGCCAAACCTTCCTCTCGTTAGACAGGAGTTGCCAAAATCCAAGGTCAAGCAAGCTCCCACAAGGGTGGCCATTTTTTTTTAACGTCACCATCACACGGCGTCTGTTCGTCGTCTCCTGTAGATAATACAGTAGTACTTCGTAATACAGTTTCTATGTTCAATATGAGGTGACAACATGCCGCAGTTACTAAGAACAGCATGACGTTTCCCATGTATTGGAACATCGTTATCTAAAATATTTCATTACTTCACACCTGGTACTTATTTTAATAATCCAAAACGTTAAAGTGATGTCAACGTCCGAGGGACACGACATCATGTCCCATACCGCGTTGCAAAAACGGATGGAGGTGGGCGTGGGGCGCGCTGAGCGCGAAATGTTGCCCTTCCCCGGTTTCTCGCTTTGACTAATCAGGCGAGAGTGCACCTGGGATCCTCCGTTCGAGATTAGACAAGGAAATCCGCAATGGGCCAAAAACCACGATCGAGAGAGCTCCGAAACTGCAGTATCCCCGGTGTTAGAAAAGCCTGGCGCAAGCGTTGCCGACGAGGGACCGGGCGATATATCAAAGGACACCGAAGAGGCGAAAGACGACGTCGCCGGCGTGGGAGGGGGAAGTGATGATTGCACGGGGCTTGAGCTCGTCGCCATACCTGACACGGGCGGGGTAGCATCCTCTGGAGATATATTTCGCGGAGCAGGAGACCATTTCGATGATTCGCTTGGGGGACCGCCCGCGAAGGATTCAAAGGTGCGGGCGGCGAAAGACGGCGCCAAGTGAACGCATATAGGGAACTGGTGACGCTTGCCCCTAAGAACTGCCCACTCCCACCCCGGCGGTATTGGTTTACGCCGTGAGTATTCGTACGGACTTATATAGTCCGTTAGTTTGTCTACTTTCCTACACCCAACTGTTACCTAGCCAAAAACTCCAACCAGCTCACTGTCCTACATGTTGGTGCTCAATCGACCTTGCGATGGACCTGCCTGAATGCTCTCGACAGATGTATGAATGCGGCTACCCACCTTTGTGCCTGGACGAGTGGGAGAGCTTGAGAAAGGCGGCAAGAGTGCTTTGCATCAGGGGCCGTTACACGACGTACCTTGACCGCGAGACGTCGTCCCTGTTCTACCACGATGAGGTTAGTCACAACGGCTTTTCACCGCGCTCATCAAGTAGATGAAAGACGGGTACTCGTTTAAAAGCGTGGAGAGAAGAGCGAGTTAGCGACCCGCGTTCGGCAGTGCCACTCGCAAACCAGAATTGTGCCTCAAGCATTGGAGGCAACATCACGTCTCAAACCATGATTTTTCCTCGAGCATTGGGGTCAATATCGCGTCTCAAACCAGAACTGTGCCTCAAGCATTCATTTTGGGGGCACTGGGGAGTGCTGTCGTGTCTAAACTAAAAATTGAGCCTCAAGCGATCGAGGGCACTGTTGCGCCTGGTGCTGCCTGCCGTGTCACCCCCCTACACCTCCTAAGCTACCCCACATACTTTCTCAGGTCATGGCTGCGCGCGATAAGCTGGTGTTAATGGTGCAGCGGGCGTGGCGGAGACGGAGGGACCGAAAATCAGACGCGATGAGACCTGTGCGCCTTCGAACGGGAGCGTTTTCTTTTGAGGCACCCGAGGAGTTAGCCGAGAGGATGAAGCTTTGCACCGCGTGGGCGTACCTTCGCCGAGGCGCGCGTCTCGTCAGAGAGGTATTCGATTCCAAAAATATGTCGCTTCGAAAATGTCGGTTCGAGAAAGTTTATTGCTTCGAAAATGTATTGAATCGAAAATACGTCGCTTCTCATGCCGTTCCACACCACTTACGTGCGGACAGCGATGTAAATTGAACTATTTACTCCTTGAGAAGTACGCCCACGTTTCTGGGGACAAACTACTTGGGAACAGTGTAGGATAATCTTTGCAGTAGCGCCTTCGAACGGGAGGAGCGTTTTCTTTTGAGGCACTTGAGGAGTTAGCCTTGGCGATGAAGATTTGCACTGCGTTGGCGTGCCTTCGCCGAGGCGTGCGTCTCGTCAGAGATGTATTCGACTCCAAAAATATGTCGCTTCGAAAATGTGTTGCTTCGAAAATATGCCGCTTCTCATGCCGTCCAACGTTACGTACGTACTGATATATGAAATCTCCCACGCCGTTTTTTCAACATTTTGTTTTCTCCTAATGGTATAACCGCTGTTTAACGGACCTCGTCAAATCTGTGCGACACTGTTTTTTTTTCGATCTGAAGAATCCACGCGTTTTTTCAATAACGTTTTTTTGTCTCAGGGTGTATAACAGGTGAAATATAAAGACGACGACAGATGGGAGGAACAACAAGACCCGACTTTTTTGCCTTCCAAGACAAAAAAACGGATTCAGTCGCTTCGCTCCCTCGACCTTGCCTCATTATTAATTCTACCTCACCAAAATTGTGCCATAACGCTTATTTTTCGATCTGTATGACCCACGCCGTTTCTTAATCGACGTTTTTTTCCGGGTGTATTTTAGGTTAAGGATAAGGACGACGACAGGTGAGAGGAATATTAAGACCACCTTTGCTGCCTTCCAAGGCAAAGACGGCCTCATTATTATAGCTACCTCATCAAATATGTGCCCCAACACTTCACTATTCTCCCTACTTCATCACATCTGCGCTACAAAACTTATGTTTCGATCTGAATGATCCACGCCGTTTCTTGATCGACGTTTTACATTTCGGGTGTATGACAGGTGAAGGACAAGGACGACGACCGGTGGGAGGAATACCAAGACCGCACCACTGGACTATACTTCTACTGCTGCCCGGTTCTGATGAAATCTAGCTTTCATCCGCCTGACCTGCCCCCTCCGAGCGCCGACGATTCCAACTCAAAGGTGCTTGCCCTGACCGTCGGGCGTGATCGTGAGAAGAAATAAAAACATCATCAGTTGATTGGCTGGGTGGATGGCAGATCGTTCTGTCCTTTGATCAGAGATCGAGCGACTCGTGTGTTGCCGTATACCTGGTGTATACATGCTACCAGGTATAATACTAAGGGATCTCCTACCATACTAGTACAGTGCATAGACAGTAAGTAGCCTTCGCGAAGCCCTAGCGCTGGTAGTTGTTCCGGCTGAGGCACTGTGCACACCTCCGCGTAAATAGAAAAAAACTACGTCGCTCAGAGCACATAATCCAGTGGAATGCCGCGATGGATTCATTTCAGCTGCATCCACGTTTTGGGGCCTAAACACTTGGAATTAGAGTAGGTTAAACTTTCGCAGCGGGAAGAGGGTTGAAGGACGACTGTGTCAAATCCACTTCTTACATAGTGTTAGTGGTGGGAGAAGCACACTACTCGCTAACGTGCAGAAACGTCACCTGCCACCGACCCTCCCTTTCTGTTGCCACCGTCACCACCACCAAAACTCGAAACTAAAAAAACACCAGTGGTGGCAGAATCAAACCATTAACGCGCAGAAACGTCACCCCTACCACCGACCCTCCGTTGCTGTTGCCACCGCCACTTTCACCAAACTCGATTCGCAAAAAAAGTATCGTCTGAAATCGGGCGATGTGGTTCACACGGCACCATCTCGTGAACTTCATATTAGCGGGGCCTGAACCAAACCGCTAACACTAAAAAATGACACCCTGCCCCGACCCTCCCTTATCGTTGCCACCACCATCACCACCAAACTCGAACCGCCAAAACAGTCTCGTCTGAAATCGAGCGGTATGGTTGCCTTCAACTGACTGCAGATCGAGTGACTCGTGCGTTATCGTAAGTTGACTCAAAAGAAAAGCTCAGCGCACAGCCCTCTGAATCCGGAGTCCTCTCGCCTCTCGCACGGGGCACTCTATCGTAAACTTCAGTGGTGGCAGAAGCAAACCACAAACCCCCAGAAACATCACCCCCACCGCCGCCCCCCCGTTGCTGTTACCACCACCACCACCACGAAAACAGACTCGTCTGAAAGAGGGCGATGTGGTTGCCTTCAAGTTTCGCGGCGACACCAATCCCTCTACGGCCGAGGTGGTGAGGGTTAGGGAAACCCGCACGAAAACCGATGCCGGGGATACCGTGGTGACGATTCACTACGACGTCAATGAGCACGAACCATCTCCCGGGGAGCAAGGAGCAGGTAGGTGACTGAACACGGACGACAGTGCATTACAAAGACAACGCGTTTGTTTCTGTTGTTTGTGGGTCCATATGTCTGCCCACTCTCGACGGCTGTGATCCGAACGACGAACCGGCGTACGTAAGGATTTGCGAAATAACAATAGTCCAAGGTGTTTGGTTCGGTCGTTTGTGGGTTCACGTGTCTGCCCACCTCGAACGGTGGTGACCCGGAGGACAGACCGACGTAGATACCTAGTAGTAGCGAAATAACAATTCTACATCATCCTCCGCGGGTAGATCGCTTCGTGCGCTGCAGCTACTGCAAATCGAGGTGCTGACGTTTGACAAAAAAAAAAGAAGAGGCGTGCAACGATAGGGGTACAGTACCTCTTTTTGGCAAAAGCATAGGGGTAAAGTACCTATTTTTGGCAAAAGCATTTCTGACCGAAAGGGCTCCTCCACTGAAGAACTGCCCAACATCGTCCATCTTTCGACGCGTGCTACTTTAAGGGTACAGTACCATTTTTTGGCAAAAGTATAGTATTCTGACTGAAGGGGCTCCTCAACTACCAAAACTACCCAACATCGTCCATCTTTCGACGATAGGGGTACAGTACCTCTTTTTGGCCAAAGTACAGGATTCTGACTGAAGGGGCTCCTCAACTACCAAACCTACCCAATATCGTCCATCTTTCGACGATAGGGGTACAGTACCTATTTTTGGCCAAAGTATAGTATGCTGACTGAAGAGGCTCCTCAACTAACAAAACTACCCAATATCGTCCATCATTCGACGATAGGGGTACAGTACCTCTTTTTGGCCAAAGTATAGTATGCTGACTGAAGAGGCTCCTCAACTTACAAAACTACCCAATATCGTGAGAATATCCAATATTATTTTTAACGCATCCGGCCCCTTGGATTATTCGCCGGGTTATACTTTCATTTTTTCTCGAAGTTATTTTCTGGGTGAGGTACAGAGCTCCTCAGGTGAAGAGCCTCGTAGGTTTTCGGCGTACCCCTAGCGTAGCATGCGTCTATTGTAAACCATGCTGAGACAACAAGGCGCGAAGCGCACAGCTTTAGATTCTCACGTTTGTTGAACCTTCTCTGCACACACGCCATGTCTTTCGATTGAAATTGTTGCCAGGGGCGATCGGCGGCAGAGGTCGCGACCGCAACGGCTGCCACGCTGCACACCCTCATGGCTACTTCTGCCAACAGCGCAGACGACAAGAAGGCAGCTAAGGTGCGTTGGCCGTGATGGCAAGGTGAACGCGTTGCTTGAGATGGTGACGTGACTGATTTTTTTGTTGGAGACCAAAGTTACGGTAGGGGGGTCACGTTTAGGGCTTGCGCTAGTGGCTACCAGTTTTATTCGCAACTCTTACAAAACTGTTACTTTTTTCGGTTTCGCGATATACACCACCGCCATGAAATCGTTTTTGACGCTGCGCCGTCAAAGTATGTTGACGTCCGGTGTTGAATGAGGAACAGAGCTACTGGCGCGAGTGGTCTAAACTCGGTAGTGAAATGGGGCGGTACCCTCCCTGTCGTAGCCTTAGCCTAGGGGCCTAGGGCGCCCACAAGGCGTGTCGGTGGGCGAACTTTTCTTTGCGTTCCAAATCCAACCATACAGCGGTGGTAGGACCAGACGTTGATTGCTTCACAATTTCGATCGCGTTTCACCGTTAAATGGGAGATTTCGATCGTGGCTCTGCCTTCAGAGAGTTGGAAGTGTTGCTCCACCCTTTCCGAGCCGCCCCCTCGTTTGTGGGGACACTCTGGTTGGATTTTTAGAGTGGGACAATTTCTGCGGTGGTTCAAGAGTTAATCTTTGCTGCCATAAAAAAGAACTTAAACGCCTGCTATATACGTTAGGGGTAGCACTTTTTGGACCGAACGTTTCCAACTGACAATCAAAGCTGCAGTAAGGGGTTCCCCTTGCAGGGCATCCTTTTCTAGCGACCCGGAGCTTAATGGCGAGAGTAGCTACCTGCCTGGTACCGTGCTTTGGAGTTTCTCGATAAGCACCGGCATGGAATTGGTTTTGTCACGCTGCGCCAACAAAAAAAAATGTTTAATTCCGTTTTGTTAAAGTGAGGTTGTGAGCCATGCGCGCGAGTGGCCTATACCCGGTAGTACAAATGGGGATACCTCCCCCCACCGTAGCCTTGATCTGACCGGGTCCCTCAACTGAGGAACTACGGAAAATCGTTGGAATACCGTCTCCGGTTCGCAATCGCGCTCGCCCATGCCAAGACCATGGGATTGTTCATCGGGTTGTACTTTTCAGTTTTTTTTGTCAAAGAAAGTGTTTTGGTTGAGGTACAGAGGCCCCCCAAGTGGGGATCGTCATGAAAAAAATGGTTCACCTCAACCGTGGCGTGCATTGTAAACCGATATTTTGCTGAACCGGCGGAGCAGGTGCTTGACAGTGCATGGAGGGGGGCGGAAGCGTACCACTACTACACGCTAGCGCAGCGCCATCTATGAAATGGAAGTATAGACCAGGCAGCGCGTCCTTGCTTCACAATTTCGACTGCGTTTCCAATGTTATCGCGGGGATTCCGGTCGTCCCCGTAGCTTAAAAAAATAGGCAGTGCTGTTTAACCTGTTTTTTACTCTTAAAATTGTCTTACTGTAGTCTAGTTCCAAGCTTTCCCCCCAAATCGGAAGTGCAGTGCTAGCCCCTTAAAGGCTGTACCGGTGGGTTTGGGGAAAAACTACTTGGAGTTACTGTCGAATAGTTTTTGCCGTTCTAAAAGTGTTGAACTTCCCCATTTTATTTGGCTGAACCGGTGGCACAGGTGCTTGACAGCGCGTGGAGAGGGGCGGAAGCATACCACTACTACATGCTAGCGCAGCGCCAGTTGTACAATGGAAATGCCGAACAGGCAGTGCGAACGGCCATAAGGTGAGCCCATAGACCCGATTCGTGTCATGTATGACCAAGGCTACCTTTTTCACTGGCGCGAGTGGCTCTGTACCTAATTCAAAAGCAGATTTCAATGTTTTGACGGCACAGCGCAACAAACATTTCCGTGGGGTGCACATCGCGAAATCGAAAAAATAACAAATAAATGGAGTAGCCACTCGCGCGAGTGGCTCTGAGCCGCTGTGAAAAAGAGGCCCTAAAGAGTAATCCCCCACCCGTAGCGTTGGTCCCATATTAATTCACCTATTTGAGATCCAGATGTTGCAACCTAAAACGAGGACAAATACGATATCCTCAACTGTCTAGGAAAAACACACTGACAGTACTAACATCTTATGATTCTCGCGTGTTGTATATCTCCTTAACCCTCTTAGCACTAGAACGCTATAGGGCAAATGAAATAGGCCCAAATATATGTGGTATTACTTGGCTTCAGAGGCATGCTCTTTGAGTAGACTTTGAATGCCCCGTTTACCACGCCAAAGCTTTGAAAAGTGATGTACTTTCTGCTGTGGTGGGCCCAAAGAGTCCGGGCTCTTTTGACATGGTCGTAGTTGATTAGTTTTTGTGCGGTTTCCGAGTGGGTGCTATGAGGGTTAAGGTCCGTCGATACAATCAGTAGAGACGTTACCACATATTCGACACTATCATATGGTTGACGCACGCTGTGTACGAGACGAAGAGGACTAGCCCCACACACCGGTTGATTGGTTTTGGGGTTATGGTTGGGGTGGAATAAGTGAAAAAGGTGCCCTCGATAAAGTTATTAAAAAACACACCTGGTGCCAGGTAGACTGACTTCTGTACTGGCAGCCAAAATGTTCCGGACACCAACAACGTCGTTTCCCGTTTTTCGTGCGCCAACACTCATAGTTTAGTGTAAGATAGGCGTGGACGTGCGGACCACAACATGCGCCAACGTATGCACCAGCACCCGACCCGAAACTATGTCCCTATCCCTAACCCTAACCGCAACAAGGACGTGATGCTTGGTTGGGGGGCCACCGCGCAAACGCCCACGTATCGCTATGTATACTTCATGCATGGTGTATCCGACGACGCCATTGTGAGGATACCGAATACTAAAAAACGACAGATGTGTGCAACGATAGAGGTAGCACTTTTTCGGCATTTTTGTTTCTGAATTTTGTGAATGACGGGGCTCCTTAACCCGAAAATCGTCGGAATGTCATTTTTGTTTTGCAACATGATTTTTTTTGTGTACCTAGGCCATAGATTTGTTCATCGGGTTGCACTTACATTCTTCAAAAAATCAGTTTTTTGGGGGGAGGTTTAGAGCTCCTCAAGTGAGGAGCCCGAGAAAAAACAATGATATCATTCACCTCTATCGTACTATTAGTAGCATGTGTCAAGAAGCAGGGCAGTAAGAGAGTCAGGCTGATATTTACAGGAATACGATAAGAAATCCGGGAGGCGCTATCCGGAAGTTAGTGTAGAACACATCATCACCCACATGAAAACTCCGGCCTGGGTCAGGATTCCTGTTTCTTATTCGGTGTTCGTGTACTGTCGACGCGAGTCGACGAGGGAAGAAAGTGCTGAATTCTTCTCGCGATAAAATTGAAGGCGCGTACCGTAGTGGGGAGGGGGGAGAGGAACCTGCTAAGTGACCCCGGATCCGAGATACGACTAGGGAGGGAGAAGGAGAAAGAAAAGGTGCGAAGATAATAGATGGGATGAGCAAAAAAAAAAACAAAAACAAAAAACTGTATGCTACACCGGAATGAAGCCTTCTGAACCCGATTCCACCATTTTATAGGTATTGTATACCTTGCAGCTGAAAATGGCGCAGTATCGAGCACGTGCGAAGGCTGGTTGGGAGGCATCCGCGGCGTCGAGGGCGGGGGGGGAGGACGCCAACAACAGGATCGGTGGGGCAGCAGCGGGTGGCTTGTTCCCCGCGGGCGCACAGGCGCTGGCGGACAAGGAAGGGCAGAATCAGGTACTAGGGCTGTTCTTCTAGCGTACTAGAGGTCGGTAATGATATGATATAATATCAGGTATGATATGATATGATATGACATGATATCATACCATATCATATGACATGGTATAATGTGACATGATATGTCATGACATATCATACAATATGCGTATTAAACGTCAACTCATACGCGTATGATATGCATATGATATGATATATCGAAATGGGGGCGGAGGGGCGGCAGCGGGTGGCTTGTCCCACGAGGGCGCACAGGCGCTGGCGGACAAAGAAGGGGGGAGTCAGGTGTTGCCCCTGATATGGAAGCCTATCGAACCAGTCTATATGGAAGCCTGTTGGACCAGTCTATGAAAGCTGGCCCTGAAAATTACTTAGTAAGCTTTGCACCAACCAGCCGCCGATATATACATATACTTCGTATAGTGTTATCTGAAGGTATTTAGGTCGCTCGCCCTCGATCCGGAATAAGTGTGTTACTCGATAAACACCGAGCTCATAAAATAAGCAACTCCTAGGGGAATACAAGTCCACCGCCAACTGGAGAAAGGTACAATAGGGGCCCCCCAATAAGGCGGTCTGAGTAAGGCGGTATTCCGATATAAGGCGGTCAAAATCGCTTGGCGCGACTGGGGAGTTGCACTCATAACCTGGAATGAATAAGGCGGCTTCCCCCAATAAGGCGGTCATACTGCTCTGGCACACCACCGCCTTATTACGGGGAAACATAGTAATCTAGTAATGTCTAGTAATGAGGACCAAATATGGTTAATAAAAACAGTGTAGTATATAGGTTTTTGTGTATATCGTGGGTCCTGATTAATATGGCTCTCCGTAGTAGTGGGGGACCCCTACTGATTTCGACAAAATAGTTTGCTGGCTGTGGCCAACCCTCGATTTGCTGTAACCGACCCCTCGATTTTGGTCGGCGTGGGATGAGGGTGCTTGGTGGGTCATGCCGGCGGCTGATTATATACCCGGGGTCAGTTTAGAGGGCTCACGTTCAGGTGGGATCAGGTCCGCGTGGGATGAGAGTGCCAAACGTAAGCATAGCGGGAAGAAACACGACGACTCAAAATGCCTCCGTATTTACATTGTGTTGAGAAATAGTCAACAGCAGAGCCTATTGTCGTGATCCACGTTCAGTAGCAACTGCACACACGTGCTACAGTACCAACACGAACAACCCAAAATATTGTGACCTACAGCAGTATTTACGAATTTACACGGTCCCTCACATCTACAGCCTTCGTGACGGCCGCGGCCACGTCCGGTTGCGCCCTCTGCGCCAGTGCCTCCTGGATGACCCCCACCTGCACGCAAAGCGGCACGAGCAAAAAGCGTGCGAGTCGAGCCGCCGCGGGTGCTTCTTGAGGCCGGCACAAACGTGCGATGATCAAAGCACTGGTGACAATCAAAGCATTTGTGCCAATTACAGCAAGTGCCAATCAAAGCACGCGTGACAATCAAAGCGCCTGTGTCAATGAAGGCGAGAGTGGCCATCAAAGAACTCGTGGCAGTCAGAGCAACAGTGGCAATCAAAGCAAGAGTGGCCACGAAAGCACTTGTGACAACCAAAGCAAGTGGCCCTCCCACCAAAGCACAACCATCGCCCCCGGTGCATCGTCGGAGTAGAACGTGTTTCCGCCTCGAAAAAAACACAGCAAAACTGCCACCGTTTGCGCGCAAGCAAAAGCATCAACACCAAACAGGCCGCCGACACGAGTCTACTGCTGCCGAGAACGCCACCGCTTCTCCCGCCTCCGTGATGGGACAGGGTAGCTAGCTACCTCGTGGCTTGGAAGTAGCCTTGGCCAAATGGAAAACACAAACAACAACATGGTACCAGTGCACATTAATTTACGGCGTTCTGATGACCTCTCAGACCACCGTCGGTGTGCTTCCCCCCTTACCCGTTTTAGTGTTGCAATAATGATCTAATGATCCTACGACGAATGCCACGATAGAGGTTTTACCATTTTTTTTTCTGAGGCCCCTCACTTCATATGAGCTCTATATACCTCACCCAAAACCTGATTTGGAGAAAATTGAAAGTGTTCCCCGATGAACAAATCCATGGCCTAGGGGTAGATACAACGAAACACATTTCCAAAAAAAAGAACGGAATTCCGACGATTTTGGTTTTAACCCCTTGAGAGCCCCTAAACATCTCCCTATACTAATTCCAAGTAGTTTGTCCCCAAAAACGGGTTTCCAGTTGTAAAGGCGTTAAGGAGCCCCCGTCGGTCAGAAAATGTTTCAGCCAAAAAAGTGCTACCTGGTACCTATATCGTAGCACGCGTCCTACACTAAATCCAAGTAGATTTTTCCCAAAAACGTTGGTGCAGTTAGGGTCATTCCTAACGGAACACAAAAAAAATGTCTAGAAATCGTGACAAAAAAAAACGAGCGAAATCATGACATTTGTCAGGAATCTTGATTTTGAATAGTTTTGAAAAATTCCATAAAAATTGATGTCAGGATTCCTGACAAAAAAACGTGTTTTTTTGTTTTTTGTTGAAAACGTGACATTTCAGAATTTCCAAACGTCAGGAATCGTGACTTTTTGTTCAGAATCGTGATTTTTTGCGTTTGTTAGGAACGGCCCTCATAAGGCGTTAAGGTTCGTTGGTTGTTCCACACACACGCAGGCACGCACCTTTAACCCCGACAGCGGGCGTGAGCTCCCACACGCTGCGGCCTGCGGGGACAAAGCAGCAGCAGCAGCAGAAACAACAAACACAACAGCAACAACAACAACGACAGCCAGAGAGGGACCGCAAACACAATCATGACCAGAGGGTAATTGTATGTAAGCGCCTGCACACGTGCAACAGTAAACAATACCATACGTAGCCCCCCCCCCCCAGACCATAATGTCATGAACATTATGCCGTGAACATCATCTCATGCACATCATGTCATGCCCATTGTGTCATGAACATCATGACATGCTGTTCGATTCCGGCAGGCGGGGGTGTTAACCACGGTAGCTCTACCGAGCGCAAAAATAACCGGATCAGAGCGCTCCCCCGCGGCAGAAAAGCCACCGCTCTGTCGTGCAAAACCCGCCCTCGTCCCCGGCGCAAGGCAATATTCGGCGGACAGACAAGCTCGTGCCCGCCAGGTGCTTCTGTGTAGGCGCAGGCAGCTGGGGGGTGATTTCTGGATTTCACCACACCAACACCACACCGCACACCACCACACCACACCACACTACACCGCACCGCACCACACTACACACCGCACTACACTACACCACACCGCGCGACTATAATACAGCACATCCATCGCTAGGAACTCACGCAGCAGGATATTTGTAACTGTCGTCAAGTTGCGTGCGGTGGTGGTCGGTGGACGCTTCAAGACACTCGACGGAGGTCCGTAATTATTGGCGCCATCAAAATTAGCAGGGCTTTTCACGGATCAGGAGGAAACAAATAATCTCGCAGGTCGAGTTGGATCGGGTCGGGAGGAGTTTAAAATCTCAAGGGTCGGGTCTGGTCTGGAGGTTTTCAAACCTCACGGGTCGGGTCGGGTTACCCTGACCCAACCCGACCCGCGAGAAGTGGCCCGACCCAGTGAAAGCCCTAAAAGTTCGAAACTCGTTTTTTCTCGTATTGTAACACCAAACGCTGATCTCCTTGAGCACGCCCGCCAAAAGAGGTTCTTACTGTTTTACGCCGTGTAAATCACTATATATACCATTCTTCGCTCGTAGTAACAAACGTTCGCCTCATTGAGCATGGCCGTCAAAAGGGGGTTACATTTTTTTTTTAAGCGGTGTAAATTAGTAACCCGCATTATCCGCTTGTATTTACAAAACGCTGACTTCCCTGAGAATGCCCGCCTAAAAGGTCCTCATTTTTTCACGCCGAGTAAATTAATCACTCGCATTGCGCCACTCGATTTTCGTTTTTTTTTACCTCCTCCTTGAGCATGGCCGTCAAAGAGGGTCCCTTCTTTTCTACGCCGTCAAAATTAGAAATTCGCATTCGCTCGCAATCAGTAACTCGAATTGCTCGCTCGTACTCCTCGCTCTAAATACCAAAACGCTGACCTCATTAAGCATGGCCGTGTAGTCCGGTACCGGCTGCTGGAGGGCTGTGGAATCGCCCGCGCGGTCCTCTCCCGCTACAGCTCCCAAAAGCGCAGCAACGTCGGCTACCGAGGAGGCGATGGGGCCAATGCAGTCCGTCGAAGATGCGTACGCGATCAGCCCCTTTCGGCTCAGCCTAGTGGGTTTCCAGAAGTGCGCGCGCGTTCCGGAAAGGGGGGGTGGGGAGGGGGGGGCGGGGCTGTTGGGGAAGGAGGGGAGGGGAGGGGGGAGGGGGGTTAACGCCCAAGGCGGGTTGATTGCGCCCAAGGCGCTTGCTCGAAACTTGAGTTGAAGCCGATGGTGAGATAGACCAGGAGAAGGCGGTGCGGCCAACACCCGGTCGCACGACGACTATCAATAGACACAGCGACCCCCGAACCTCCAAAAATCGGTCGGCCGCTCCCGCCGCAGAAGGCTGCGCTGTAGAGGATGCTTACAGGGCGAGCACCCACCCGACCCCGACTCAGCAAGTTGGACTGCTGCGCGTCAAAAGAAAACGCACAAGCGTCTATACCCTGACTTAGCCAGCTCTGCTTGCTGACGACTACTGTAACTGTGTCACTTAACAGCGACTTGATGGCGACTGACTACTGCTGTAGCAACGTGCCAATATCTAGCAGCGTGCGGCCATGCGGCGAATCCGCCCGGTGCCTCACTCACCGTCCGTACGTGGGTTTCAGCCCCACCACGCCGCACCATGAAGCCGGCTGTCTCACGGACCCTCCGGTATCCGTGCCGAGGGCGCCAGCTACGGCGCCCGATGCCACCGCCGCCGCCGAGCCCCCTGCGCACAGATGGAACGCGCAAAACAAAGCACCACCGACGTGAGAGAGAACTTATCCCCGTCCCGCCTCCGTCCCCCCGACCCGTTCCCCACCGAAGACGAGTTCGGTGGATTCCACATCGCACAGCGCTGATTTGAATGACCACCTTATACCGGCAACGGCGTCGAAGAAGAGCATCAACCAGACATCCGTACCACACAGCCGACTACCGCTACCGTATATATGCCCGTCACCATCAACATGAAACAACGCACCTGACGACCCCCCCGGGGCGTGCTCGATGTTCCTCGGGTTTCTAGTAACCTGGAAAGCCGACGTCTCCGTCGTGGACCCCATGGCGTACTCGTCCATGTTCGTCTTGCCGAGCTGCCGGGCGTAGAGAGAAATCAAAACGCGCGCCGTGAACCGTAAAAAAACTGTCGTCGCGAGTGCCGAAATGTTGAAGTATTTGCACCGCCGTTTCTATTGTGTACCTATACGAAGTAAACGTATACCAGGTACTACCAAATGATAATTTTATCTGGCGATTGCGTTTTTGTAGACACGTGTTACGAGGCGCCCGGGACACACACGTACACCCTTCCCGGTCTGTCGATTAAGCAGGTCCCGCGGTGCCACTCATTTGTGCTTCGCTAGAGAAGCTTCGTCGTGTTATCTATTTTTGCGGATGGAAAGACTCTGGCGAGAGGAGAGAGCTCATCTCTTGACTCGTCCCCTGTTTTTCCTATACGCATAGGCCTTCCAAGTAATACACCACCCCTTTTCCCTTGCTCCTAAACCCTAGATCCTGGGCCTCTACAGGCTTCCCAGGGCAAGACTATTAACACACGAGCTTGCGGGAGAACACCACAGATCATACACTATTATACCGGTTTTAGTGTGGTTTGGGATTTCAGGGCTAGGGTTAACCTATCTTCATGCGGCATGATTCGGGATTGCCACGCGCGCGCGCCTCACCACGACCCCGCCCGCTTGCTTGAGCTTAGAAACCACCGCCGCGTCGTAGGAAGGAAGGTACCCCTCTAGTATTCGGCTAGCCGCCGTCGTGGGAACTCCCCTCGTGCACAGGTTGTCCTTGACCCCCAAAGGGACCCCCAACAAAGGGAGAGCCAGCGTCTCCTTGCACCCCTCCGCGATCTGGCGGCGGTTTAGTGTGGAAAAAAAATAGCGTGGGTCAGTCAAGGGATAGCTGTTGTTGTTGTTGTTGTTGTTGTTGCTGTGGTTTTATGAAAAAAGTTAACGACAGCAGCCGACGTATAGTCAACCAACTGAAGGTTGTACCATGTGTTGTTCT
Source organism: Laminaria ephemera (assembly GCA_036873875.1). Classification (NCBI taxonomy): domain Eukaryota; class Phaeophyceae; order Laminariales; family Laminariaceae; genus Laminaria; species Laminaria ephemera. Next base: position 5,809,317 of record JAYJMJ010000375.1, read on the forward strand.
CACGTCAGCTGATCGTCATACTCTAGTCCGTGGTCACAAGATAGATATAGGCCCCAATAACTCTGGAGAGTACGCGCACTCAGCGTGCCGTCTGATTCAATCCAAGGTCGTGGTCGTAGACGTTGCTTGCTCCCCGAGCTGAAGCTTCTCCTATACCCACCCTCAAAGCCCAAGGAAGGAAAAAAAAAACGCTTGATCCAACCCCTCTTTCGGCATGTCTAATCCCGCTTCCCCTCACCCAGAAAAAAGCCTCATTTTGGAACACCTTCGGCATATCGAACGCGGTGCGATCTAACCTAACCCTATTCCTAACCCCAGCCCGAAACGCAAGGCCCGAAACCCGGGGGTAGCTCCTAAATGCCCCCGTAGTCGTGATATATATATCTTGCCTGCGTAGTCGTGACTACCACTCCCCGCGACGTCGCGCGGTCTGGAAGATGATGATCACACACACGTCTGCGTAACTTAAATTACACAGTCGTTCTAAAACCGAGTAAAAAAAACTATTTTTTTCAATTTTTCAAACCTAGCCCTAAATCCTAATCTTAAACCTGTCCCTAATGACCTGACCCCAATCCTAACCCTGACCCATGCAAAGCTTTAGAATTGGAAAAAAATGGCTATTTTGAATTTGCTTGATTTTAGGCCGTCTGTGCAATTATAAACTACACAAACTTCTGTGTAAAGCCATCTCTTATAAGACCGATTCTGAATCCGAAAATGCACGTTTTCGGACAGCTAAACCGGTGTGCAACCCTTATAGACCCGAAACTGGTGATTTTTCAAGCTTCCATTTTCGGATATAGTTTTCGGGACGGCCCCCACCCAGAAATGGGGGTCCAGTTTCGGATGAAATCGTATCCGAAACTGCGTCTGTATTTGCGTCATGACGGGTTTCCATGCGTCATGGGAGGCAACAAGCGTGGTAACAAGTCGAAAACAGCAGTGCAAGACACAACAAGAAGACACAAGCAACACGTATCATAGGTGTACTCGTGCTGCTGCTGCTGTGTCCCGCTACCCACTCGCACACACGTCGAGCGTC
>JAYJMJ010000375.1:5821449-5832377 GCA_036873875.1 Laminaria ephemera
GTTAGGGTTAGGGTTAGGGTTAGGGTTAGGGTGGGTCAACCATGGCTACGCCAAAAAACACAATAATGTGGGACACCTCTCCCGTGGGTCCTACCGCCCTGTCTCGCTGACGCGTTTTATGCCCCCAACCTTTGCTGGCGTTCCTCATGTTCCTCACCGGCGTCTACCCCCACGGGGCGACGATGACATACCAGAGGTTGATATATGGAAGTGCGTTGAAGCGCCCGTCCTACTGGGAGACGAGGAACTGGGCGTGGCTGACTTCGTCAAGATTTTTCAGTTAGAGGTGGAGGAGATGATGGTCTCACGTCCGGCTGCTGGTACCACTGAGCGCCTTAACGGAGGTCGTGATAGTGACGACATCCTTAACGGGGGTCGTAATAGTGACGACATCGGGGGCGATAAGGCGTAGTCCTGCCAGAGGCCTAGGCATTTTTTTCGGGGGGGGGTATTTTGGCGATCAGGTTTAATCCCGCCGGAGGCTCATGCATTTCTGTGAAGGGTATTTTCACGCGCTATAGGTGCGTTGTTGTTGTAGGTCCGAGCTCTACGATTTTAGTTCTCAAACGGTTGGTGAGGACGCGCAGTTAGCATTGAACCAAACATTTTTTTGTTTTTTTGTTTGCGTTTAAGGCATAGAAGTGGCTAGGCTGGTCTGTATTTGAAGCTCTTCCGCAAAAGGGGCAGGGCTGGATCCTTTCGTTTTTCATTGCGGCCGACGTGGGTAAAAGAGGTATTTGAGTGTAAATATTAATAGTGCATATACTGGTATAAGTTTGCACCCGGGTACAACGGTTTCCCAAGTGCTACTATTAAATACTCCCAGTACTGTTTTTATTATTCTACTATGCCTGCAGCAGCAGCAGCAGAAGCGGCAAACAGCAGCAGAAAGAAAAGGTCACAGCGAGACTGGACGAAAGGGCTGGTAGATCATGCATCGTCATAAATTCTTTTTGGTGGAGCTTTTCCGCGTTGCGTGTACTCGTCATGCAAAGTTATTTCTTGACGCAAGAGTTCATCCGTCCCAGCAATCCCGCCAACTTGGAGCCGCGAGGGCTCGGGGCACACGCAACGCGTGCGGGCGCGGTCTCCAGGCCGGTGCCTGGGGGGTCGGGGGCTCGAGCCCTACAGATTTCGTCCTCCCGCGATATATTTCTCGCGGATATCTGGCGGGCCGATTTCAACTAGCCGACAGAGGGGGGAAAAGCCCGGTTGCAGCAATGTCGGGCGCGGAACACAAAGTGAACATACTTCGTATCTACGCTTACGGCAATAACAGTAAGCGCCAACACTTAGTAGCTTGGGATTCACAAGTTTGGTATGCTGGCTCGAGCTTTGCACGAAACATAGGAAACAATTTTCATGCTGAAATTACCGAGGACACGCTGCCTCAAATAAGAAGTTGAGCCTGGCAAAGAAAAAGAGCGGTGTCGCACACTACTACTGACTACTGTAGCGTCAGGTATCGGAGATACCAACCAGCAGTAGAGGCGTAAAAATCAACTCCTGCTGTACCAAATTATTACGCACCAGGTACGTACTGTGGCTGATGATGATGTATGGGGGTTTCTGGTTTTCAGTCGTTCGGCCTAGGGAGCCGCCCGCAAAAAAATTCTCTTGGTACAGTACCAGGTACTGGTACGTTACAACGACGATTAAAAGCTCAACACTGCACAAACCGGACAAACACTACATATTGTGGGGAGAGAGAGTTGGGTACACCAGGTATATATTTTTTTTTATTGGTTGGACAGAGAGAAAGAACACAGCAAATATGGAAGCTTGAAAAACGAAAATAAATAAACGCAAAGCCAGGCGTATTTGTTTTCCTTTGTTCCCCGGAGCTCGAGACATGGAAGAATTGGGTACTTGTATCTACGTCTGTCTCTATCCCCTCTCCTCGGCCTGAAAATCAGCTTGATAAACGCAGGGAGTACGAGTACTCGTACGAGTATATATACCCAAATGACATGAAAGTCTGTGCCGCACAACATAATATGCCGCTGAAATACTGTGTGTGGTGGAAATCGAGTATAGAAGGGCCTACTCGTTGTAGCTTGTGTTGTGCAACATTTTTAGTCTATTTTCTTCACAATGGCGTCGCAGGCAGGAGATTTTGAAGAGTACAGGCGACGCCATTGTGAAGAGTACGATCGTGGGTTCGATTCTCACCTTCATCCCAAAATCTACAAAAAAAAAAAGAAGGAAAACTATCTCATGTATGTCAAGAACTTGAAAAACTCGAAAACACCCAGATGGAACGATGAGAGCAATGCGATCATTGAATAATAATGCTGTGTCCAATATCGAAATGGAGTCGGAGGTAAAATTGGCAGAATCTCATCGGGGTTCCTGACATAGTCCAAGATATATGTCAGATTTAGTGTGGGGGAATGTGGTGGAAATCGAGTATAGAAGGGCCTACTCGTTGTAGCTTGTGTTGCGCAACATTTATAGTCTACTTTCCTCACAATACTATACTCGTACGGAGTGCAAGGTTCAAGATCCATGCATTTTCCCGCTGGGGCGAAACGCAACATACACGAGCACACGAGCACATGGCATAACACCAGCCAGCGTTCTCGCAGTTCCTGCAGGCCACCACAACTACGGCACCATGTCTTCCCGGGTGAGATGTCCCGGGACCCGAGGCCAGTCTGATGGTGTGAGGAGCGGCAGCGGCAGCGGCAGCAGCAGCAGCAGCAAGATGAGCCGGACAGGAAGCGAGGAGCTACCACTTGATTCCATGAAGGCTTCACAATCTACCAAGTTGGACCCAAGTCTGCTGAGTAGCGCTATCAGCTCGGGGATGCCAACGTTTCTGCTGACCAAAGGGGTGAGAGTGCTATACAGGGGGGGGGGCTTGGTTGATGCAGCACTACGGCATAAAGCAGAGGAGAATACGAGGCATCGTCTAGCGTGTAACCTCGCAATTGCGCCGCATTTTTTATCTTCAACTATTAATAACTGTAATTGCGCCGCACCTTTCGCCGTACTCCACAAATTAATCGACGAATCGGCGAATCGACGAAGCATGAAGCGCGAGCTGCCGAAACCGCGAAAGCGCGAAGGTGTGAAGGCTCAGTACGTACAATATGCGCTCTCGTTTACGTGCTCTGCTTTCTACGCCCTCGTTGTTACGCTCTTGTTTTTGCGAATGTCAGTAACCTCAAACTCCGTGGTGGGTTTACCACTCACGGCAAAGTTTTCCTATACTACTTCCAAGTAGTTTGTCCCCGAAAAAGAGAGAGCAGCCTCCAAGTTCATGTACAATTATCGTATTGTATGATACAGCATAAGAGTACGTGCTGCGTACGAGTACAGAGCGGGGTTGGATCGCTCGCACTTCGTATTGAAGTAGTGGTCCCTCTTTAGCGTCGGTTGAGTAGTGCCGGTTGCCCGCTACGATAGCGCCTGTGAAATCGCTTGGCACAGATCGGAACAACCAGTACGTGGCAGTATGCGGAGTAGCGCCGGTTGACGCTTTAGTGCCGGTATTTCCGGCAAGTACATAACCGACGCTATACGAGAGGGACCACTACTGCTGTATACCTGGTTCATACGTAAAAAAATGGTTAAAAAAAATACTTGACTTTACCTCGGCGGATGGTGTCTTCCTACAACGGGGCGAGGTGGAAAGTTGAAAGCGTTGTGAAGCAGAGCTGACATCGGAAATGCTCGTATTTACATCATAGATAGATACTTGACGTTGCGAGCGGATCACGTGCGTTACGTAGTAATTTGTGGTGCACATCTGGTATCTTTCTGTTGCGCTACGATATGTATTCGCACGAGTAGAGCTCAGCCATGCGCATGGCTATCTCCTGACAAACACTGCCCAGTGGTGAGTGATGAGCGCATTTATATGTGCTCAACTATCACTTAGCGTTCTAGACTACAAGCAGTACCTCGCGTCTTTCACTTAACCTCATTTCGCGAAGACTTCATTTATCACGGACGGCCGATCAGCGAAACATGTCTGTCTACGATAGCACCAACCACAGCACGCAGCATGATCAGCCGCAGGCAATCGACGACCCCATATTGGGGCCACCACTTTGATAAATAATTGGAACCCTTTTCCGACTCAGAGATAGCGACCAAAAAAACGATAAGTTTGGTGTACCAACCGTCTACGGTAGGTATGATTGTGCGAACGGGTAGCAGCGCGGGTAGGATCATGCTGCACCCGTGTCGTACGACTCCTTGCACCGTCGCAGTTGCGACACAAAAAATGTCACCATCCCTACCAAGCAATGGCCAATGCTGCACGTAATCGTCATGTTTTTGTCGTCGTTGAATCCCTTTGACACCCCAAAAACACGCACTCGTTCCATTTTTTCTCAACAACAACAACAACAACAACAACAACGGCAGGTCCCGATCATCGACCGTCGAAAGAAGAGATTCGTCTCAGCCCGAGCGCTCGCCCGAACCCAAAGGAAGAAGGTGCCCCCTCAAAACCTCGACTACCCCCCGGATAGACCTCTGTGCCTCCGCGGACACACGCCTTCAATGCTCGGACCTTCTGGCGCGAGAGAGAAGCCGCAGAAGTCGGTGAGGGGGCCGCGAGGGGCAATCAATGTCCCTACCGGGGCCTTTGCAAAGCCTGGGGTGCTGGGAGGACTGAGCGTTAGCCCCTGGGTGGTACAAGAGGAAGCGGAGCGAGCGAGACGTGCGGAGTCGCACACAGCCGCCATTTCGAAGGTTAGACAGACTTTTGTTTTTCGCAGTCGATCGTGATTTTGTCCAACCAAGTACCTGGACCTCTCCCTCTCCTCTCTTCTTCTCTTATTTTAGGATTTCAAGGGGAAACACGTCCAAAAAAAGTAACGAGTACAGCCTTAGTCACCAGTGTGATAGTTGTTGCTGGGTGCAATTACGATTTAGCTGGACAGAAGGGGGCGATGGTGTTTGTTGGTGTTTATCAAGTAGGGGAAGGGTAGGGTTTTCGTCGTTGTTTTCCCGAAGTATCTGTCTCGCTTTGAACGCATTAGATCCTTCCGACCGCTGTTCGTGGAATGCCCCTCAGCCATCAAGAAGGAATGCTAGCAATAGTGGTACTCCCCAAGTTGTGATGTCCGTCGTTGTTGTAAATCCCGGCCCATTTTCTCGAAACGCTGACAACACCCCGATATGGATACACGGCTGTCGAGAGTGATCGATATTCAACCACGAATCGAGTTCGGTATGATGCCGATAAAGGACAAATAAAACCGATACGATTTCGATGGCCGGTACGTCAAAACTAATCGTTCATTATCAAATATAATAATCGAGAACGTCAGGGGATGGAGGGCAAAACGCGTTCGATACGACATATCGAACATCCGATATAGTGAACATCCGATATATCGAATATCAGGTATATCGAACATCCGACATATCGAAAATTGAAAATCCGATATATCGAAACAGTCGATACGATATCCATCACTATTAATAGCTGACAACACTCCGCAACGGTTACGGCTGTCAACCCCTGAAACGATTACTGTACGGCTGTCGGAAAGGACCCCGTGGTGTTCCGGCGGAAGCGAGAGGAGGGCGGGCTGTTGGATTACGCTGAGGAGACCCACGCCGTGAAGCGCTTTCTCGACAAGATACACCCGTTGAAAGATGAATCATGCCCTCCCAAGTCAGGCTTCAGCTACAGGTGACTTTGGTCGAAATTTTATGATGGCAAGGCAAAGCAGAAGTTTGGTTTGGGTATTTGGTTGGAAATTGATGAAAGAGGGGAGAGGAGAGGTTTGGCATGGGTATATAACAATTATTGAAAGAGAGGAGGGGAGATATTCGGTTTTGGTTGTTTGGTTGGATGAAAATCGAAACCGACGCCCTCCACCATATACGGTATGCCGCAGAAAAACAATGTAATTCGATAATCTTCACCTCCCTCATCGAATGGGTAACACCAAAAACCCATAGCGGTCTGCCATTGGTCCATCAGAAATACCGCTACATCACAATTTTTGCAGCTGAGCCATGTTTTGAGACCAACGAGCAACCGACCCCCCTCGCTATCATACTTCCGCTCGATCGACCACCACAACATTGCCGCTTGCTGCTGCTGTTGTATTTTTTGGCCCCACTAGAAAAGTTTGCCATGATATCGAGCCCCCAGACGTCTACGACACGAGCCTGGACTCCGTCCGGCCCCGTACGGTGGGCTACTCGCCGGGGCACGTTCGAGCCTTGTCGCCCACCCCTCCGCTGACGTGGGGAGGGAGGGAGAGCTCGAGGGAAAGCTTGGAGTGGAGGGAGGGAACCGGGGGGTCTTTGGGTGCCGTGAAGGCTTGCTTAGGAGGCGCACAGAGGGGTGGCAACGTGAAGGGCCATGCTACTGTGGTGAGAGGCTGAAGGGTCGAGTGCTGGGGATGAAAGCTTTTGACGAGCGGTCGGGCTCTGTTTGTTCGAGCGTTTTGTTTTCGCGGTTAGGTTTTGTTTTTTCAGGGGAAAGGAAGGAAAACATCGACATCCACGTGCTCGAGCGGGAAGCAGCCATGCTCCCTTTTGCTGTGTTGTGTGTGTTACCCTTTCGTTTCGGATGCTCCTAGGCAAGATGTGGCTTGCAGACTGGCACCGGAGCACTACTTCTTTGAACGTCATCGAACCAATATCTGCGTGAAACCGAAGAAAAACCAACGCGCTCCGTTGCGATTGGCGATGAACTCTGCCGAGCCACGGACGAGTATTTCGACCAGCAAAGTATCCGGTTTGCGATTTTTTTTTTTTTCCCTTGATCGCATATGGTTCGACGCGACTCATCACTCCCCCCCTTTCCTCCTTCGGACCGTTCGCACCCCCGAATATACCGCGTCGGGTTATGATGACGTGTCCACTTTTCCCTCCGCCGACCTCGTCGAATTCGTTTAAAGGAAGAAAATTTCAGCCAATCTTGGACGGCCGAGGCGTTTCCAGTTTGTGGCGAACAACCACAGGAGCAGCGATGGCCGAGCAACCAAGAAGCAGAAACTGACGGTGCCACCATAGAGGTAAGAGAATCGACACCATATCGATTAGTATTGTCTCATTTGCCATCCGACAATGTGCAGCGTTTGTGTCAACACTCAAAAATATGACGAAAGAACAGAAAATGCAGACCACGAAAAGTAAAATCGTAAAACCATGTACCTAACAACCAAAAAATACGAATACCAGATGTACCCCCATGTTCTCCTGGCCCTACCCCTTCCGGCCACAAGGGACAAGGCGCCTACCACATGCCATATCGATTGAGAGGTAAGGATTTCAGCATTGTTCTGGAGTCCCATACGGAATGAGACACCACGAACCTTGAGGAGAGTGCCTACCCAGCACACCGACTACCCTGCGTTCCCTCGGGGACCTATTCACAGCGTGCTCTGGATCGAGGGATAATACAGATTTCGGCAGGATGCGGATTACAGGGGCCACCGCGCTGTTTTTTGTTCTGCGGCTTGTTGCGTGTACTGCAGACGGATATACGGTGTTCCTTACAGAGGAGGTATTGCCTTTCTTTGTGCTTTCGGCTTTATCCTCTTGGGAAATCACGGGGAAATACATCACCATTTTTTTTCTGAGGCTCTTCACTTGAGGAGCTCTGAACCTCACCCGCAAACTGATTTTTGAGTAAACCGAAAATGCAACTCGATGAACAAACCCATGGCCTTAGGTATACGAAAAATTCAGATTGAAAAAAAAAGAGCGACATTCCCACGACTTTGGGTTAAGGAGCGCCGTCATTCAGAAACAAAAAACGTCCTTCAGAAACAAAAAACCCAAAAAGTGCTACCTCTATCGTAGAACGCGTCATAAACGACGATGATGGCGGTATCGACAGTTGGCCATACGAAGCAGCCTCGGATGCTCTGGGATAGGGGATGGTATATTGCAGTGTCCGAACTACAAGGCAAGGAACCGTTGGACACGCGCCCAGCGCGGTACTACTCGTGCTGCTGCTGCGACCGCATTTCTCATGTTATCAGGCGCTATATATTTAGGACCGCGAAGGGGTTGAGCGTCCGGCAGTGTCCAAAGACCATGTGATTTCATGGCCGCTGTTCTGTGCATAGATTGCATCGCTCGGTTCGTTCCCCCCTTGCTTTTGTTCAACCATGCTCTCTTGTGGTGCAGTACTTTAGGGTGCTCTAAACCGAGATCACATGGTAGCCTTCCTTTCTCACCTGCCCTACTCGGGCTCCTGTCTTCACGCTTTTTATCGCGCGGTGGATTTCTCATCACAACTCAACGTTAGGCGTTTTCTGAGCGCCCCACTTCTCGACGTGGGCCGCAGTCTTCGAGTGACGCGCGACGTGTACGTTGTGAAAAAAACCCCAACATATTTCCCATACATCGATAGTCACAATTTAATTCGAAGCAAATCAGATTTCCTTCTACGTACCGAGGATCAAACTCAATAGGACACACACCGCTAAAGAGGGTACGCGGCCACCTCTACACCAAACCAGGGCGACCGCTAGTGGCCCGTTGTCACACGCAGATTCCCAGACTTTTACCAAGACGCGTTCGGTCGCACACACTGACCCCCTCCCTCTCCCCCACGCTTCACGTGACTCGCCGAACACCTCACGGCGCTTGGCGCTTGGCGCTTGGCGCAAGCAATGTCTGCCTGGTCGGTGAAAACCCGACGTGCTCCGTCCCGGCATTGTAGGGATGCGAGGGTCTATGGTCCTAAGAACTACAACCATGCTGACATGATATGATTGCACCCCAACGTCTGCCTGGTCGGTGAAAATCCGACGTGCTCCGTCCCGGCATTGTAAGGACGCGAGGGTCTACGACTGCGGCCATGCATGATAACGAGTAACGAGTCCACACCAACGGACGCACAAGAAGGGATATCGAATCGACGCCGCCAAAGCACCTCTCGTCCGACGGCAAAGGCGCCATAGATGAAGTACGTAGAGAGGTGAAATGCATTCGAGGAATAACCGCAACAGGTAGGCGCGGCTGAATACGCCGCTTCGTTCTTGTCTTGGATGCTAAAATAGTCCCCCATACTGGCCATCGGGCCGCGTTTCGCGGGAGTTCAAGGCGCAAAATCGGTTCACCAACATGAAGGCCAATAGAAAGACGCCCTATGATAACCGGAGCAACCAAGCGGCGACAACGCGCTTTCTTGCAAGCGAGCGAATCAAAAAGGGGTAAGACTCCAACCATCGTTCTCTCCATAAAACCATAAAAGCGAGGGCACGTATAGTAGAACACGACACGCCAGTGGCACACCACAACCTCAAGAAGGCAGTTCTGGACACGAGGAAAAAACAAAGCACAGCAAACCGGCAGCAAAAAAAACGAACGCTCCCGTCTAACTCAGCAAAAGGCTACTGGTATGCGACAAAAAAACGAACCCTGCATACACATGTGACGCGAAAATAAAGCTGTCCGCGTCCAATTTTCTCCCCCGTCCCACCAAACCGCACTTCCATTTTCTCAACCCTTTTCAACCTCCAAAAAAATATCCTATTCTAATTCCAAGTGTTTTTTCCCCAAAACAGGAGTGCAGTGCTAAAACGGTTCAAACCGCACCTTCATATTCTTTAAAAAAAACGCACCTACATTTTCTTAAAACCGCTCTTCTATTTTCTTAAAACCGCACCTTCAGTTGTTTAAAAACCGCACCTCCATTTTCTTAAAGTTGACCCCTAGGCCGACAGTATCGCCGGTAGACAGAGGGTGTCCAAATCTCCGGCCGGGCGGGCTTCCGGTGAGCAAATAGCCGTTGGATCCTTCCAGGCTGTACGAACCGGGCTGGCCCAACCGTGACGTGAGAGGACAAGGGAATCCAGCGGATATATAATATTATTTTATGGAGTAACGAGGACGCTTTAGGCAGCAGAGACCCTATACTCTAGGCAAAAGGGAGTAATTCCCCAGCTTTAAGGTTTACCTACGTAGGGTGTCTACGAGCTAAACCTCCGAGCTGTTTGACTGTCTGAAACTATTCATCCGAACATACACCGTGAACCTTATAATACAGGGATGGCAGTTACGACATGACAGGTTTGCAAAACTGTTGCAAGGTAATTACGACAAATCAAATCAGCGTTTACTGTCACATACGGCAGTTACGGCAAAAAACGGGATGGAAAAATACCCACCCCGGGGTTCCACATTTTTCTTGATAAAACCGCTACAAGTACGAAATATGGAGGCTTTTCCCTACCGGGGAAAGGGGAAACAATGCAGTCACTGCAAAAACGACAACGTATTATGTGGCTGACTTGAGTTACGCGTAACTAGCCGTAACGCCGTAACTGCCATCCCTGTTACATTAATATATGGAGTAACGAGAACACTTTGTGAGTTTAGGCAGCAGAGACCCTATACTCTAGGGAACAGGGACTAATACTTAATAAATGTGTTGATAATAGGGGGGGGGGGTGAAATAATCGTATCGTGCAAGGCCGTAGTCCGTAGGACCATAGACCCTCGCATCCCTACAAAGCCGGGAAGAAACACGTCGGGTTTTCACCGATCAGGCAGACATTGCGTGCACCAAGAGCGAAGTGCCGTGAGGTGTTCGGCGAGTCGCATGAAGGGTGAGCTACATCCTACAAAGAACCATTTGTGGGGCGGACTTCGGCACTTTTTTGCATATGGATGACAGCGTCGAATGAGATGATATATTTTCCGGTCGTGGCCACTTCAAATGACAGCAATGGGTATACTATGTAACTGTCTCGTGGGTGCCTGAACAATTGATATAATGGGTGCCTGAACAATTGATATAATTGGGGATTGGTTGATTGTTTTTTGCGGGATTCAGGGAAACGACAATATAGGGGGGGGTGTACTCATTTCATGCATAGCCGTAGTCAGATGACCATTGACCCTCGCATAATGCCGGGACGGAGCACGTCGGGTTTTCACCGACCAGGCAGACATCGCGCGCACCAAGCGCGAAGCGCCGTGAGGTGTTCGGC
>JAYJMJ010000375.1:5832477-5842637 GCA_036873875.1 Laminaria ephemera
GTGCTATCGCACCCCAATCCAACCCAACCCAACCCAACCCCTTCTCTATATCAAGAGGCCATCCCGACACCACTATTAGTTCGTTAGCAAAATGATTGCCGCCGGAGCGACGAACACCGCCACGGCACCGAAGTACGCGTACGGGAAAAATCCCCTAAACTTCTGCTGCACGAAGAACACCGCCAGGTAGTACGCACCCCCCAAGAAAGGCGCGATTTTAAGGTACGGCCGCAGCAGGACCACGTTGAACGGGTCTAGCTTCCGCTTGAGGATGCCATACGCACCCTGTTTGCCGGCGAGAAAAGAGGAGCAAAAAACAGAAACAGGCATGGAGAAGATGCGCAGGGTCGAGTTGGGGATGGAATGATTTGGATTACGATACGTAATGTTTTGGTCTCATTTCCAAGCGAACTGAGTGGCTTTTTATAAAACTATTCAAAATACATCAGCTGTGCCTTTTGTAGGGAAATACCCTGGCATGAAATATGGGGCATCAAGTATGATGTTGCCAACCAACGACACACACCAGATATCAAATCAAATGGCGGGTGGTCCGGCACGAGTGGCGCGGTCGTCAGAGGCTCGCCCCATTCCCTTGCGGACACAAAAACAACATGGCAGTGTCTCCCTGCTTGGCGCATCACAATGGGATGAAAAAGACGAGCGGTGTTGGAAAGCTGAACCCCCTGCGCGATAAAAATGAAGGCATGTAACGGGGGGGAGAAGGGACGACTCCTGTGACCACGGCTTGCCCAAAATCTGGAAAAGTAAACGCGAGATTAAAAAAAGAAAAAGAAGGGATATCATCACGTAATCACCCACCTCAGTGTCGCCATCCCACGCTTCCCCCCCAGCCCTACGCTTTTCCATCAAGCTCTTGACCACGCTCTGTAGGGTGCGGGAATACCAAAGAGAAATAGACCGTTATTTTATTGGTTAAGAATCGAACGCGTCAGACAAACGCTTGCGACTAGTCCCAGTGTCAAGCAGAGGGCGGTCAAGGACTTGAAAGGATGTAAACAACTTCCGACCGTTTATGTTAATAGCAATATACAAGGTTCCCCTGTGTGATGTGGTTGGCTTGAAATCCCGACGGTGTCGCAAGTTGAACAGGGGGGACACAGGCTTTCCTAGGAGCTCTTGAAAACTAAATATAAGACAATTAGCCACCGCGCAAGTATCCGGGCAAGTAACACCGACCAGCCCAAACGAGTTTATAGTTTAGTCTACATATTAATAGTACTACTGACTGCTGTAGCTCTATAATAGAGCGTAAGCGCTTTAGACCTGACAGGTTGCTCAGCCAACAAAATATGAGTACTTCGAAAAATAAAAGTATCACACAGGAGGCTAATACGAGTTCAAAGCGAGGGTTGTCGATAGCCGACGCGCCAACAACTACACCAAAGCTCTCAGCTGACAGTCGTTGCTCTCATCGATGCTGCTTTACGTCTTCAGATCATTCGTACCTCCCAGTATCAACTCCACCCCCCCTGTCTTTGCGACATCCGCCTAAGAGATGCGCTGACGGCACACTCCCCAGTTCAACGACACGACCACGGTCGTGCGCCCTTGCGATATATGACTAGCGCCACCACCACCACCACAACTGCAACTGCTGTCGAAAGCTCATTGTTCCAATCGAATTAATGAACGAAGCATTGAATCCTTTCTGCCAAATGTCTGCCTGGTCGGTGAAAACCCGACGTGCTCCGTCCCGGCATTGTAGGGATGCGAGGGTCTATGGTCCTAAGGACTACGGCCATGCATTGTATGATTACACCCCCCCCCCGGCCGTTGTCCCTCGTGTTTTAGTTTTTCTTACCCGTCACAGATCGTCTCGTTCATCCGCTCGGTGGATTTACTTTCCTTCGTCGCCAGGTACGACCGATGTGGAGTCGCCAAGGTTTACGCACGACGCAGGGATCCTCTTCCTTCAGCTCCCCCGTCCTGCGCCCCTTCACCTCCCCGCACGATCACCTCGGTCGGCCAATGTCCTGCGGGGTTCTGTCCCGGTCTACTTCCGGCCTCAAGCCGCAGCAGTTCGACACCACGCAGCGGCGCTCGGAGTACACGTGCGCCCTCGTGAACAAGCGGGAGGCGCGGCTGGCGAAGGAAGCGAGAGAGAAGTTGGCGGCTAAAGTTGTAAGGGCGGGCGTGTCTTCGGCACTTTTTTGTTTTGTTTCTGTTTTTGCTCTCCGGGAATGTTTTGTTCACGGGAGAATAATGAATGGGTTCTCACGCCTGTTGGGAAGAGTAAGGGAAGACCAGCTTTTAGCCCTATAACCCACGTTAGCCGGGAGGCAAGAGCACTCCGATTCATTTAGAAAATGTACCAATCGCGTCGCCTTGTGAATTATGAAGTACATGAAGTACTTTTGCTGTAGAGACTGCGCTGGTTATGTACACGTTTTGGTGATGCTTCTCAAGCGTCAAGAACAAGCATGTTGACGCCCGAAACTCACCGCACTTGATCCTGACCTGACGATAATCGGCTCGGCTACGGCAAAGAGTTAACTTAACCTCCGCCTCGCTGCTTTAACCCATGTAGAAATGCGAAGAATATTCCACACTATTTCCAAGTGGTATGTCCCCAAAAATGCGGGCGTAGTTGTAATAAAGGGGTTGCGCTAAAGTCTTCCTTCAAGCGACGAACAAAACGGTTGGTAGGACGGTGCTGCTCGCGCTTAGACGCTGCCAAAATGGACGAAACTCAAACTGGCCAAGCCTCGCCCGGCGCGCACAAAACGTCATTTTCGACACGAACGGCGGGATTTCTAGTCTCGTGGGGTTGTCTGCCGGTAGCGCACGATATGGGTATAGTAAATCACGGTTGCGTACCGGTATATGATAACTGCTCAGACAGGTAACCTCAAAAACTCGTACCAACACAAGATTTCCTCTTCTTTTACCTCTGATTTGTCAATCTACCCCAATCGTCCACTATCGCGGCGTTTGTCCAACAAGAGTTAGCGTTTGCTGTCCTCGAAGTTGGTTTCTGGTGGCAAACGTTAGCCCCGCCCACAACAAGCAGAGTCAATTTCAGCACGCCTTTGGCTCAAACCCGCTTCTTGCGTGGAACTAATAATGCTGTATCACATCTCTACAGCAAGCATTGCTTTTACCATCTTGGCGTTGTTTAGCCTAAACCGTACTCCTGTGGTCATCGTCCATTTCAGTGGGCTGTCACTGGGGATTGACCCTGTGCATTGTGAATAGTCTTACAGCCGTAACGATGTACCAGGTATCTGGAAGTGTTCGTCATCATTATTTTTGCCATCCGACATCGTGCAGCAGCATGAGCTTCAACGTCGATCACTCATAAATGTACCCGGTGGTGATCGTTTATCTCCTCCGTGGATTGTCTCCGCATACGTATATATCTTTGTTTGTCTGGCAGGAAGAGGAGCGAAGCCGGAACGCCGCCGAAGGCAGAGAGGGCATCGATAAGTTCGAGGGGAGCCTCAAGGAGGTCTTAGCGCAGAAGTGGAAGTACCTCTAGAGCTCTAGAGACGCAACCACCCGACTTTTTTTTCTCTCGCCGCTGGGTGTCGCGTTTGCATCCGATATTATTATGAATAATAGCTCGTAGGTTTAATGACCGACTTTTTTTCTCCGCGGCTGCGTGTTGTGTTTGAATCTGATACTATTGTTCGTACTGCAGTTCGGCTTTTGGTTTGTCTGTGGCGTTCACAGCAGTGTCTGACTGATACGGCTCGTTCGGGCCACGATGTACCCGTGAATAGAACGGTCTTAGGGTCATTCCTAACGAGCACAAAAAATATCTAGAATCGTTAAAAAAAAACGTGAGATTTTCACGAATCGTGACATTTGTCAGGAATCCGGACTTTGAATCGTTTTGACTTTTTCCATAAAAATTGATGTCAGGATTCCTGACAAAAATACGTGATTTTTTTTTTGAAAACGTGACATTTCAGAATTTCAAAATGTCAGGAATCGTGTTTTTTTTGTCTAGAATCCTGATTTTTTGCGTTCGCTAGGAACGGCCCTTAGTGCGCAGACGGGTGGGTAATGTGCCTTGGGTTAGGGTACCGCGACTGTATACCCGGTACCTGATACCTGGTACCTGGTATGAAGTGTATTGCAGCGCCAATGAGTGGTATTGGCGTGCTGATCCCCGATGAGCTGAGTTTTTTTAGGTTGGGTACGAACGACTTCCCATACTTTCGTGTTTGTGTTCCGAGTGAGACAGCTGCGAGGGACACTGCCTACTACTCGCTGCTGCTGTTTGTTGTCGTACTCTGTTTGAATGGCTGCTGCTTGCTGCTGCTGTGTACCAGTAGATGTACCAAGGATGTGTGTACGAGTGAGTACGGTACAGGTATTATCGTGCTGCTGCTGTAGTAAGGCTGCCGGAGTAATGATGTTGTGAGGAGGCTGGTGTTGCTGCTAGTGTGCTGCTGCCACGAGTACCGGGCTGTTGTGAACGACTAACTGTTGTTGATGGTGATGTTGTGGGTTGTTGTTCAAACGAAATATACAGATTTCGATCGCCTCTCGTCCTATAGCTAGGTGTTGCTTATACAATGCTACTGCCGTGCTGCTGCTGTGGTGGTGGTGGTGGTTCTGTGCTGCTGCGGCTGTCGCCCGCCGAAACAAATAATTTTACAACGGACCTGGAGCCCTGAAGACCCCTCTTAAAATATACGGGCACCAAACAAGCCATCACCGCCCGTGGGCCCGTATGTGCCTGCAGCCCGAAGAGAAGGCGAAGCCAGCTTGTGTGGCCCCCTGCCAGCAGCGGGCGCCGACCTTGTAAATACCGTAGGGCCTCACCCCCTCTGCCGTTAGCACCCGCATTTATTTTATCGTTTGTCTGCGTAATTTATAATTTCCGACCGATGCCCCTACCGATTCTTGTCGAGGTACAACAGAACGAGCGTAAGTCGCAAAATCAGGGTAGTCCAGTGGGTCAAAGGGTGTTCGGGTGGGTCACGTATCCCAAGGCACAGGGCACCGGAGAAGCCAAGAGTTGGCGCAGGCCGCTTGTTGTGTGTCAGGTACCATCGATTCCGTCATTCGAAGTGGCCTCAAAATCACCAAAAAAAAAAATGCGAGAGTCACGCCTGAAGTGAGATCGGGGGGCCGGACAGAAAAATATGTTTGATTTTAGAGAACCCCAGTTGATGACACTTGGGACTTATGTCAGCAGCTCAATAACCACAAAAAAACAACACGTAAACAGTAGCACGTGTAAATGAGTGCACGACCATCGGCTGCGCTGGTATTCACAATGTATGTCCTGGATCATTCCAGCAGAGCTAAGCGCAAAATACACGCACATGGTACGGTTGGGGCCCGAACGAAAATCACCGTTAGTGCTGTGCTGGTGCCTTGTTTGCAACGTTTGCGTGATGACTGACACTGCTTGTGCTCGAAGGGCGTTCTTTTCCTCTCGAAATAACCCCGGCTTCGGCCCGTGAGGGGCGGGGGCAGATGCGGTCGTAGTGCGTTGGAGGTGGCGGCACCCTATGGAAATGTGATTAGGGGCTGTTGTTTGCTGTGTCTTTGTCTAACGCACTACTGTGCCACTACTGTGCCCACTGTACTGCGACTCACACACGCGAGCGCACACCAAACCAATTTTGTGGTCGGCCGAAAATTGGTGGGCTCTTGGCCTCGCGCATTGGGCCACCTTTCCTAACCCGTCCATCTTGAAGGCATGCGTTTGCACAAGAGATTCATCCATCGTGCGGCCCACGTCGAGTTCGGTCAGGTGCAGCATTTCGTTCATTTCGACTATGAGTGTCTCCAGAAGAGCCTCCTGATGCGCCAAACGCAGATCGAGGACTCTTTCACACGCTGGGAAGTGGGTCATTCCAGCGTGTGAAAGAGTCCTCGATCTGCCTTTGGCGCGCCAGGAAAATCTTATAGACACTCATAGCCGAAGTTAGCTATTAATAATTGCCTCGCCTAACCCAACTCGACGTGGGACACACGATGGTTGAACCTCATGTGCAACCGCATGCCTTCCAAGATGGACGGAGTAGGAAAGGTGGCCCAATGCGCATGGTCAGGAGCCAATTTTCCGCCGACCACAAAAGTGGTCTCCATTACGTGGGGTTTAGACAAAGATTCTTGGCAATACTTTGGTTTTGTTTGGACCGGGGTATAATACGTGTTTACTGCCCTACGTTTCGGTTGGTGCTCGGCGCCATTCATCCATCACTCTATCACTAGAGATGGCCCGATACCTGCGCACCAAGGACATTTTAGTGTCAACGTGGACAAGCGATTTCTACATGACCAGTTTCCGCTCTACGCGCCAGCTAGAGTGTGGGGTGCGGTAGGGTAGGTTCGCCGTGCAGCGCAAGGCCGTACAGGTACGCAACTTCGCTTGCCTGCCGACACCAGTTTTATGCTGGGGTCTCGAGCAAGGGACGAGCGCCAGTCTTCTCCACGTCATAAATACTCCTGTGCAATTCGGAGCACGAAGGGGTGCCCTTGTATTCACACACCAAAACCCTTCCCATTCTCAGCACCAAATCCACCAAAAACGCCCCCAAACAGGCTCACTCGCCGCGACTCACGCGAATTTTCAACAATCCCGCCTAGGTATAGCTGAAGATTCATTCGCAAGCCACCTATTGCTAGTGAAACCTTTGCGTTGATCTTCGCTAAACTATAGCGAGCCCCAACGTCTACCAATATATGCGGCATTCGAGCACGCCAGGAAGCACGCAAAAAAAGTACACCAGAAACCAAAAACATTCCCTTTTAAGGGGCTTTTATCGGACGAAAAAAATCCCGACACCTGCTGCTACTGCAGTGCTGTACATACAGAATTATTGTCTCTCGCCATCGGAAACTGTGCCGAAACTCGAAAGATCTGTCCTTAAGCCCCACCAATCCGGTGCCCAAGAAAGCCTCGAAAAAAACGAAAAACGCAAGCTAGATAGACGCCAAAAAAAAAAAAGGCAAGCCATGTATAGACAAGAATTGAAAAAAGGCAAGCCAGATATACGCGCTGTGCTATTTTAGAACCCTGACTCTATAATGCCCTAGCTACTGTGACGGCGATGCAATTTCGCCGGGCCTCAACGACAGCGCTGCCCTGTGTACAAACTAACGACAACAGTTCTCAATCTTCTTCGCCCAGCCACGCCGAAACCTGGGCCCAGATAGTCTCGCGCGCATCAACGACGTCGGGCGAATCGGTAGGTTTGGACGGGTGTGTCCAGAAGTGGTGAGAAGCACCTGCCGAAAGATCAACGGGGAGGGTGCATATTTGAGGCCTAAACCTAGTAGTGGACACGATCTGGCCCAGCTTCAACAAAATGTTGATGGTGTACACAAATTCCTCATTTCAGATTCATTCCTCGAACTTTTCCAGGCGGTCGGGGTTGATGTTAGGGCTATACGAAGCATGGTTTAGAGTCAAAATACTTCAAACATATTTATCGCGAAAGCAGAAAAAAACCCTAATATTCGGACGAAACTATCTTGAACTTTTCTCAGGGGACCGAATCAAGGGAGACTGCAAAAAACATGGAATGCGGCATGTGGCCAGCTGGGCCAAGTCGTATGCGCGTCCCCCTGAACCAACCAACTACTAATTGGCCCCATGCGTGCTGTATATGTCTGCTTCGGGTGAAAATCGCGTCGGTTTCCGTGACATCTCCGGAGAGCTGTACACACTTTCAGATGTTAGCAACGCTTGCCCTCTGCTCAAAACAACACCGGTGACCCTCGAACGCAGAGACGAAACGGCCCACTTACCAATGGGAAACCTCGTAACGCGTGTGAGTAAAGCAGACAAAAAAAGTTGAACAACAAACGCTAAACCCGAATATAGCCTTCTATATCTCGATTTCCACCACACGCGGACTGGTAAGCGCGCAGTGCGGGAAGCCCGCTGAAACACCAACAACACCCCGCACGGAAGGTGCTTCGCAGGCGCTATCGGCAAAATCAATTACCAGGTACCGTACAACTCACCTTGGACGTAAATGGCTGGCAGGCCTGGCATGGGCGTCTCGAGCACCCCCAGAGCATGCCACGGGTCTATGGCACCGTTTGGGAAGATTACTCGCGAGCCTCTGCGTTTATCAAAAACGAATTTTAGGCAAGAGGCGGCAAAAAAAAAGCGTTGGTCTTGACGGCGAAGGAGATTCAACCGCTCCATGCTCTACCACCGTAGACCTTCGCCCCTCTCACAAAAAACACGGAATGTGTTATATTTCGCATTATTACGAGAAGGGAGAGAGGAGAGGATTGGGTTTTGGGTACGTATTTGTACGGACTACTCGAAATAGTTTACTGGCCCCTGCGCAGTGTACCGTGCACGTAGGTGACAAAACAAAAAAACTCCAACAAAAACTCCAACAACGCTTCCTTCAACGCAGGGCTAGCACCGTACGGGTGACGTCCTTCCGATTCACCGAAGGATTATGCCTCGTTGATTTCGCCCATCCAGAGAGGTACCTGGTATACAGAATAAGTAATCACGTATTCCTGGTGTATGCTTGTCTCCAGTTCATACACAGACCGCTCAGCCTTCTGCACGGCAACTCAAACCAGTTCAGGGAGCGCTACGTAGTCAAACCAATCCAGGTAGCCACCCACCTCGGCTGGTCTCCGCCGTAGTAGAGGTTCGTGAGTCGAACCTGTTCCTGAACTTGGTTAGGCGGTATTCCGAACGCCTCCTGGCACATCTGCAAATCCACGTCTAAGGTGTGGAGACCCTTCGTGAAGGGGCAGCGGGTGCCCACCTCGCACGTCTGCGGCGTACAGACAACACACAGCGCGGAGGGGGAGACAAACATAAAACTCCAAAGAACGCACGTATACATGGTATTATATGAGAAATGATGCTAGATTTGAACCATAAATAAGCCTTCTTATTTGGTTTCGCTGGCTTTTATTCTTCGGTCTGTAGCTGTTTATAAGTGACCGACGTTAGCTTACCGGTATGCTGTACATTATTGGGATATAAACAAGGGCAAACCGCTGTAAACATGATCTCATTGTAATTCCACGTAGTTAGCTTGACTTCAAGTCGAGCTGATGTTATGTTTCCTTTACAATTACAGCGGGCCTCAAGACAGCTTGCCTGGTAAAAACCGAACTCCGTGCACGTCTGGTACAGCCACGCCCGGTCGGGGTTGGAGGGGTCAAGCGCCAAGCCCCCAACTCCGAGAGCCCCTGCCAGGGGCAACGCGCCACGCAAGCTCGTCGCACGGTTGCGGGGGGAACTGAGAAAGGGAAAGAGCTCGCACAATCCCATATCTTCGCCGTTGATGCCTAACTGAATCTTCCTGAGGTCGGCCAGTCTATCCACCTGCACGCAGATCGGATAAACAGGAGTGGGGGCGGGGCGGGGGGGTACTCATTTCATGCATTGCATGGTCGTAGTCGTACGACCATAGACCCTCGCATCCCCATAACGCCGACACGGAGCACAGGCGAAAAACAAGTCAGTAATTTTGGCGTTCAGTTCTTTTGGTGTTCAGCTATTTTGGTGTTTCGGATTTTTTTTTTTGATGGTGTTCTCCGAAGGTTTCCTTGAACTGAAACGGATCGGGGTGCATCATACACAACATCTTTCGCCCTGTAACCGTGGGGATTTTATCAGTTGACTACAGTAGACACGTGTTACGATAGAGGAAGGATTTTTTTTTGCCTGAGACGTTTTCTGAACGTCGAGGCTCCTTAACCCAAAATCGTCGGAATTTGGAATTTCAGTCGTTTTTTTTTTGCGATCGTTTTCGTTGCATACCTAGGTCGTTTTGATTGTTCATCGGGTAGTACTTCTATTTTCCCCTTAAATCAGTTTTGGGGAGGAGGATAGAGCTCCTCAAGTAAGGAGCCTCAGAAAAAAAAAGGTGCACCTCTACCGTAAGCGAATGACGATTACAACATCGACAACACATAGCAACCCGGCGCTGCTGGGTCAGGGGACGGTACATTCATAACCCTTTTACCGCTGGAAAAAAAGAAGTTTATAGTTTCCGTGCACAGCTTGATTACACTGCTGTTGACCCTGGTGCTAACTAGTACAAAGGGGAGTCGCCGACCTATATCCTTCATGAGGACATACACAGCCCGCAACACGCGCGATCTGAGTATCACACACAGCTTGCAAAGACGAGTTTCGACGAAATCCTAGATCTCACAGCTGTTGTGTATTTTTAATTTTT
>JAYJMJ010000375.1:5907193-5917710 GCA_036873875.1 Laminaria ephemera
CCCCCCGCTCCTCTATCTCACTACCGCTGTCCCCCCACCTCGCCAACGCCCCTCCTACAGTCTCGCCTGTTTCCTCTGCTGGCCGGGGTGCTCTCCGGTGGAAACGTGTGTTTCGACGACCATGGTGACGGAAACCGAGCGTCGGTGACACCGACCTCAGCCGATGACCTCGCGCGCATGGCGACTTGTCTCGGAGTCGACGCTGCGGCGCTCGAAGCCGCCTTGACGTCGGTGACCCTGGTGGTTGGAGGCGGTGACGCGGCGGGGACTGCAGACGCCAGGCGGAGCAGCTATGGCGGTGGCGGCGGCGGCAGCGTCAGCTTTAGCGGCAGTTACGGCCGCGGTAACGGCAGTAGCGGCGGTGGTGGCGGCGGCATTTACGGCAGCGGCAGCGGCAGTGTCGGCGGCAGATACGGCAGCGGCAGTGGCGGCGGCAGAGTCTTGAGGCGCAGCGGGGGCTCTTGGATCGGCGCTGGGAGCTCAGTAAGTTTTCGGGTGAAGGCGTGGCTTGCGGGCGGTTGACATAAGCGCTGCATGTGTCCCCGACATCGCGGTGCATCTGCCCCCGACAAAATTACTGCATATGCTTCCATGGTGGTGCTCGTACTGGTGTGCTCGTACTGGTGTGCTCGTGCTGGTGTGCTCGTGTTGGTGTGCTCGTGCTGGTGTGCTCGTGCTGGTGTGCTCGTGCTGGTGTGCTCGTGATGGTGGTATGATGATGATATGATACCTGGTAGCTCATCCCACTCAATAAGCCCCGACATCACACTGCATCGGCCCCTCTAGAGTTGTAGAGGCTTAGACAAGCGTGAGGGCTGATATCATCGAACGTGATATTATGCGTATCGCGACAAAAACATAAGCGCGGCTGACCTCCCCTGCGGAGGACGGGGGAGGGGGGGGCTGGACGGTAAATATTGGCAGGAGAATCGACCAAAGCGCGCGCAGATAAGGTTTGATCTGGGCGATCGCGCGAAGTGTGGCCCTGGGTTGTTCGTTTTTTGCCTTGGTTATTCGTGAAGACTGCTGCTGCTGTTGTGCGGATAGCTCTGTCGCAGAGGCTGGGGTTAGTACGGCTCTTGTCATTGCCCGTTAAGGCCGTGCAACGTCTCAAAATAAGCGCCAGTTGTGTACCGATGCGCTTGTGCACCGAACCTTCGTTTTTGTCGGTACCCCCCTCGCTTATGTACCGAACCTTCGTTTTGTCGGTATCCCCCTCGCTTGTCTTTTCGTGAGTTTTCTGATCACCCGGCACCGATCGGCGTTTTTGTATTTTCGACATGGCGTTCACGACCACGATCCGTCTCTTTCCCCTCGCAAGCGTGTTACGATAGAGGTAGCCCTTTTTGGCAGAAACTTTTTTCAGAATGACGGGGCTCCTTTGACCCCCCAAAAGTCGTCGGAATTTTCGTTTCTTTTTTTTTGGCAATCATTTTCGTTGAATACCTGGCCCATTGGATTGTTCATCGGTTACGTAGCACTTTTCTTTTTTTTCCCCAAAAGTCCATTTTTGGGAGAGGTACAGAGGCTCCTCTCAAGTGAGGAGCCTCAGAAAAATTCTGAATAGGCACCTCTCTACCGTAGTATGGTAGCGAAAGCCCCGAGTTATGTCGGACATCCCATTACAGGACGCCTGGTGGACAAATGAAGTTTCTCTGGCGCCCGCGTGCACTTTCTGATGATACCGCTGTTACGCGGATGTCGCTTTCTCCAGGAGCTGTTCGAACGCGCCTCGACCCCACTTGTGCTCGTGCTCGATGCCGTTGCTGCGCTCGGCGTCGATGCATGCCCTAATGCTCCATGCCGCGATACCGTCTGCGAGGGTGCGCCCCAACTCCACCCCCTTCGAAAACGATCGCTATCCTAGGTGGATGGATTTGGTGGCCACAGACGGCGAAACAGGAAGGAGATAAGACAAGCATTTTTTTTAATCTAATACTTAGTATATGGAAGGATTGTAATGAGCGCCCGAATGTTGGAGGCGTCTCTGTTAGGAGTAGGAACGGTGCTCCGTCTCGAAAGGGATGCGTGGTCAATGATCAACTGACTAAGACAAGCAACAAATGAGTACGCCCCCCCCCCCCCCTCCCCCCCCCGTGCCCCGTCCTCTCTCGGTTCGTTTCCTGGTTTCACCGCCGTCGTGTAGTTTCAACGGGGCTCGACGAAGCACACGCGAAATCTTAACGGTGGGGACTCGTCGAAGAGTCGCGACGCTCTGGCGAAGGAACTGTACCGCCGACTTTTCGGCTGGATCGTGGAAAAGGTACAGTATTTTAGCTTTACGGTCATGGAAAAGGTACACTGTTTTATTTTTTTACGGTACAATCGCGTCGTAAGGGCCGCATAATCCATCGCCTCGCTAAACCGCAGACACACTGCGCGGCGCGGATGGGGTGAGGAGCGAGCAAAGGAGGAGTTGGTACCCTAGGTTGACGGGCCGATTTTGCGTTGTTCACGGTGCGCTGATTGCGTGGGTTACGAGCGAATAGCGAGTTTCTAATTTACACGGCTTCTTGCAATTATATTCTGGTGTGCTGGGTTGCATATGTTCCACCCTTGTATTCTTTGCGTTGGCATTGCATGGCCAAATCACCTTGGTGTATTTGCAATGTGTATTTCTGTCTTGTAGTTTGTGGCCGCAGAGCTCGTTTCTCTAGGAGGCATTGTCACGGACACTGGTTGTGCTGGATGTAGATGGGTGGAAATATCAGTTTTAATGTGAATAACACACACACGGCGCCTAAAAATAGAACCCTTTTCGAGATCGCTGAAACCGGGTTATACGTCCGCCGCAGTAGACCGAAAAGAACGCACACAAGTTGACGACAGTTACAACTACAGCGGGTACCCCGATTTAAGAGCTCCCTAGCTATTAATAAGAGCATTCGGGACTTCACCCTCTTAGCCCCCACTCGGAAACCGCAAAAAAATAACCAACCACGACCATGCCAAAAGAGCCCGGACTCTTTGGGCCCACCACAGCAGACAGTACACCACTTTTCAAAGCTTTGACGGGGTAAACGGGGCATTCAAACTTCACTCAAAGAGCATGCCTCTACAACCAAGTAATACCACGTAAATTTGGGCCCATTTCATAGGCCCTATAGCGTTCTAGTGCTAAGAGGGTTAAGACCGGTCAAATTGGCGTGTCCGGCCGCACGAAAAGCAGTATATTTCCCACTACTGATAAGAGCAATGTGTAGGTAAGAGCGCCTGTTTCGGCTTGTCACGAGGTGCTCTTTAATCGGGGCACCCACTGTCTCCTGCTGCGCGAATCTCCTATCGACATTTATTTGTGCTATCTATGTAGCAGGTGTGGGGCGCTTTGTATTGTCGTGGGTCACGAGACATGGCCCCGATCACATGTTCTGCGCGGCAAGCGGTAGGGTTCTAGCATAATAGCGCCTTTGCACACCCGTCAAAAACGTACGTGCAAGGTATGCTCGCGCATCCCCTGGGAAGCGGGAGGGGGGGTTGGTGGCGTAATCATATCATGCATGGCTGTAGTCCGTAAGATCATAGGGATGCGGGGGGGGTGGCAAGAGTTGTTCGTGTCCTATCAACACGAGAGCCGGAGACAGGCAAGTTACTCGAGAACGGACAAAACGACTGCTTTGCTTTTTTTTTTTGCTGTCGACTCAATGTGAGTTGAATTGTGTCGTTCTCCTCCTGGCCCGGATCTGTTTGCTCTTGAAACCGTCGGCAGGTGAACCTGTCCATCGAGTGCGCGACGAAGGGGCTGACGATGGGCATCCTGGACATTTACGGTTTCGAGATCTTCGACACCAACGACTTCGAGCAGTTCTGCATCAACTATGTCAACGAAAAGCTTCAGCAGTGAGTTCAAAGCGAAACGCACGTGCGCGCTTTTTTTACCGTCGACATTTTCCTAGGTTAGAGGTTTCCACAGCAATGTTTCGCGGGGGGCGCTACAGAGGGGACGGATATCAACCACCCCCCTCTTTAAAGGCAAATATGTGGTTTGACGGCACTATTGCTCCTTGACGGACAGCCGTCAACGGACTCGCCACACTAAAATCAGTATTCCACGTCTACAGAGGACTTGACAGCCCGAAGCTAGACCGTCAACCGACATCTTCAACTTGAGGCGCCGGTCTCGCTCTATCTGAACAACGACGATAACCACACACCGAGGATTCAAGCGGTTTTCACCGCCATATTCACGCAATCGTACCACGAAAACGAGTGAACCCAGAAAAGGCCTAGCGGAACGTCCCCTCTTGTAGCTCCGGTCCTGTTTAGGTAGGAACGAGTGCCCTGTAAGAAAGTCTCCCGATCTCGGCCGATAATAGAGACGCTCACCGTCTCTCCGTCTCTAATGCGTGGCTGCCCGGTTGGAGAAAAGTCATTGCGTCTAGCGCACCTCCCGACTTGGCGTATCGGCACCTTGGTCAAGAAGTTTTACCGCCCGTACCGTTTTGCTTCCCCAGACCTGTCGCGTCCTATGGTTATTATTTATAGCGTCACTATTAATGGTCGGCTGTGTTTCATGCAAAACGCGTGTTGTTTGCGAGATTTTACCGCTAGCGTCGCTTTTAATGGTAGGCTGTGCTTCGTGCGCAGCGCGTGTTCATTTCGAGAGTTTTACCGATAGCGTCACTAATAATAGTAGGCCGTGCTTCGTGCGAAGCGCGTATTCATTTTTAGACATGTTTAAGCCGCCGGCAATGGGGGGCAGCGGCGGGTGGTCCCGTTGGTTCTGCCGCTGTTAAACATGCAACGCGCGTGTTTGTTTAGAAACTTTCTGTGGGGGGAGGGGAAGGGGGTAACCGCGAGGAAAAAAAGGAGTGGGCAGCGATTGAAGTACAAAGCCGTTGCTCAAACGATACGGGGGGGCTCCACCCCGCAACGCTACCCCCACCGCTGTTTATGGCAAACGGCTGTGAGATCGAAGCGGAGGACGAGGGTTGGCACATGAGAGCAGGCGCGAAGCGGTTGGACTGCGAATTCAGCAGGCGGAGGAACGGGCCCATTCAGCGGGCGGCGCTCTCGGCCGTCGCTTGGGGGAGCGCCCCGCACAAGAACCTTTCGACCGATCTCTTTTTGTCGCCCCCCGCCCCACCTTTCCCCGTAGTATATACCAGTGCAGAGGAAACAAAATGCAATGGCCTCTCCGTGGTGCAAATGAACACTACGTTTCCTTTCGGAACACCTCGCTTTGATCAAAAAGGATTCCGGCGACGCCTACATCTCACGCAAACCTCGTCGACCCTCTGTCCGTCTTTTTTCGCACACGCCGCGTCACGACATGTTCTGCGACGTTTCCCGTCCGATTTTTTTTCGCACACGCTGCGTCACGGCATGCGACTGTGATGCTTGCCGTATCGACCGCGATTGTGGCGGTGGTGGTGATGGTGTCGGCAGGTACTTCATCGACCACACTATCCGCGCGGAGCAGCAGGACTACGAGGAGGAGGGGGTGGAGTGGGAGCACGTTGACTACTTCAACAACAAGGTGTCATCTCGCTTTCAGCGATGCGAATTTTTTGCCGCCGACTGTTGTCTGTAGCCTTGCGTCGGGCGCTACAAGATGAAGCGGTGATACTTGATCCTCGCGGGGTGGTCTTATTCCTTTTACGACTGAGCAAATATCACACACAAGCTCTACCCAACAACGTGGGTGCAGTTCTAAACGGGATAAACGGGCGCCCTGTTCTGCCACCGGACTGGTGGAGGCGATTTGTGCACACGAGCGCCGTTCACAACGTGCTCTCAATCAAAAACAGCGGGAATCGTAGAAGGGCTGCTTTAATGTGAATGGTGAATGCGTGTGTGTGAGAGAGAACGATTTCATTCGATAGAAAGTGGCGCAACGCACGGCAACCACGGGAGAAAAATTCGTCGGAAGTCCCTGTAGTCGGCCGCAACATGTCGTGCGGGCGTTACAGTTTGTGCTCATCTCATCACCGAAGTATGTGTTTGTGGTCCATAGGAAGAGCGCTGGTTTGATTCAGCAGGCAAATTCGAACCTCTGGGGCATAGTTAAACGTACACCAGTGGGTTGTTGGGGGGGAGGGGGGGGGGGCGTACTCATTTGTTTTTTTCCTTAGTCATTTGACCATTGACCACGCAACCCTTTCGAGACGGAGCACCGTGGTTGTTGGGGGGGGAGGGTAAACGCCTCATCGACCAAGCACGAACGCCAAAGGTCACGTCCGACTTAACCGCAACAGCGAGAATAAACTTTGTGAAGCGAGTTGTCGATAGAACCGCCTGCAGGAGGCGTGTCGACGTCTGTTGCTATTTTTTGTTGATAAAACTGCTTGGCATAAAAACACCTCAACTGTGAGATCGAGGATTTCGTCGAAACTCATCAATGCAAGCTGCGTGTGATACTTCGATCGAGCGTGCTACGGGGTGTGAATGCCCTCATGAAGGATATAGGTTGATGACTTTGGCAAGATCGATCCGACGACATCGATGGCACTCCCTAACGTAGACCTTTCATACTACGACTCCAGGGATAGTGCATTTCGAGACACGTGCCCGACCGCTCCTTGCCCCGCTCTCGCCCTGCCCTGCGCGCGCGCACGTCCAGACGGTGTGCGATATGATCGAGGGTCGCCATGGTCTGCTGTCCCTCCTAGACGAAGTCTCGTCGTACAAGGACAACGACGGGGCTGTTCTAGTCAACCGTTACAACCGGGCGATGGCGACACACGACCACTACTTTTCCGGGGAGGAGGCCGTCTTCGGGACGGGGTATGCACGTAAGTATCCCCCCCCCTTCTCGCATTTTTCCTTTTCTAGGACTTTCTTGGCCTTTTTTGTCCTTGAGGTACTTTCTCGCTGCGTGGGCGGAGGGGGGTGCGCGCAAACTTACTGCTTGTAGTTCGAGGAAAACGTTTTATTTTGGGTTTTTTTTCCGATGAGGCGGAGTTTGGTATCGGAAAAGCGAAACAAGTTGTGCGTACAGGGACAAGCAAGCGCCAGAGTATCCTAGAGAACGAGTGTTAGCACTGAAATCTTAGGCTAAGCCCTTTAGAACTGCATTGGGGGCATTATACTTGGAATTAGTGTAGGACCACGTTTTTGGGTGGTAAAAGGGTTATTTTGACGTTTTTGAGTGGTAAAACGGTTGGGTTTGACGTTTTTCTCCGTTCGGGGTGACTCGGTCCGGTTCCGTTCTCGTATTCAGGTTTCGGCTGCAGCTGGTTAGTTAGCTTATCCAATCGAATCGAAGGGTCCAGCAAGCCCGCCGCCATAGCAGCGAGGTACCGTCTTTCCCACGGCAACTTTGCCGCGCTTACGATTAAAACCAAGTGTATAAAATAAAATTTGAATTAACACGATAAATATGAAAAGACGTGCAAGTGTGGTGAGCTTGAGATTCATTTGTACTCATCCGCCGGAGGATAAAAAAAATAACAAAAAAATAAATTATACACCAGATAGGTATTAATAGTACAGTAGAGGCCCCTCCATAGTGCCGGATGAGTAGTGCCGGTTGCCCGCTATAATGTCTGTGAAATGGCTTGGCACATATGGGAACAACCAGTAGTGGCAGTATGCGGATTAGTGCCGGTTGCCCCTATAGTGCCGGTATTTCCGGCTGGCACATACCGGCACTATAGAGAGACCACTACTGTAGTGTTGGGGCAAAATATAATGAATTAGTTTCCGTATCGAGGGGGACAATGTAAAACAATCGTGCAATAAATCTTCGACCACATGCAACGTGTCTCCATCAGCCCGCCCCCCGCCCCCGCTCGCCTGCCCGCGTTACTTTTGCAGGCAAGCGAAGTGGCCTCGGCGTGAAGTCGATGTCGACTGCTGGCTCTCTGCCACACACGCGGTCGCCGATGGGACGCCGGGACAAGCGACTCGTGGACCCCAAGAAGATGTTCGGGATCAGACATTTCGCCGGAAACGTTAGTACAGTACAGTATTGGTCCTGGAAATGCCGGCACTGTACGTAGCGGTATCCGGCACTAATCCGCATACTGCTTTTACTGATTTTTCCCATCTGTGCCAAGCGATTTCACTGGCGCTGTAGTGGGCAACCGGCGCTGTAGAGGGACCTCTACTGCCGTACTATTAATTATAGTGTGATAGCTGTCGCTAGGAACTTGCGCAGCAGGATAACTGTAACTGTCGTCAAATTCTGAACGTTATTTTCGGTCGGCGGCGGCGAACATATGATCCGGCTTCAGCGATCTCGAAAATAATTCCTATTTTTTGGCGCGGTCAAAGTTAGAAACTCGCATTCGCTTGTAATAAGACTCCCGCGTCCCCCCTTGTTTGTCGTGTCGGTCTTAGGCGTCGCGCGCGCTTACCGTATAGGAGCTGTGTTTTGTCGCTCTTTCACGCTCTTGGTGTCGAGGTGATAGCGCTCGTGACCGTGTTTTTTTGTTTCCTCGACAATCAGTGCTTGGGCGTATGTTCTCCTTTGGCGAGGTTCCTTGATGGTGGTGCCACCCCGCTGTGAACAGCGCGGCAGTAGTTAGCAGCAGCAACGCAAAAAAATCAACAAAACCAGCAGCAACAACAATGGCAGCAACAGCAGCAACAACAACAATACCACCAACACCACCACCATCACCACCAACAGCATAAACAACCGACACCAACAACGACTACAACACCAACAACAATACCACCAACAACAATAACAACATCAGCAACAATACTAACAACAACAACAACAACAACAACAACAACTAACAATAACATCAGCAACAAATACTAACAACAATACTAACAACAACAAATAACAACAACGCTATAACCGTATTTTGTCGCAGACTAACACCTACCAGTACCTGGTACTGTAGATAACAACAACACGACAATCTTACTCTACATATTTTGTCGCTTGAATGCTTATATCAGGTGACATACGCAGCGGAAAAGTTCATCGAGAAGAACGCCGACCGGCTGCACAGAGACCTCACCACGCTCCTCGCCAAGTCCTCCAACCCTCTGGCGGCCGAGCTCTTCACGGAACCGCCTGCAGGCCCCCACAACAAAGCGCGCCGCCACCCCTCCCTCAGCGCGCAGTTCAAAAAGCAGGTACGCGCGAGTGTCAAGTGTAAGGTACAGTGGGTACCCGATTTAAGAGCACCCAAGATAAGAGCATTCGGGACTTAATAGCGGTTAACTTGGCGTGTCCGGCCATACTAAAAGCCATATATTGCCCACTACAGATAAGAGCAATGTGTAGTTAAGAGCGCATGTTTCGGTTTGTCACAGGTTGCTCTTAAATCGGGGTATCCACTGTATCGTTTTTGCTCAACTGCTGTATGTTGTTCGTTGTCTTCCGTCGGGGCCGGGGGCGGAGCGGGGTGATGGTTTGCATGAAAATTTTTATAGACACCTCAGCTGTGAGATCGAGAGTATCCGTCGAAACTCGCATTTTCGAGCTGCCTGTGATACTTCGATCGGGCGTGCCACAGGGTTTTTATAAAAAAAATAAAAATCCACTACAGCTGTGAGATCGAGGATTTCGTGAAGGACGAACACCATCCTCATTTTTGGGAGAACAGGGGACAACTCGTCCTCGCGCACCCGAGATGCGCGCGTCGAGCTTTGCAGGGGCAGGCCTCACATGATATTTTCAATGCCGTGAGATGGCAATATCGATCACGTCTCTAGGGACAGCCTACTCGCAAACTCTTTATTTATTTTCCCAGACATACGAGAAAAGAGTAGACGACAACACACCCCTAAAAAGGTCGGAATTAATAACAAACCAGTGTGCTTGATTCTGAATATCACCTCACCCCCCCCTCGTCTGCGCCTAAAAAACAAAGGTGCGGTGTCGACTTTTTTTTTCGTGCACCCCTGTGTTTCCGACCCTGTATTTAGTTTCCCCCGCTTCTTCCCGACCCACTTCTCCCGCTTGCAAAACGCCTGTGCATCTTCAGGTGGAGGCTCTATGCGGATCGCTAGCGTGTTGCCAACCCCACTACGTGCGCTGCATCAAGCCCAACAGCACCAAGGCGCCACTGGAGATGGACGACACGATGATCATGCACCAGGTATACGATGATCATGCATCAGGTCTCGGCCACGTCGCACAGCTTTTAGACAGCGCATCTTCAACAGTATGCATTATCGTTTGGGGGGGGGGAGGGGGGTGTACTGCGGGTCTCGACCACGTCGCGCAGCTCTTAGGCCGCGCATTTTTTCTAACAGCGTACAAAATCGTTTGGCGAGGGGGTGTGCTGCGGGTCTTGGCCACGTCGCGCAGCTCTTGGACTACGCATTTTTCTAGAAATATATAGAATCGTACGGGTAGGGGAGGGGTGGTTGCAACTTCCCGCGTAGACGAACGGGGTGCCAATCGTTTTGGAAGCGTTCAGACCCGCGCCGAACCCGTGGCAGTTGTATGCTTTGCTTTGTTCCGTTTAACTGCGCGCGAGTGATCAATACTTGGTCGTCCGCACAAGAAGCCCCCCCTCCCCCCCCCGGGGGATAATATCACGTAGTGTGTATATGGTAAGGCACCCACGAGGCAGTTACATAGTATACCCATTGCTGTCTCTGGAAGTGAC
>JAYJMJ010000375.1:5944547-5955987 GCA_036873875.1 Laminaria ephemera
TCCCACCCACCCCCACCCAACCCCACCAAATCCCAATCCCAATCACACTCCCAACCCCAAACCCCACCCAACCCAACCCAGCCCAACCCAACCCAACCCAACCCAACCCAGCCCAACCCACCCCAACCCCAACCCCACGCAACCTTTTTCAGTGCTGGTGCGGAGCAGAGGGCACCGACCTCGACGTGAACGGACCTGGCACCTGCGACATCGCTTGCGCCGGCGACGCGAGCTTGACGTGCGGTGGATCCTTCGCGTTCAACGCCTACCAGTACACCGACGTCATCGTCATCTCTCCCACCCCCACAGCGGCCACGTCCACCGACCTGGGCTGCTACGAAGACTCGAAGGGTGCCCGTATTATGGGATCGCGAATCACGAGTCTGTTGGACATGACCGTCGAGGTAATAAGAAAATGATTTTAGCTGTCGCTAGGAACTCGCGCAGCTTTTAATGTTTGTAATTGTCGTGGAACTTGTGTGCGTTGGTTTTGAGAATAGATGAAAATCGGTCGGCGGCGCAAACAAAACCTATGCCAGCGATCTGAAAGAGGGCCCTGATTTTAGGCGCGGTGAAAATTAGAAGCACTCTCATTCGCTCGTAATCCTATGCTTTGCTGGTTGGTGCGATACTCGGGAGTGGTCGAGATGGCCGGGCGATGTGATGGGAGTACGCTGGTTGTTTTCGCCGTGATGTTGGTGGCGGGGTCGATTCAAGGGCTTGCCTGGATTGAGTTGGCCAATGCGTGTCGTTGGAAGGATCCCATCTGTTTGGTCTTGCCCGTTTAATGCCACCGCTAATTAGTGCCACCGCTTTTTCCACGCCACCATACGTAATGGTGTGGTTGGGGGGTAGGTCGGTTGGTCGTTCGGTAGGCTTTTCAATGTTTGATGGATCACATATACAACCCTTTCGTATGTAGTCAATGGCGCATCCGCTGGTTTTCCAGATTTTGTTACTGCTCTCCCTGTGCTAGCACACACCAGGTACGTAAATACATGGAAGTGTCGCCAGCTTAAGCTTTATTTTTCCCCATCCGTCGGAGGATAAAAAAAAAAGAAGAAAAAAATAAATTATTCCCCTTGTCGCGCTGCAAGTGTGATAGCGCCGCGCGCCCTCATGCGATGCTCCCCGACTCTCTCCGGATCTAACCGTCTCTCCACTTTTTTCCCGTTCGTCCGTGTCTGTCCGCGTGCTTTGCTTTTCATGGCAGAATTGCTCCGCTCTCTGCCAGTCGATCTACTTCGGGTTGCAGTACGGGATCGAGGCGAGTTGGAGATATTTCTTCCAGGAATCTGAACGATGATAGTGTTATATTTGCACCAGGCGCCTCTTATTTATACCAGGCAGCAATTCCTAAACTTAGTTTGTGCCCATAAGGGTAGTGCATTGCTAAAAGGGTTAATACTGCGCGGGAACATAGTAACCAGGACCAAACATGGTTAGTACAGATAGGGGAATACATAGGTTTTTGTGTTTACCGTGGGTTCTGATTATTATGGTCCCCCATAATAGTACGTAGGGGCAGTGCAGTGCGAAAAGGGCTAATGAAATACCGCGTCGCGCCGACACACCCAGCCATTGCCTAGTCTTGATCCTTCCTGGTTCTTATATTATACTAAAACGTCGAAGCTCAGTAGATATCGTCTCGCCAACAACCCCACCCACCGGCTTTTCTTGACCCCTCTTGGTCCCTCCTTTGACCACCCACCGACGATTTTGACTCCCCCTCCCACTGCCTCCTGGTCCTTTTTGTTGCCTCGTCGACGATTTTCTCGCGGTCGGCTTGCGCAGTGCTACCTTGTCTTTACCCCTCCTTGTCCCTCAATTTTTATCCACCAACGATTTTTATGACCCATGGACGTTTTCGACACTCCCTTCCACTACCTTGTCTTTAACCCCTCCTGGCCCTTTCTTTTTGCCCCATCGACGATTTTTTCTCGCGCTCCGCTTATGCAGTGCTGGTGCTCGGACACGACCTCCTTCGAGGCCATCGGACCGGCCACCAACTGCGATATCGACTGCTCCGGTGACGGCTCGCAGAACTGCGGCGGCTACAACGCGATGCGCGTGTATCAGAACACGGGCTGATAAGTGAACGAACGTTGTTGTAGTGCTGCCAGCGTTTTAGTTTTGGAGGGGAGGAGGGGGAGTGCCCCGCAGAACGAGCGCCGTATTTTGTCTTTCTCAAGGCAAGGGGCTAAGGGAGGGAGTGCCCCGCAACACGAGCGCA
The DNA here is from genome assembly GCA_036873875.1 of Laminaria ephemera. Taxonomy (NCBI): domain Eukaryota; class Phaeophyceae; order Laminariales; family Laminariaceae; genus Laminaria; species Laminaria ephemera. Next base: position 5,946,781 of record JAYJMJ010000375.1, read on the forward strand.
TTCTTTTGTCTTTCTCAAAGGCTATATGTGTGGGGGAGTGTATTATCCTAGCGTATCTTTCATGTACCCGTTTTTTTTCCAGTTTTTGTCTTTAGTATTTGCTGGAAAGGGGAAGAATAATGGGCTCGTATCCGCTCGGTGTGTTTCGCCGGCGATGTGCCCTCATTTCTTCCGCTGCTGCTCCCATGTTGTATCATGTGCTGTTACCGTTATACTCGTAGTAGGCTCATTCCGACGCTGCAGTTTTTTTTTTTCCTTCCTCCGCTCGCAAAAGCCCACGACGGGCGGGTTTCGGAACCGTTGTTTTGGCCAGCAATGCCGTGTGTTGGGAGTTTTTGCAACAAGGGACGGTAGAATGGTTGCTTTTTGCGGGTGAATCCCTTTCTGGCGGGAACAGGGCACGTCGTGGGCGTGTCCCCAGCATAGAGACACAATGCACAACGGGGGGGGAGAGTGAAAGAAAGAAAGTGTGTTTGGCACACGAAGTGTATGTACACACCATTATGAGCCATAAGCCTTCCCTCGTAACGAGTATAACGAGTAATATCAATATACCGTATTTTTCCTGTGATGTAACCGGTATTTCCTACGTTATGTTTGTGGAGCTATTGCACGTGTATTTCCTACGGTATGTTTTATTATTTTTTCCCGCCTGTTCTAGAAGGGACTCATGGCGGTAGGTCGGCGGGGTTTTCTCGCGAAGCGCTTTGTTGGTCGGGAATCTGTGGTAAAATGTAGCGGCTGCATGAAATGCAAGGACACGCTTAAGCAAATAGAGGGAGAAGAGAGGTGGTGGGAGGGCGGGGAGGCTCCGTTTACCGCAGCACCTAAAGGAAGAGGGAGGCAGGCTATCTATTAGTCCACACCATCATATCATAGTCGTAGCTTGATACCCCAGAATACGCACGTGATACTCTGTAGGAGCAAAGAGCGGAGATTGGCACAAGAGGAATCTTCTGCAGTTTTGCTGATTGAGATCGGTAAAAGAGCAATCTTCTGCATTTTCGCTTCTTCACAGCGACGTTTAGCGCCCAGTTAGTGGACGTGTTTCATCATAATCACTGATGTACGGCTGCTTGAACGAAGGAGGAGAAAAATGGCCCCAGGATTCAGGGAAAAATAAAAAATAACCTTGGACTTGGAAAAACTTCGGCTGGTTCCTGCCCGAATCTCTTGGATTCTTCCAAGAAGAGGATCTATCGCAGCTTTTACAGCGGCAGCAGTGTATCGGTAGAAAGCCCCTAGGGCTACTTTTTTGGGGGTAGTGACTGATTGTCGACTGATTTGTATTTTTACCTTTGGGCACGCTCACTTGAGGCGTATAGGCCGCCGGACGTCTGAAGAATCCGATAAAGACACCCGTTTCACTACCGTTCCGAGCCAGTCGGGCGGCCGCGCCCCCTTTCCCTGTTACTTGTTTTTTCCTGTTCTTTTAGGAGCTCGTTTGGGCTTCTTGTTTTTTTGTCCAGTCCTTTTGGAATCTCGTTTGGGCTTCTTGGCATTCTTATTTTTGCCAGCCAGATATGGCTGTCGTTGAGGACGGTTTGCACATCGGTATTTTATGTTTCATGGTTTTTGGATACCATCCATGTTGCGCCCGCTCCACACGTAGTAAACCCAGCTTTTTTTTTCGTGGGTTTATTTTGCGGCATGTTTCGATATAGTGGACGCAAGCAAGGAGGCCGCGAGAGATGTTGTGATATTAGCGGCTAGCAAGGAGGTCGCGAGAAATGTTGTGATGTAGCGGGGGGAGCAATAATAGTACTAGCGCTTGGCTTGCTTGCGCTCCTGTGTGCGACGCCCGATAACGGAGCGCGAATGAGAGTAGCGATCAACACATGTATCAGGGTAAAAATCGTAATATTAATAGTCTACTGGAGAATTTCCTACCAGTAACTCACGCTACCAGTAGTAGTAGAGAGGGCGTCAGTTGAGGAAGGCCACACTACAGGCTACTGCCAACCCGGACGGCCTGTATATTATAGTCGATAACGCCGTGTCCTCGCTCGTTTTGGTGGGTGTGCTATGAATGGCTCCATTCGGAGCATCCTGTCCACAAGGAACATGTTGTGGCAGCGTTTTCTTTGTTGTCCATCGATGCCAGGGGCAGGCAGGCCTGTTTTTTATGGCATGGGACATGTACGATACGAGTGATTATCGATGAATCAATAATAATATCAATTGTTACGCATGTTAAATATGTGGCGGTCGTTTTTACCAGCCAGCATTTTGTTTTTCGTCGAACAGCCATTTCGCCTACTTGGGGTGTGAAAGAGGGCGTTCGGCCCTGAGGCTGGAGGGACTATTGACTTCGCAGAGCTATTACCGGTGCGAGTCGTAGCAAACAGCAACCAGTCAGTGACGTGCGGTCCACCGTGCAATAATAATAGTACGCAGTGGCTACGAAGCGTAAACGTTGTTCAACACCATGCGCCAACGTATGTATGGTCTTCGGCAGCCCAAGCTATCCGTTATGTCTCGCAAAATCCATACCGTTCTACCCAGGAAACCCCGGGAATGCATCCAGGATGTTCCCTGGTGTATCCCGCAAAATCCGTATATCCGTCAACCTAGGAAACCCTGAGGATGCACCCAGGGTGTCCCCTGGCGACCACAAACGATGCGTTTGCTTGAAGTTTGTATCGGACTCACGCCGCGGAGCAGCCATAAAACACAAGCAATGCCTGTATCATTGTCTTTGTGGTTTCCATTTGGTAAATTGTGAAGGTTTTTCAGGCAGTCACCACGCTGCGCTTAGAATACACGAGGTATACCCGAAATGCGATGTGATGCTTGCCAGACTGAGCGAGTATCATAGTACGCCATAAAACGCAAGGGTAGAGATAGATACGTACGGGCGTTGCAAGCGCAAGCGAAAAGACGGGGTTGTTGTTAATGTCACACGCTATTTGTTAAGGTTCTTGGGTGTGTCTAATTCGACAATTATTTCGAGGAATTGCAGGCAATGCACAACATATTATACATGGCAGTAAGCATTTGCTTGCATTATTTTATTGAACCTCTTTATTCCGGAGTGGGGGCCACGGGGGGGGAGGGGGAGCATATCTCTCCTGCTCTCAGCGTCCCGCGCCTGTCTTCAAACTTGCCCTCGGCAAAAATGCAACTGCTCCAGCCACTCGCATGTAGCCTACTACTACTGTACTACTACCCGCATTAGGATGTCTCTTTTCCCCGATGTGCGTCCTGTGCTTCTCTTCTCTGCGGCAACCACTGAATATTTTCGGACAACAATTACAATTCGAAAACCTAGTGGGGGGAAATAGAAAATGCATACCAGGTATACGCTACTATCAACTTTATGCAAACTTGACGGGTTTTTTTTTGTTTACACGCGGCTAATCGGCTGTTTCAGTGACGTGAGCCCTCGGGCCTTCCTCCCGAGTCTGGCGTTCTTCTTGCTTGCCTCGAGTTCGTTTCAGTGTACTCTCCAGAGGGTTAGATGGCTACGGATCCCCAAAACCCAGGACGTCGAAACAGGCAACGTGGTTGATTAACGAAGCACCAAGCGCGTCGCGGGCCATAGGATGCACAATAGATGGGCACGTGATAGTAGACAGCTAGTTGGGCAGGTGGACAGGTGGTTTAATTGATATTTGGTGGTATCGAGAGATACCGGGCATGCGTGCTTCGTATCTTGGACTTGTTTTCTACACGCAGCCGAAGGCGTTCCCTCGCCGGGAGTGCTTCTCCTTTCCCCTAAATGTTACGACCGGAGGAGCTTTTTACAGCGTATCATCGGATATTCTCAATAGGTTATGAGCCTTGTTTCAGCGCGGCGCGCGCATCGGGAACCTTGTCGTTGTTCTCACATTGACTCGCATAATAACCAAGTCCGTGGTCACAGGACAGGCTCCAGTCACTCTGGAGTGGAAGAATACCCCAGGAAAAAAATAAAAACAAACCAAAAAAAGTGGTACACGTATATATCATGGATGAAGCAAGTCAAAACCAATAAATAAAAGTGAAATCGGACGTCAGCTTACGTACGTATCAGACCCATACTGGTACATATGTTTCAAGACTCGCAACTGAAACCGACTACACCGCATGCCACCAAGGAAACAATTGTACAAGTCCGAGGAGAAAATAAATAAGTAAAGGAAGACAGAAAGAAAAACGAGAGAAATAGAAACCGAAGCAGGAAGATAATACTTACGTAAGCAGTTACGTAGACTCGCCAGCAGGGGGGGTGTAGCGAGGTAAAGGCATGCCACATGGCGCTGCGAAATAGCCAAAGTACGCGTCCGATATAAGAAAAATAAAAAAAGACAACCACGTATCACACGTAATAAGTGAATACATACGTGAGCTCGTCAGCAGGGGGGTGTGGCGATGCCAACCCGAAGCGGGAACATCGGCTAGCTGCTGAGGATTTCGCACAAAAGCACGCCAGCGCTGACTGTTACACACAACAGTTTTGCGTCTTTGTCAGCGACCCGACATAGCCCATTTCCGTGGTTTCAGCGGCCCGACACAAACTCGGTTGGCAATTGCGTGGTTTTCAGCGACCTTACACAGCTCGGCTCCGTGATTTCAGCGACACGACCGAGACTCGGACGCGTGACTTTCAGTCCCCGACACAGACTCGTATTTGCGTATTTTCCTATTATGTTTGCAGCCAAGGAGCAGATTCCCCTTTTGCATCGAATAGTCGCCATGGAGAACGTTGTGTCTGACATAAACCAAGCGGCAATAAAAAACTGCCTGGTCTTCGCCGGCAGGAACAAGACCATCTCCTTCAGCGCTTACAAGATCGTGGTTCGCGTTTGCCTTTCGCTCTACGGCAAAAGTCCGTGTTTGAAGTTTTCAAGGCATGGCCCACCCATCACCTACTCTGAGCATCGCCGACACCGCGACGCTCAATGTCGTCGCTGAGTGGACGTGGAAACAGGCGAATCAAGAAGATCTCCTGGAGTGTGCTGTTTCTCTGCATATCCGGCTGCATAAATGACGTAGACAACATAATAAGAAGTTTGAGGGAGGGCGGCCAGAAGACGGAGCGGGGCACGGACAGGCGGCTAGGAGGGCTCTGACCGAATTGTACAACAATAGCCACACTAAGGGGGCTAGAAGGCGGGTCGCGAGAAGCTGGTCAGCACCAAGAGGGAACCCGGCCGGGATCCCGACGACATATGCTTCGTTCTTGACGAGTGCTGTCACCCCCTTGAGGAAATTCGTCTGACGGGGCGTCATGAGCGTTATGAGGCCGTCAATATCTAAGCTCTTCCTGTCGAGTACGACGGGATGCGAAACTCTAGCTACGAGAAGTGGGACTGTGGGCTGGACGACATCCGGCACATGGCACACACCATGTGTGATAAGTCAACAACCTTTGGCATCCTTCCCACTTTAACCTCTTTCAAACTGAACACACTTTTTTGGGAAAAAATGCTTGGAATCAATGTGGAATAGCTTGTCCAGCCGTAAACTGGTTAATGGTCGCAGACCGCGGCATCGCCATGCAGGGGACGGAACACGGTGTATTGTAAAAGCATCGGATACTCCATATTAGACTGCCAGCTGGGGGGGATGTCACGACGGTATGTTCAGTACAGGTGATCCGTGGGGTTTCCAGAAAAGGACATGGCGGAGCGTTCAAATAGGGGGAATGCGAATGAACCCCTGAGAGATACACCTTCCTGTATTGACAGACAGTAAGCGGCGTGGAGCCCCAGCCCCCACTCTACTCCTTTGACTCCATCGTTTCGTTATCCTCGGTGTTCCCCTACACCAGAAGAGTACTAACAGAGGCAGAGTTAGGAGAGGGGTCAGGCGTACGACCCCCAGGCTGCGTGGAACCAAGGGAACGCAGATAGCAGTATTGGCAATGATCTCGGCGAACGATGGCGTGTCCATGAAGAGGTTAGATCCTCGTGCGCCACAAGACGTGTGGCGCTCGCGTATCTGGAAGCATATATATGGTAATCTAGCGTGAACGCATGTATAGACAGGCCAATGACGCAGGATTTGCCACACCACCAGGAATGATACACGCACAGCTTGACTCTGTAACATGGTGACCAATCCGAGAATCACACTCGCCACTACTTTTCGCCTGCCTTTCATTCGCTCTGCAGAAGACGGTAAGGTCGTTTGCATGACCTGTAAACGATATGATAGCTCCGGCACAAGTTGAGTAGGCAAGCTTCGTTGTCAGAGAAAGCACTACTGGTCACTTTGTTTTTCATAGTCTTGTCCGGTACAACAGCGGTGTGTTAGAATGATGCGTGTCGAGGCTCTGGCTCTGTGATGAGAGTTGCAGAGGTGGCACCGAGTGTCTGTGAAGATCACTTGTGAATAAGAAAGAAGATAGTTTGGAAAGTGGCCCTTGTAGGCCAAAAGTGGAAACCAAAGAAGAGAAGAAGAGAGATGGAAAAGAGATGAAAAGGAGAAGAAGAGGAGAGTAGGAGAGGAGTTATTGAGGCAGGGCTGACCGTCACCTCATTATCACGGGACTGCGGGCAGATGTACTCTAAGGGCTGTGGTACTGGCCGACAGTCCGTCCTACAGTAACGTTCCCTGTACTGTTCCCTGCAACGTTCCCTGATACTTATGGTGACAAAACTAGTTACCCTGTACTATTAATAGTACGATCGACTTCCCCGATAACGGTAAGTTGAATACAGTGCGCCGGCGAGAAGGAACAACCGCTAGTCTCACCGTATATTGCATTTCCCCGCGTCTAGAATGATATACCCAGTGTACTCAAGCGTAGTTACTGCGCATCAACTAGATACTAGTGGACTGCAAAGTCCATATTCCAATACGCCCCCTTGATGAGAAGTCAGTAGCTAGAGGAACTTGATACTCAAAATAACAAACACACATGGTACGACATATTCAGACCCGTGTATGAACAGCGGCAATATGGATGTAGTCATGTCAATCAGAGAATCAAATTACGAATGGAACAACATATTACGGCCTGTGTATGAACAGCGGTAATACGGATGGAATCACGTCACAAAACACTCGCGGTGTAATTACCGGCAAGAAATACTCTAGAAAAGAAGCGCAAACCCGTTTGGTGCGTGCTCAACACGTCCCTGAATTGATACCTAGAGCTACATGAAACCGAAGAAAATAGAACACTGTGGACGCTCGTCCAGTACAGCGAAAATGCTTACTATTCAGTTTGTGTATGTACGTACGTACTCGAAAGAAAGTCTACGAATACAGATAGTACGGCAATAGATTATGATAGGTGTAGTCGTATTACAAAAGCTAATCGTGGTGATATTTAGCTGACTAACGAGTTTTGTCCTAGAAAATAAAGCGTAAGAAAGTATCTGCTGTACGTTTACTGCGCCCCCTCAATTGAATCCAGGAACAAATAAAAAATAGAAGAAAATCGAATAGAAACTGTGGACGTATATATGTGTCCAGCGCTACACTGCGATGTGCATGCACCATATTCAGTTTTGTGAGCATGTATGTATGATACACGTACTCGAAAAGAACGCTAATGCAGAGCCAAAGAAAAGACTCAAAAGAATGTACTTAGGCAGCAGTAAGGCAATACAGCAAAACGTACATCATGTTTTGTATGAAGGACATAGGTCGGTGACTCCCCTTAGCACTAGATAGCACCAGGTCAACAGGGTGGTACGAAGACGTTCGGTCTGCAATCCACCTGATGTGTGATAGACGCATGCTACGACAGAAGCAACACCTACATTTTTCTGAGGCTCCTCACTTGAGGAGCTCCATACCTCACCCAAAAACTGACTTTCAGAAAACGTTGAAAGTTCAACCCGATGAATACCCACGTGGCCTAGGTGTATCACAGACAACATTGTAAAACATAAATGGCGTTCCATCGATAGCGGGCAGGAGCCTGGTCTGTCAGAAAGTATTTGGCCTAAATGTGCTACCGGTATCGTAGCACGTGCCGAGATACTCGATAAAGTTCGTCGGGAATTGTCCATCGGGTTAAGAAAACATTTTTTCTCAAACTCGGGGTCTGGGCGAGGGATGAAGCTCCTCACGTGACGAGTCCCAAAAAGCAGGTGCATCCGCTACCTGCGACGCGCGCTACGATAGACGTGGCACTTTTTGCCTGAGACGGTTTCTGAATGACGGGGCTCGTTATAACCCAAAATCGTCGGAATTTCGTTTTTTTGTTTTGCAAGACTTTGCAATGTATACCTAGGTCATCTGATTGTTCATCGGCGAGTATTTCTTCTTTCCCCCCAAATCAGTTTTGGGGAGGAGGATAGAGCTCCTCAAGTGAGGAGCCTCGGAACAAAAATGGCGCACCTCTACCGTACCATGCGTCATGCGGCATGCGTCATCTAGGACCACGTGGCGGCGTGGTGTCCCTGGTGCGACGCAGTCGAGGGGGACACGCGACACGCACGCGACACGCACGCGTCTGTCCCAGAGTAGGAGAAGAGGTGAACCAGAACGAACCGCTCCTCCACGCGATCTCCCGCACGCCAAAGCGACTAGTAGACCCGACTAGTTGACCTTACCATTCATTCGACACTATGGGTGACGCACACCATCTACGAGACGAAGGAGACTAGCCCTAAACACACATATTCGACACTATGGTTGATGCACACTGTGTACAAGACGAAGAGGACCAGCTCTAAACATTGCTTGATTGGGTTAGGGTTAGTTATATTCGTATCGTGCACAGTAATCCTTAATCATAGTGTCGAATAAGTCGTAAGGTGCCCTCTAAGCGACTTGGGATTCCTCACTAAGTTGAACGTGGGGGAGCCCACCACGGCGGACAGGAACCCGGGGAGAGTAACACTAAATATAAATCAATTTGTGATTATTTTGGTTTCTCTGTTTCACAGTCTGTCACCACAGAATTTTTGTATCTATCTAGGACGAAAGAATCAGGATGGAGACTGGGTGTTCTAGTGATGCCGTTGGGTAGAAAGAACGAGCTTAATGTGGAGACAACACACAACACATACACCATTTAACTTACCTTCCCCTCCTCGCCCAAACCCTTGGCCTCCTTCGCGAGTTCCTTTCTGCGGTCCTCGGTCACAGGCGGCATGTTCAACCGGATCACACTGTAGACAAGCGGAAAAAGGCGAGAGCAAAACGGGGGGGGGGGGGTAATCATTGTCATGCATGGCCGTAAAACCATAGGCCCTCGCATCCCTGCAATGCCGGGATGGAGCACGTCCGGTTTTAAACGACCGGGGGGGGAGGGTGGAGATC
>JAYJMJ010000375.1:5966927-5978266 GCA_036873875.1 Laminaria ephemera
CATGGAAATTAATTTATGTCTTGAATTAGTACCAGGTATGAATTAATTAACCCCCCCCCTCGAAATATATTCAATTCGCCATCTGACAACCAACACATGAAATACCAGGTACCCCACAGTACCCCCCTATATACTAGAAGAGTGGGAATGAGGAGCGTGACAGATCTACTGCAGTGGTCAAGCTCCGAATTAGTGTATATATACCAGGTACCTGGTATGAATTAAATAGTTTTCACCCCCCCTTACATATCGAACATGTCTTGAACTACTGTTGTAGTATGGATGAATTAAAGTTGACCCCCCCCCCTCGATACATATCCCATTTTCCATCTCACAATGAATATATCAAATACCAGGTACCCCACCATATATGCATAATTATACATTACAATTTACATAGTCAAACCCCTCTACAATAATTTATACCTGGTACGTTTTTATAACTGTAGGAGTTCGTTAACAGCCAGCCCTGACTGCTCGTTCAGTGGGTATGGTGTATCATACGAAGCAGCTCAACATTAGGGCCTGTCCGGCTGAGTGTGTTCGAGTCGAGACACACCATAACCAATGAGTGAGCTAGCAGTCAGCGCTGACTGCTAACTCAGCAGCTAGGTGGTTATTATGGTGTATCTCTATCATCTACCCCCCCCCCCCTCTGTCACATGGCTACGGCTATGCATGAAATGAGTACACCCCCCCACACCCTCTTGCATGCTGACTGCTACCTCTCAGTGCCAATGGTACACGCCTCTAACATCTACCACGCCCCCCCCGTGCATGCTGACACACCCTGGACAACAGACAATGGCCACTGAAGTAGGAATGAAATATGGTGCAATGGACGGGTCAATTGTCGTCGGCAATGTCTATCGATTGTTACCTTCCCTAATCTATTGTGGCCTGTTAAAGCCATCGATGGATAGCTAGCACATCTATTTTGGTGAACAGTGTCAGTCGATGGATGGCTTGCACAATCTATTGTGTGGACCATGGCTATCGATGGATGGGTTGCACAATCCATTGTGGCTGGCAATGGGTATCGATGGACACGCTTCACAATCTGCTGTGGCTGGCAATGGCCATCGATGGACACGCTTCATAATCTATTGTGGTGGACAATATCGATCGATAGTATCACCAGTCTATTGTCGCCGATAATATCTATCGATAGACACCTTCTGCAGCCTGTTGTCGCTGACAATATCTATCGATAGACACCTTCCAAAGTCTATTGTCACTGACAATATCTATCGATAGACACCTTCCACAGTCTATTGTCGCCGACAATATCTATCGATGGACACATTCAACAATCTATTGTCGCCGACAATATATATCGATAGATTCCCCCCTCGTCTATTGTCGCAGACAATGTATACTGATAGATTTTCCCCCTCGCCTATTGTCGAAGCAATAGACCATTGTTTTGTCTATTGTCCAGGGTGTGGTTAAAGTCTACTGGAGGCACATGTTACCTATCATACCACATGTCACATGTCACGCGTCGCATGTCGCCCTCCCTCCAAGAGAATTCTGTACGTTTACGAGTATTAATAGTGTCGCCGTCGTGCACTGCAGCCCTAGTCCAGCCCTTGATCGGTGCATTACTGCTATGAACGGCTGCATGATGTTAGATTGGCGTACTATGGGCAGGTACATGAGGTTCCATTTGTAGTCGAAATGGGGTCAAAGCGTGCCCGATCGACATGCTGTCCGGGGTCCTTGTTCATCAGTAACACAACCCACCTTCCTTACGAGTAAATCCCTACAAGTACAGTAGATCTGTACGACATCGTACTCGTACAGCAAAGCAGGAAAGCAGATGTACGTACCCTAATATCAGTGCATGAATAGGTTCTTGTATCTTGAATCTGTCCATCTATCCACTCTGGGTGGAGATGCGGTCCTATGTACCTGGTACGGCACGAACGTACGAACAGTGCTGCTGCTGCTGCTGCTGTGTAGTTCGCGGCTGGCGCGCGTTGGATCGCGGAGTGGCGTAACTCACCGCAGCTGAATCGTAGACCACGAAGCCAGAAGAGCATGTATCCTCGCCTGGCACAAATGCTGGCATGTTAGGGTAGTAAATGGTCACAGTTCAGTAGCCCCGCGGTTTCTTTTCGTAGCTGCTGCTGTACGCTGTACTTTGTGCTTCTGAATGGACGGCTGTTGACGCAAAATATTCGAAATAGAGGCAACGCGGCTGTTTGTTGTTGTCGAAACGGCTCCTGGTCGTAGCGTAAAAGAAGGAACGACTGCCCGTTGTTAACCCGAAACGCTGAAACATTGAGGATACTTCGCCCTCCTACTACCGTAGTGGAAATGCGTGTGTGACGTAGTCGACGAAACAGGCCAATTTCAACATTCCAACCCTTCGCCGGCAACCTCTGCGCGAGTCAACAGGGAGATCGTTCCTGGTCACCGGTGGCACTCAAGGCATGGGCCTCGTCATCTCCGCCTGGTATGGTGCCCAGTATTCAGTGGCTGCTTCCGCGGTTTGGTTCTTCACAGTTTTTCATGTGGCGCCTGTAATGATGGTTGCGTTCTCAGAATGCAGTGTTGTGGTTTGTACGATAGCTGCCGAACTTGTTGTTGTTCTCACATTAACTCATCACCAAAATCTAGTCCGTGGTCACAGGACAGCCTCCAATAACCCTGGAGTGGAAAAATGGCATGCGCTGGCCATACCGCAAAGCTCAACCCCAGCCGTGTAGATATAAGGGCTGCGCCGTGAAATACTAACGCCCTGTTAACGTTGCGGCAGCGACCATGCAAGAGCTGCCTTATATTATCAAAGCTTCCTCCTACAATGGTGACAGATTGCACGTAATGCGACCCTTCGCCTTGCTCGCTTGACCTCCCTGTGTCGAAAGCATCGCCAAAGCTGGCGCACTTGCGGTGACCATCAGCGCAAGAAACGAAGACACCGGCAACAAAGCTCTAGCCCGTCTCTCCGAACTTTCACCCTCCTGTCAGGCAAGCACAATCGAATTGCAGACAGGTAAGTAAGTACGTAAATCGTCTTGAACGTGCAGTCTTGGTGCTGAAACCCCAATAGCTACTAGCTCAGTTGCTGCGCATATTTCGCGCTTCGCAGGCTATTCGTGCCAGTCGTCGCTTGGCAGAAACCGCCGCAAGCCTGTGTACACGTTTGATGATCACTACTCGTACAGCAGTAAAATGTTAATGTTTCCCCCATCGCCCACTGAAGAATGGCCGTCGTCGTGTGCACTCGGCAGTTCCACTACGTGCCAGCCGACGTCGCCACCGAAGAAGGGTGTTCCAGGTTAGCGTCCGAGGCGAACCGGCTGATGGGCGGCATCGACGGTCTGGTGAGCGGTCGACGCGTGCTATGATGGCGGTAACGTTTTTTTGCCTAAATATTTCTGGCTGACAGGGCTCCTCAAGCGAGGAACTAAACAATAATGCGATTGTTTTTGCCCTCCGACAGTGTAGCGTAGATGCCGTTCCGATAGAAATCGAACGTCCTTCCGCAAAGCAGTAGTAGCTCTTTTATGTACTCTCCGTCCTCAACCATTTCCCAAATTCCCCTCCCAGCAAACTAAACTATATCCATATCCATGGGATCTCATCTGTGTTTAACGATATTGTTCGTTCCCTACCTAGGCCAATGGGGTTTTTCGTTTGGTTAAGCGTACATTTTTTCTCTAACGTTTTTTTGGGTGAGGTAGAGAGCTCCTCGAGTGAGGAGCCCATTGAAAAATCCAATGCACACCCATCGTAGCGTGCGTCGGTCGCGCAATACCGTTCGGTCGTCAGCCCGCCGGCTTCCGCCATTATCTTGTCCGTCCGACATAGCCCACGTGCATCAGTCACGCTTGACCTTCGACCGACTAGGATATTTGTGTCGCCCATTGTCCACAGTATGGTGGTAGTGGTCCCTGCAGCTGTTGGCTTAGCATAGGTTGAAGAAGTGGCGTGGCGTTCCGGAGTTCGGAGGCGTTTTGTTGTACGCCTGATGTCTCATGCCTTCCGGTGCTGTCGCTGTGATTGGTCGACGAACGTGCTCTCCAGGTCAATTGCGCCGCTTGGACAGCGAGGGCGACACTAGACACCACCACCGTGGATGTGTGGGACCTAATGATGAACACCAACGTACGAGGTCCTCTTCTACTGGTTCAGGTACACGATGCTCACCGGTTACCCTGCTCCAACAGTCAAGTTTGGTTGTGCGCTTGGATAGCCTCTCGGGAAATCAATCTTAAATCTTTGCGATGCATCGATAGAGGGAATTGCACGATCGTTTGGCCGCACGGTTGGGGGAATATCCTGTCGAAAACACGGGCCGATGGTCAACATCTCGTCAGGTTCACCATGACTGTACCCACACCGTCTAGGATCTGCTTTTTAGCGCCGTTGAAATACCGGTAGATGCGGAGTTGTCTGCTTCCTTTGAGAACTGCGCTGTATGTATCGTTTTTTCAACACTGCATAAAAAGTAACGCCGGAACAAAAAATGCAGGCGGTGTCCAGGACCATGCGGGACGACGGACGACCAGGATCGATTGTCAACATTTCCAGCGGTGAGACTAAAGTCGGTACTTGTTCATACCATCGCCGGTTCGAAGAACATTCTGCAAGCATGGTAAGGATTGGGTTTTGCCTTGTCAGTCCACACAGATTTTTTCTTCTATATACAACGCGTCAACCACACACCTGCCGCGCTGACAGTCTCCCCTTCGCACCCCTTGCACGTTTGATTATTGCCCGTTTGATTCCGACTACCTGCTGCTGGTGATGGCGGTGGTGGCGGCGGTGGTGGGTACCAACCATGGATTGCTTAGTTGCGGCGCACGGTGGCATCCCTAAAATTAGCACGTACGCTGTGTCCAAGGCGGCGCTGAACGCCCTCACTAAGATACACGCCTACGAGCTCAGAGAAGCACGCATCAGGTACGCCCCCAGCCATGCTGCACTGCGCTTTCGAGAGTACGTGTAGCGTAAGCATATCCTCCTGTGATTGAGAAATGTGGACAACGTTTATATCCTGAAACCACACCACGTATGGATAGTCAGTATGGCGAGGTAGATTTTCGAGCAGGTTAGAGTTATTTCGTAGCAGTTTGATTGACCGCACTATTGATAAGTCAAATTGGCGAGATAACCACGCCACGTATTGATAGTCAGTATGGCGAGGTAGACTTTGGAGCATGATGGAGTTTTTTCGTAGCAGTTTGATTGATCGCACTTTTGATTGTCAGTTTGGCGAGGTGGACTTTCACGCGGAATGGAGAATGTTTGTGTTAATAGCAGTTTGATTGGTCGCTGTTTTGTTTTTTGGCTATGTGAGCAGGGTCAACGCGATCAACGTCGGGTGGACGCTGACGGATAACGAGGATGCCCTGCAGCGGGTGGAGATGGACAACATTAACTGGATCGAGGAGGCAGACCAGGTGCTACGCGCGTGCTCTTGCTGCCATTTCTTGACCCACGAGGAACGTGTGTGCGGACTGCCATACTTTCGGCCAGTACGGCATCGTCGTGTGATCATGTGGACGTATGATTAGCTGGACAAAAATAATGTGCTGGTGCTCGAAAGCTAAGAGATGCGAGCAAACTACATCAATATATAGAAACTTCTGCTCTTATTGGCTTGAGATGCACGGCCGGGTTTCGGGTGAATTGCGATAATCCCGATTAGAACGATTAGAACAACAGCGCGAAAATATGGACTGAGTACTTGATTCCGGGAGTCGCTTTAGCGTGTGCTGCCCGACCCAATGTCCGCCCGTTTGGCGCTGAACGCGGTCGGTTGTATGCCCCTGTGTACGGTATCCCTCGGCGATTCTGTACCGGCGCTGGCCTTGCAGGGACACGCGATGGGCCGGTTGCTACGGCCGGTGGACGTCGCTGCAACCGTCGGACATCTCCTGTCCGACGCGAGCGCGATGATGACGGGAACGATAATTGATCTCCATCCCGAAATGGTGAGGATCAACTGGCCGTGTGACTCGAGCGGCGCATTTATCCTTGAGGCGTAACGATCCGTGCGCGAATTGTACACTATACGCCCACTGCACAAGACCGCTTTCTGATTGCCCACATGGACAAGTTGTCGAGCCTCGACAGCATTGGCGAGCAGTAAGCGCCACGATACGCACCGTTTAAGTTTCATACAAAAAGCAATTTTTGAGACTAACTGAAATGAAGCCCGAACATATGAGGTGTGTACGTTTATGTATACATCTGTGCTGTACCGCCGTACACAGACGCTAGGGGCGAGTACGAGCACTACAACGCATACGTCCATTGGCCTCCAGATCACCCGGTTTTGGACCTTCAGTGGCACCATTCCCATATATGACCTATCATTGTGCTCGCGATCAACCACGCTAGCTACTGTTTAATTGACAGGTGAACAACTGCTGGGGGTAATTACAGAAGAAGTGAAGATCTGCGGAGAGCTTCGCTCTTGCTGACGAGCGAGGCCACCAAGGCGTTGCTATTTGGATGGGGGCTTTTGCAACATGTGCTGTCAAGTTCGATTCGCTCTGAGTATTTATTTATTTTGATTGGGAATATAATAGAAGCAACATCAATAGCTGGGGCGAAGCGCGAAAGGAGTTGGTCCGACGATCGAACGATCGAACGATCGATATTTTTACTCCCGCCTCGGTTGCGATATGCAGCGCATGCGAAATCCTGAGCAGTAAATTATCGTTGTACGTAGTCTGAGACGACCATTGAACGGCAAATTGCTACATCTTCCTGTTATTTAAGCGCGGTTGTGGGCAAATATGTCGGTCGACAGCCTAGTTTTGGCCCATCAATGCCTCTTTAAACGTTGTATAACGGCTTTAGTGTAGGGAGTTCCTTGACGACTGTCCGTCAAGGGGCAAGAGTGCCATCAACCGAAGTATTTGGTTGTAAGTCGAGGAAGTTGCTCTTGATGGTAACGAACGTAGGTAGGTACGCTCTTGAAACAAGTGGTGCTGCAACGCGTGTTTGGCCGAAATCGTAACTAACCGCCGGAGTGTCGAGAGGGCTGGATGCTGTTTTATGCGTTGATTAAAACCAAGCCGATAATATTGACCCAGCAACACAGCGTGCGGCGTGGCGCCCGGGTTGCGTTGCGCGCTGATATAAACCGCCGTTGGTATCGCCGTCGGAAAAATCGAGTTCTAGGGTTGGGGTTGGGGTTGGGGTTGGGGTTGGGGTTAGAAAAAAAAAATAGGCTACCACCACTCGTTCGTAACAGTCGACGGTCGCACACAAGATCTTCACACGATCTAAAATTTCTTCATTGATAAAGTTGCGGGTGAAAAAGTGCACCGACGTGGCACGACTGCGGTACCGCTATAGTTGGCGATTTTTTGTGAGGGCGTACATGTCGTTGAAGACAATGGTTCGGTCGACGAGGCAGAATCCATGCTGCAATACTCAGAAAGCAAAGGGATCAAAGACAAGGATCTGATGCGGTATTACCGAGGACTCCCAGGTGATGGTCAGCAAGCGCGCTAGCCATGAAAGTAGCGTGCACGGCGCCGCGATTCTCGCGCTCTGTACGGAAAGCACTATCTGCAGACGGGCGTCGGAGGGGACGAAGCGCGGGACAAGCTCGAAACACGGGCGACCTGCAAATGTGGTTGTGTTGCTCCCGGTAGACTTAGAGCTGGTGGCGGGTGCGGGGGGCATATCGCAACCGCCGTGCGAGGGGTAGAACGTACCGCCGTGGAGCCTTTTGACTAAAAAGCAGGTATATACTTATCGGCTGCAATTTGGGACTAACGTTACAGTTGTACGGGGGACCGCAACTCTTGCCAGCCGCCGGGAAAACAGCATAGGGGGAGCGGGAGGACGGCGCAGCACCGTGGCCGTGAGTAACATGTCATGGAGTGTCAAGCTATAGATTATATGGTATGCAACTAGGGCAGTGGTCTCATGGATTGTAAAATTCGTGACGTCACGCTTCCGACAGGCGGTACGCATACGGAGAATACAGGCAATGTTCGACTGGGTCTCGAGCACATCGCTTCGGTGCTATATTGTGCCCTGTTCTACCCTTTTTGTCTTAGTATTGCGTCTGGAGCTATGAGCTAAACGGAGATGAATGAGATACCATTGAACTTATGGAGGAGAGTGACCTACCCAGCACCGACACCCTGCGTCTCCACTGGGGCACTTGTTTAAGGGGCGGAGCTTTCCTAAGCCGACTCATTCTAGAGAAGAGGTGTTAGCGCAGAGCGATTTTGAACGCTGTGGGAACGTGGATGGAAGATGATGTGCGGTAGCTCCTTACGTTGTCGTTGCCGGCATGGCTACTAGATGGGTTCGAACTGAAATACTCTCGCTGTTCGCAGTACCGATTACCTTGATGACGCCAAGTATTGTATACGCTCGTGATAATTTCTTTCGCTGAGAAATGACGGGTAGCTTGGGTACGACCGCAAAACTCCGCTCGATCCCTGACATCAACGTTTTGACTCAGGCCCACACGTTCGTATCCAACCGTCGACGCGAGTCCCTTCACGCTTGCTAGTATCTGCTTCCTGCTTCCACACGATTCCATGTGACATATCACTGACCATACAGCATTTGTCACAAAGTCATGTATCTCAACACCTGATGATTATTTTTGTTGTTCGGCATTCCCTCTCCGCACGAGCCATGGCACATGCATCCGTTCATCGATTTTTTTGTCGTGCTCGCGATAATTTTTTCGCCATGAACTTCTTCTACTCCAGCTGAACGGACGAGCAAGTACTGTACGTCGTACGCTGTGCAGCTGTCAAATCAGGTATTGAAGGTACAAGTCTCATATAAACAATCGGCATTACTATGTTGATATGTCGCTCGGCAGACCACCGTCGATCCGTTCGCTCGCGTCGCTCGGTCGGTCGGGTACCGTATATAAACAAACATAATTACGTTTGTCTCTGATTTTTTTTAAGCCTTAATCACTTGATTAAAAGGCCCTGCTTCGCTCTCAGCGCTCCCACCTGCAACACGCCTGCCTAACTCCTCTTCTTGGAGAACCTTTCCGGCTTTCTTTGTTTTCTTCGCTTTCCTCGTGTTATTTTTTCTTTTTTCCCGCTTCTCTTCGTTTTCCCTTCCTTCCGTCGTCATTTTGCGCCTTTCTCGGCTATCTCGCTTTTTTTACTATTTTTCGATTCTGAGTCGAGTTTCGGAAAAAAAAACGTTTTTTGTTTTTTTTTGCGTTTTTTTTCGTTTTTTTCCCCCCCGGATATCGCTGCTTTTCGTCCTTTGTTCGGTTTTCGCGATTATCTCGCTCGTTTTTTATTGTTTTTCGATTCTGATTCGAGTTTCGGAAAATCATTTATTTATTTTTTCCCGATCTATTTTTCGATATTTTTTTCGTACGTACGTGTTGGTTTTATTTTCCACCCGGTCCTATATCTATATCATATTATACGTTCGTAGTCTGCGACACGTTTATTTTTGGACCTGCGTCTTCTGCTCAACTCACAACAAAAACACTCTCACCCACAGCTCTTTTAAAGCTACAGCCGTAGCATGTTGTCGTCGAGCATCTGCCACAAGGAAGGACAGCACAGCGCACTCAGCCAAAAAAAATATGCAACCACGAGCAGTATTAATAGCAGCAGCTAGCTGGTGGTGATGCGCGAAGGATGCCTTTACTTCCAACTCAATAAGATACCAGGTACAACACTACTTTGGTACTCTTTATCTTCGTCCTTTCTCTTTCGTACGGATGATGTGATGTATACGTGAATGCGACGTCCGGGTTATTTCCTACAGCGTAGATCTCTTGGCATTTCCAAGTCTTAAGTTGCACCAAATCATGGACCTCTGTCCGCTTCACATTTTGTTCTATTTGAGCTAGCGTAGCGGGCGGATGCCGCCCGCGGAGCAAAGCGCCTTGTATACCTGTTGTAGAGTGTTCTACGTAGATGAATAAGCTATGGGAAGACGTGACATGAAGTCAGTCCTCTGTATGAATTGTAATAGATAGCATGTCGAAGCCCTCATACGTATACGTAGCTTGTCGGGAGTATACGGCGATGCTCCGGGGAAGAGCATCGCGCTTGAGATCACTTCTTCGGTGTTCTAGGACTTGTACTAGATCTGGTCTTGTGTGATAGTTTCAACTATGAACGAACAATGGAGAATACATGAGATGCCTTGAGCCATGGAGGAGCGCGACCTACCCAGCACCGACACCCTGCGTCCCCACGGGATACCTTTACATTTGGCATCGTCGGCAGCTATCTTTAGTATTGGACCGTCACGCTGGGTGGGAGTTCTTCGCCCAGGCTCTCCTCTCTCCAGGAGCCCCTCTGTAAGCTCTCGTATTCTGTCTTCTTGTTTTAGGCTTTGGTTATTTTATTTCATTATATATTTATTTACTTTTTTTGCTCTGATTTTTTCCCCAATGGGCCTCTTTTAATTTTTCGTAGCCATAGCTCGAGCGGCGCCCCGCGATAGTGACTGTGCTTTCTCCGTCGAGAGTACATAGCGAGCCCTTTTCGGCCCCCACCAACTATAGATTTGCGCATTGATAGCGTCAATATGTCTGTTGTCTCGCGACCAAGCGACCAACCATGAATGTCACATGCAACGACAAGAGCTTCAAGAACGAAGGAGCTTCTTTTTTTTTCTTTTATTTAGACTCGTACAGAGGGGCAGCAGGTACTTGTGAAACAGACCGCTCTTTTAGTTCCAGGTGCACACACCCCGCGTGCATATAGCATTTGGACACGAGACAAAGCCTGCCACCACTGCAATTCTGCAAGCCGATCGCACTCGAGTCGTGAGAAGAGTTAGCGTTCTACTAATAGTGCGTTCCTGTCCTACAGTATCGCCTACTACGTGGCACCTAGTACATGTTTGTAGACAGCTAGCTCTGGCCCCCTCTAGCAGTGATATTTGTTTGTTTTTTTTCCTTTTTTTTTGCTCCATCTTTGTTTTAGCCATTTTCGTTATCGTACTCTATTTCCCTATTAAAATAGTGGTACAGCCAGTATACAAGTACGTAGTCGAATCGGATGTCGAGAAATATACACGTGGTGCGACTGCTACGTCCCCTGTCTACGCTATGCATGTATGCTCTACCAGGTGTACCTTCTTATCTACGAGATCTGTGTGTGGCATCCCTTGTACGGATTGCCTCGGTACATGCATATGCTCGCCAATGCTGCGAGCGTGCCTGACCTTATTTGTACACCGGTAATGTGCGCCCTGTGTTGCACAGCAAAGCACAGCACAGAGTGCAACTCTCTGCCTACGCAGAGTGCTGTTTCGGTATTGCCTTGGGAGCCTGTCGTTTCTGTTTCTCGCCTTTCTGTTCTCCGTTTTCGGTTTTGTGCTTTAGCATTGTCCTGAGGCTTCGTAGCCTC
>JAYJMJ010000375.1:6108263-6119927 GCA_036873875.1 Laminaria ephemera
CCCACCTTCTGTTTTTCCCTCTCTCTGTTTCTCCTCTCCCCCCACCCCCCCTTCTGCATTACCCTGCAGATCCACTGCCGGAATCGACACGGCAGCAACCGGCGCGGAAAAAAAGTTACCGGTCTCGCCTTTGTCGAGACCGCGCGGCTTAGGCACAGCGGCCGCCGCCACCACCACCACCCTTGCGGGGGAGCTGCTGCCACCGCCGCCACCAAATTTGCCGGACCCGCGGTAGCGAACCTAGCTGGGAGTTGTAATGCGGGGGCGGTGTGTAGCACGGGGAGCGGGGACGCGGGAGAGATGGAAACCTCGGGGAAGGATGGGCAGCCGGGGGTGGGCAAGGCGAATAGCATGTCCGCGCAGTATAGCCTGCTGGCGACGACGAATGATTCGCGGCTGCGCATTTATGATCTGGATAACTTCGCCATGGTGGGTGTTTCTCGGTGTTTTTTGCCTTTTGTTTGGTGTGCTGGGTGCTAGGTTTCTGTCTCGTCCGTCCGTCTGTTTCACTGTCTGTCTGCCTATATAGGGTGTGGTGAGTGGGGGGGGGGGGTGTTTGTGGTGGTTGGTGTGTTTACATTTGTGTGTTTTTGCACCGTTATGTGTTTTGTATCTTATTCGTAGGGTGATTTTGTCACTGGGCAGCAGACTCATTTACCAGGTATAGCGCAGCCTGCTCGGTGGGTTTAGCGCTCCGAAGCTTAACCCCCGAGTTCATACGTAAGGTGTAGCGGGCAGATGGTGCGTATCACGCGAATCTGACCGTGTGCGGCTTGCGTTTTTGTGACCGCCGCCACTGTTGCTGTTGCTTTCGACATTCGGCTCCGCAGACGTGCAAGTTCAAGGGCCTGGCGAACAACGGTATCCAAATGAAGGCCAGCTTTAGCCAAGACAGCGCCTTCGTCATCTCGGGCTCGGAGGATGGCCAGGTGACCTTAACCCCCTTTTCTTCCTTTGTTTTTACCCTCACCCCTTTGTACCTTTTATTGTGCTCTCACCGCTCACGCTACCTCTGCATCCTCCCTCTGCCGCTCGGTGCTTTTTCGGGGTTGTCACGAAGGTTTAAATTAAAGTAAATGCTTCTACCACTGCAAAAAACAAACTGATTCCAAGTAGTTTTGTCTCCAAAATTGTTGATGCCGTTCTATGGATGTCAAGGCTGCCACAAATCGCGGTACAACCAAACCGTGATATTCGATGGTTTGCCTCCCACGCTCGAATCAGCGTATTTTATTTTGCCTGAGACGTTCGCTTGTAGTTCCTATTGGTCTAATATCCAGTGGACGTAATTCGCCGCACGTGTATACAATAGAGCCGGTGTGTCCATCCATGCTGAAGAGTGAGCGAAAGACTGCACTCCTCGGACCAGCTCCTATATGTCGCTTTCGAGTGTCAACGTACACGCAGCTCTACTCCAGGGCGATCGCAGCCCATCACCCCGAACTTTCCGAAAAATCCGATTTCTTAAGCCTTTCGTCGCTTTGTTTTCTCCCTCTCCCCCCCTCCCTCCTCGCAATCCCCGGCCAGGTGTACATTTGGAACTCCAGGGTGATCGCAGCCCATCACCCCGAAGCTTGTATGAATCCGATTTCTCACGCCCTTCGTCTCATTTTTTTCTCCCACCCCCCGCCCCTATCCCCGGCCAGGTGTAC
Source organism: Laminaria ephemera (assembly GCA_036873875.1). Lineage (NCBI taxonomy): Eukaryota > Phaeophyceae > Laminariales > Laminariaceae > Laminaria > Laminaria ephemera. The sequence continues at coordinate 6,109,916 of JAYJMJ010000375.1, forward strand.
ATATGGAACTCCAAGCAAGGCCGCCGACGGACAAGCCAAACCAGAAGCGCCGCCCCTACCTGCCCTATCGGAGGAGGGGGGGGGGGAGGCAGCGGCGGCATCGCGACCCCCTCCTCCTGCCCTGCCGTCGGCACCGCTGCCACCGCCCCTCCCATCTCCCCCGAAGCGTCCACAGGACGGGTCAAGTCAAGAACGTCTTCTTCGTTCAATGTGGAGTGTTCGGGACCTCAAAAAGTCGCTACTGTCGCGCTGTTTTTGCCCCCTAAGGCAGTCGACGCTATGCTCGAGAGCTGTGTCCTCGGCCGAGCGCCCGCGTGCGGCTGCTCGGCGAAGCAAGACGCCTGCGCTGGAGGGGGCGGCGGCGGCAGCGCCGCCGCTAGGGGCGCGGGGGGGGGAGCAGCAGGCGGTACGGCGAAAGGGTGGGGGGGGTTGTGTCGGACGCCGTCGATGCCTACGGCTGCGTGTGCGGAAGCCAGCAATGCTGCTGAGGAGTGTGAGGGGTCGATGCCTGCGAGACGCCGGAGGTGGTCTTTTGCCGGGCAGGCACGATTTGGGGCGACACCGGCCGGGGGAGGGGGGGGCTCGGGCCCCAAGGTCACGCAGCGGACTGTGAGTTTTTCACAGACATTCGCGTGTTCGTTCTATATTGGAATGAATTGTGCACCGCACATATCGAAAGGCAAATGAAACATTATAAAAAAGCAGACACAACAAACAACGCACCATGTTTGCCTCCGGCTCGTGACCCACCCCATCTTTTTCCCGGCACTCTCCTGACCGTTGCCTTCCTCCCTTGGAACCTACCTCCTCGTGCAGGCGACGGCAATGTGTGGCAAGGCACCCGGCGGAGTTTGCTCGCTGTCGCCGCGTCCAGCCAGGCCAGCGCCGAATTCGTGGAACAGCGGGCGCTCCCCAGGCGCCGCGTCCACCGCGCGGCTTTCCCTCGACTCGCCGGATATCTCGATGAGCCGTGGTGGGGAGTTCCAATCGCAGGAGGCGTATCCGGTGGCAGACCCAGTGGCATCTTTAGGGATGGATTTGTCGGGGGGGTTGGCGCATAAGGCCGGTCGGGGCGGGGGGAGTACGGTTAAGGCGATCGTTTCTGCTGATTACAGCGGAGAAATCAAGGTTTTCGTTGGGTTTTTGGGGGGGTCACACCATGTGGGATGACAGGGCCACACACCATGCGGGATGACAAAAATGGGGTGTTCGTTGGCTGTTGGCTTGTTTTGGTGGGGGGGGGGGACTGTGTGCTTTGATAACGGAAGCACAGCGACCCCGTTGTGCACACCACGTGGAATGATAAAAAGATGGGGTGTTCGCTGGGTATTGGCTGTTTTGGCGGGGGGGCAGGGGGGTCGGCTGTGTGCTTTGATAACGGCAGCACAGCGACCCCATTGTGCAGTAATATAGAGCAGACGCATATACAGGGAGAGGTATTTTCTGCCCGCGAGTTTCCTGTTGGTCGAGTTTTTTTACAGGAAAGCTCTGATTGGTGGTGACTCCCTGAAAAAACTGAAGAGATTAGAATTTGAGCCCCGTAAATGGGTAGCTTAACAACGCTATTCTCGGACGTTGAAAGTGCGTATCGTACCTTGTAGGGTGTTGATGTTGTCGTGTTGTTTTATTCGGCTACCTGTACTGTAGGGATATGGTGATCGCTTGCGGTTTCATTCGTCTTGTTGTTTATTCCGAAACGTGTACTGTAGGGAGGATAGTGCTTGCGGTTTACAAGCGCAGGACACAATACAGTAGTAGTAAATTGTAAAAGATCGCAAGGGTGTGCTTAGTAGGGTACTGAAGTATATATACACTCTGCGGGTACCTGGGTACATTCCCGAGTATCACCAATGACAACCAGGTGTGGTACAGTTGTGGTCCCTCATAAGTGCGGTGCCTTGCCAGGTGAAAATACCCGCACTAAAGGGGATAGTGGGATACGCTGTCGGACGAGGTCGTGACAAGCGATTTTCACCGCACTAAACTGGGGCCCCGCACTAATGCGGGACCGCGACTGTACCCTACTACACAAATCTTTAAAAGGTTGTGCTCGGTTGTATGTATTTCGCTCAGCTGTGGTAGTTGGAAAGCGGATCAGCCTCTTTATAACGGGATGGAATTCGTTTCAACCAGGAGGCAATTTTTTTACCGGCGGCTCTCCCTACAGATGCTGACGCAATTTTTTAGTATTTTATGGAATCCCTTGTAGAGCCAGTCCTTGCATGATGGCTGCGTAAGATTAAAGGTGTGTGTCTGTGTACCTGAATATTGTGTTACAGTAGTAGTGGTCCCTCTATAGCGCCGGTATGTGCCAGCCGGATATTCCGGCACTATAGCGGCAACCGAGACTACTTCGCATATTGCCACTACTGGCTGTTCCCGTCTGTGTCAAGCGATTTCACAGGCACTGCAACGGGCAACCAGCACTACTACTACTTAACCGGCGCTATAGAGGGACGAGTATTGTATGGAGAAGTTGTCGGGAGTTGGTTGTTGAAATCGAGGTGCGGGTAGCGTAGCAGCGTATAGACAAGATTTTAGGTCTACATGCGCAACCGCGGGGGGAAGCCTTACACCCCCAGAAGAACTACAAGCAGGAGATATCCTGACGAGGGTTTGCACAGTTTTTAAGAATACAGTAAGAAAAACCCCCTTTTGTCCAGAATGAGCTGTCGAAGTAAGTGCGTTTGCGGGTGGGTCGAGCTCGAGCGAAGAAACACGAAGCGAGTAAGTAGGTTACGTGGAGTAAACCTCACCAACCCTTCCAATCCCACCCCTGCTGTTCACACTTACCATAAGGAAGCCTGCAGCGAGGGCCTACCTAGTTGTGTCTGCTCGAACACACATCATAGCATTTTAGTATATGTATCCCCACCACGACTTGGGTGTAGTCCTAACACAGGTGAAGTAGTATTCTCGTGATGAGCCGAGATTGTCATGTCCTGGGGAGTTACCTACTACGGAGATGTGATAGCGTTTGTATTGCGGGCGATCCGAAAATAAACCCTCAGTTAGTTGACTTTGCGTCGGCGGCTGATGTTTACTTTTTTTCATAACAATCAATAAAGTTTTCGTTTTCTGTTTCTTGGCTTGTCGCGTTTCGTATTCAAACCAACCCTTCTGTATAAGCGCACGTGCTGCGATATATAATATAATAGGCAAATGCTTTACATCCCTGCGTTTTCCGAGCCACAATCCCATTGGCCAAGCCCCCCTCCCCGCCCGCCCTCGGCCAATGGGGGGGCGCCGGGCGCGGGGCGGGAGTTGCCCCTCAGGGCAACCCCCCAAATCCCGCCGCACCCGGGGAGAATAGGGCCCCATCCCCGGTTCAGACATCCTTCCATACCTCTACAACTCCGACAAACCGGGGACGAAAACCGATTTTTCCCGGGTCGACACCGCCCCGGACGGTGTGGAAACCACAATCCCGTTGACCGATCGCTGATTGGCTGGAACTCGTAGAGCCAGTGCAACCCGGGGAAGATAGGGACCCATCCCCGGTTCAGAAATCCCTCCATATCTCTACAACTCCTATACCCCAGGGACGAAAACGGTGGTCCCCCTCGGTCGACACCGCCCCGCAAGGTGTGGAAACCCCAATACCATTGGCTTATCGTTGATTGGCTAGAGCGCGTAGAGCCAGCGCAACCTGGGGAGGATAGGGTCCCATCCCCGGTTCAGAAATCCCTCCAAAAAACCAACAACTCCGACACCCCGGGGACGAAAACGGTTGTCCCCCGGGTCGATCCCGCCCCTCACGGTGTGGAAACCCCAACCCCATTGCCCGATCAAGGATTGTTTGGGGCTCGTACATAGAGCCAGCGCCACCCGGGGAGGATAGAGTCTCCTCCCCAGATCAGAAACCCTTCCACACATCTACAGCTGCGACAAACAGGGGACGAAAACGGTGTTCCCCGGATCGATCCCGCTTCACACGGTGTGGAAACCCCAACCCCACCGGTCGATCGCTTATTGGCTCGGGCTCGTATATTGAGCCAGTTCCACCCGGGGAGGATAGAGCCCCATCCCCGGTTCAGAAGTCCTTGTATAAATCTACAACCCCGACAACCCGGGGACGAAAACGGAGATCCCCGGGATGATACCGCCCCGCACCGTGTGGAAACACCAATCCCATTGGGTAATCGCTGATTGACTGGAGCTCATAGAGCCAGCGCCGTCCTGGGAGGATAGAGGCCCACCGATGGGGGTCAGTTCCACCGCACCCGGGGGGGATAGGATCCCATCTCCGGTTCAAAAATCCCTCCGTATCTTTACAGCTCCAACAACCCGGGCGCGTTTACAATGATCTCCCGGGTCGACACCGCCCCGCATGGTGTGGAAACCCCAACCCCATTGGCTTATCGCTGATTGGCTGGGTGTCGTATATAGAGCCAGCGCCACCAGGGGAAGATAGGGTTCCATTCCCGGTTCAGAAATATTTCCGTACCTCTACAACTCTGACAAATCGGAGACGAAAACCGAGTTTCCCGGGTCGACACCGCCCCGCACGGTGTATTACTGGAGCTCGTAGAGCTAGCGCCAGAGCTGGCCTAATCATCTGGCCGCGCGAATCGTTGGGGCCGTAGGCTTTTCGCATTTGCCAGCTAGGAAGCACTTCCTGGTGGGACCAAGGTACGGGCGTAGACCCAACCTAACCCCTACCCTAACCCTAACCCTAACCCTAACCCTAATCCTGACGTCAACCCGGACCTAAAACGGGCCAGAAACGGGCGAGAAACGCGGATGCGCCGCATTTCGATTTTTTTTTTATATTCCGATCTGCCGACCACCACGTAGCCCTCGGCCAATGAGAGGGCGTAAAAACTACCCTCCAAGATCCGCGCGGTCAGATTATTAGGTCTGCTGTAGCGCCAACCGGGGAGGATAGAGGCGCACCAACGGGGGGCAGTTCCGCCGCACCCGGGGAGGATAGGGTCCCACCGCCGGTTCATAAATCCCTCCGTATATTTGCAACTCCGATATCCCGGGGACGAAAACCGAGATCCCCCCGGTCGATACCGCCCTGCACGATGTGGAAACCCCAACGCCACTGGCTGGTTGCTGATGGCTGACTGCCTGGGGCTCATACATAGAGCCAGCACCACCCGGGGGAGGATAGGGTCCCATCCCCGGTTCGGAAGTCCTTCCATACATCTACAACTAACTTCGAAAACCCGGGGAAAAAAACGGTGTTCCCCCGGGTCGATACCGCCCTGCACGGTGTGGAACCCCCAACGCCACTGGCTGGTTGCTGATTGGCTAGGGCTTGCACATAGAGCCCGCGCCACCCGGGGAGGATAGAGTCCCATCTTCGATTCAGAAATCCTTCCATATAATATCTACAAGTTCAACGAACCGGGGACGAAAACGGAATTCCCCGGGTCGATACCGCCTCACACGGTGTGGAAACCCTAACCCCACCGGCCGATCGCTGATTGGCTGAGGTTCGTGTATAAAGCCAGCGCCACCCGGAGAGGATAGGGTCCAATCCCCGGTTCATAAATCCTTCAATATATCTACAACCCCGAAAACACGGGGACGAAAACGATGTTCCCCCGGGTCGATACCGCCCCGCACAGTGTGGGAACCCAACCTCCGGGTATTCCATTGATTGGCTAGGCTAGCGTTCGTAGAGAAGGCAAACCATCGCCAGGTTCAGTAAGTAAGTTCAGTGACTATCATCTATCTCATACCAGCCTGTTAATAGAGAAGTTGTAGATTCAACATGGATCAATTATTATAATTATTGCAGAATTGAGTACGAATCGAGTGCGAGATCGGTGCAACTTGGTTCTCGAAGCAGCAGAAATCCACCTCACAAGAGTAAGAGTATTCAGCAATCAGCAGCAAGGAGCACAACAAGGAGGAAGCAACACACAACACACCAACAGACACTTGTCACCCGCTTCCAGTTGACCGGCAAACGACCCAAACAGCAGCAGCAGCGCAGACAGGCACTGCTACTACAGTGACAGCACGCGTTTCACACCTCCTCTACTGCTCCAACGAGTCTGGAACGAAAGCGGCGACCCCCCGATACGGTACCGCGACGAATGCAACTGTTTCCGTGGATGCCATCTACGACCTTCACTACTTGGCGCAGCCCAGTAAGAAAAAATATGGCGCGCGAAGCGCGCCCATTTTTGCGCTTGTAATATAATAGGCACATTATTGGACGAGAGGGGCCTCCCGCCCGCCCTCGGCCAATGGGGGGGCGCCGGGCGCCCGGCGGGAGTTGCCCCTCGGGGCAATCTCCCCAGTCCCGCCGCACCCGAGGAGGATAGGGTCCCATCCCCGGTTCAGAAATATTTCCATATATCTACAACTCCGACAAACCGGGGACGAAAACCGAGTTCTCCCCGGTCGACACCGCCCCGCACGGTGTGGAAACCCCAATCCCATTGGCTGATCGTCCATCCCCGGTTTAGAAATCCCTCCGTATCTCTACAACTCCGACACCCCAGGGACGAAAACGTTGGCCCGCCGAGTCGACACCGCTCCGCACGGTGTGGAAACCCCAATCCCAATAGCTGATCGCTGATTGGCTGGAGCGCGTATAGCCAGCGCAACCCAGGCAGGATAGGGCCCCATCCCCGGTTCCGAAATCCCTCCACACCTCTACAACTCCGACACTCCGGGGACGAAAATGGTAGTCCCCCGGGTGGACACCGCCCCGCACGGTGGGGAAACCCCAACGCCACTGGCCGATCGCTGATTGGCTGGGGCTCGTACATAGATCCAGCGCCGCCGGGGGAGGATAGGGCCCCATCCCCGGTTCAAAAAATCTTCCATGCATCTTCAACTCTGACAGCCCGGGAAATAAAACGGAAATCCCTCGGGTTGATACCGCCCCGCACGGTGTGAAAACCCCAATCACATGGGTAATCGCTGATTGACTGGAGCTCATACAGCCAGCGCCGCCCTGGGAGGATAGAGGCCCACCAATGGGGGTCAGCTCCGCTGCACCCGGGGGGGATAGGGCCATATCTCCGGTTCAAAAATCCCTCCGTACCTTTACAGCTTCAACAACCCAGGGACGATAACGATGATCTCCCGGGTGGACACCGCTCCGCACGGTGTGGTAACACCAACCCCATTGACTGATCGCTAATTGGATGGGGCTCGTATATAGAGCCAGCGCCACCAGGGGAGGATAGGGTCACATCCTCGGTTCATAAATCCTTCCATATCTCTACAAATCCGACAAACCGGGGACGAAAACCGAGTTCTCCCGGGTCGACACCGCCCAGCACGGTGTGAAAAACCCAATACCATTGGGTAATCGCTGATTGGCTGGAGCTCGTAGAGCCAGCGCCACCTGGGAAGGATAGAGGCTCACCAATGGGGGGCAGTTCCGCCGAACCCGGGGAGGATAGGGTCCCATCCCCGCATCAGAATCCTTCCGTACATCTACAACTCCGATAACCCGGGGACGAAAACCGACATCCCCCGGGTCGACACCGCCGTGGAAACCCCAAACCCATCGGCCGATCTCTGACTGGCTGGAGCTCGTATTTAGAGCCAGCGCCACCAGGGGAGGATAGGGACCCATCCCCGGCTCAGAATCCCTTCCATATCGCTACAACTCCGACAAATCGGGGACGAAAACCGAGTTCTCACTTCTCACGGGTCGACACTGCCCCGCACGGTGTGGAAACCTCAAACCCACCGCCGATCTATGATTGGCTGGGGTTCGTATCTAGACCCAACGCCCCAGGGAAGGATAGGCACCGCTCTCCGTTCAGAATTTTTTCAATATCGCTACAACTACAACAAACCAGGGACGAAAACCGAGTTCTCCCGGGTCGACACCGCCCCGCACGGTGTGGAAACCCCAATCCCATTGGTTAATCGCTGACTGGCTGGAGCTCGTAGAGCCAGCGCCACCCGGGGAGGATAGAGGCGCACCAATGGGGGGCAGTTCCGTCGCGCCCGGAGAGGATAGGATCCCACCCCCGGGTCAAAAATCCGTCGGTATATTTGCAACTCCGACAACCCGGGCACGAACACGGTGTTTCCCCAGGTCGATACCGCCCCGCACGGTGTGGAAACCCCAACGCCGCTGGCTGGTTGCTGATTGGCTGGGGCTCGTAGATAGAGCTAGCGCCACCCGGAGGAGGATAAGGTTCCATCCCCGGTTCGGAAATCCTTCCATACATCAACAACTCCGACAACCCGAGGACGAAAACGGAGATCCGCCGGGTCGATACCGCCTCGCACGGTGTGGAAACCCCAACCCCACCGGCCGATCGCTGATTGGCTGGGGCGCATACATTGAGCCAGCACCACCCGGGGAAGATAGGGTCCCAACCCCTATTCATAAATCCTTCCATACATCTACAACTCCGACAACCCGGGGACTAAAACGGTGTTCCCTCGGGTCAATACCGCCCCGCACGGTGTGCAACCCCCAACGCCACTAACTGGTTGCTAATAATTGGCTGAGGTTCGTAAATATAGCCAGCGCCACCCAGAGAGGATAGGGTCCAATCCCCGGTTCAGAAATCCTTCTGTATATCTACAACTCCGAAACGCGAGGACGAAAACGATATTCCCCCAGGTCGATACCGCCCCGCTCAGTGTGGGAACCTAACCTCCGGGTACTCCATCGATTGACTCGGCTACGGTTCGCAGAGAGCAAGTCACCCCCCAGAGGTTTAGCATGTTCAGTGAGTATCATCTCATATCTGGTACTATAATAACCTGTTAGAGAAGTTGTAGATTCAACATGGATCGATTGCAGAATTCAGTACAAATCGAGTGCGAGATCGGTGCAACTTGGTTCTCGAAGCAGCAGAAATCCACTTCACAAGAGTATTCAGCAATCAGCAGCAAGGAGCACAAGGAGGAAGCAGCACATAACAACACACCAACACGACGCCCGCTTCCAGTTGACCGGCAAACGACTCAAACAGCAGCAGCTCAGACAGGCACCACAGCGACAGCACGCCTTTCACCCCTCCTCTACTGCTCCAACGAGTCTGAGACGAAAGCGGCCACCCCCGATACGATGCCGTGACGAATGTAACAGCTTCCGTGGATACCATCTACGACCTTCGCTTGGCGCAGCCCAATGAGAAAAAATAAGGCTCGCGAAGCGCGCCGATTTTTACGCTTGTGTAGTGGGGAAATCGTTGGATAGCCATCGCGGTCCTGGTGAACTGGCCAACAGCTGCTCACAGATTTCGGATGCAAGGACTATTACGGAGGACCATAGTAAATAGAACCCATGACATACACAAAAACCTATATATTTCCCTGTTTTTACTAGCCATATTTGGTCCTGATTACTATGTTCCCCCGTAATAGTACTATTTGGATACATGGTACGGTAAAGGTGAACCATTTCTTTTCTGAGGCTCCTCACTCGAGGAGCTTCATACCTCACCCAGAACCTTATTTTGAGTAAACCGAAGGTGCAACCCGATGACCGAATCCATGGCAATAGGTATAAAAACATTCATATCGCAAAATTAAGGATGACATTCCGAAGAATTTAGGTTAAGGAGCCCCGCCGTTCAGAAACAAAATTGTCCAACAGTGCTACCTCTATTGCAGCCCGCGTCGCCATAGGGTGTTAACCCTTTTAAACCTGTACCTACCTTGTTGGGGTGCACTGCTTGGAGTTTAGTGCGGAATATTATTGCACTGTAGGAAAAAGTTACGGGTATCCCCTCCAGCAACGCCCAGGAGATGGCTTTGGGGCCGTGCATCACACAATACTCGCCAATTATGGATATCGTGTTGTACATTTCTTTGCAGAATTGACTACCCGTATTGGAACCGTAGCTTGTGTTCTAGGCTCCAGGAGCGTAGAGCTCCCGGCTAAATTTAGACCACTGTTATGGTATTACCTTGGAGAGGGCGGCAACTACCTGTGTCACCGGGTAATTTGGACGTTTTGGTATATTTAAGAAGGCGTTTCGTTCAAAATGATGAAATACCAGGTGGAAGGTTCCACCTGGGTTTCAGTCTTCCATCCGGCTAGTGATCTCAATAAAGCTGCTCTTCT
>JAYJMJ010000375.1:6120027-6137528 GCA_036873875.1 Laminaria ephemera
TCTGTTAGGAGTAGGAACGGTGCTCCGTCTCGAAAGGGATGCGTGGTCAACGGTCAAATGACTAAGGCAAGCAACAAGTGAGTACGCCCCCCCTCACCGGTAATAAGACTACATATATACATAAAAGTAGGTGCGTTCCATAGTCATCAGATCTTGTCTCCCTCAAAACGGGTTATATAGTTTCCGTGCACAGATTGATTAAAGGCTGAACGTCTTTGTACCACCCAGTTGACCCTGGTACTAACTAGTACTAAGGGGAGTCGCCGACCAATATCCTTCATGAGGATATGCACACCCCGTAACACGCACGATCGGAGTATCACACACAGCTTGCAAAGATGGGCTTCGACGAAATCCTCGATCTCACAGCTGTAGTGTATTTTTAATTTTAATAGATATATATATATGTGCGTCTTTGTGGACGGTGATTCGGTGGGACCCAAAGAAACGAGGTCAAGCAGAGAAAAAAAAATGGGCACTGCCCAATTTGTCAAGAGCCTAGTCGACGGGGGTGAGGAGCTGGCCGGGACCGTTGATCAGAGTCAGCTTCTTGTATTAATAGTCGATGAAACTGAAGGCACGTACCGTAGTGGGGAGGAGGGAGGAGGGTCTGGTTTGTGACCCCGGCTGTGAGTTACGACTACGGAGGGAGAAGGAGTAAGAAGAGCGGACATAATAAATGGGATGCAGTGGGGGGCTCCCAATTGTGCCGGTATGTGCCAGCCCAATATACCGTCACTATCCAGGGCACCGGTACTATTGGGAATAGGGATACTATAGATAGCTACTTATAGAGAGTTCCAGTCGTGCCAAGCGACTTGACCAGCACTGTAGAGAGCAGTGGCACTATTCAACCGGCAGGCACTATGGAGATCCCCCCACTGTCAAAATAACAAGTTGGCCGTGATTCGTTCCCCGCTGGGTGTATTCGTTCTGTTAGAGGAGTGTTGAATGACGCCAGTCGTGAGGTGTTCGTTCAAAATCGCGCCAATGTACTATTGACGATGATGACGATGATGGCGACGATGATGATGATGAGATGGTGATGATGATGACGATGATGATGATAATGACGATGATGGTGACGATGATGATGGTGATGGTGATGGTGATGATGATGATGATGATGATGATGATGATAATGGTTATGATGATGATGATGGTGATGATGATGATGATGATGATGATGATGGTGAGGATGCTAATGGTGATGATGATGATGGTGGTGGTAGTGATGCTGCTGATGCTGCTGATGATTATGGGGATGATGATGATGATGATGATGATGATGATGATGATGATGATGCTGACCGTGATGATGACGATGATGACGAGGATGATGACGATGATGAAGATGATAGTGGTGATGATGGTGATGATGATGGTGATGATGATGCTGATGGTGATGATGATAATGATGATGTTGATGTTGATGATGATGATGATGATGATGATGATGATGATGATGATAATGATGACGATGATGATGGTGATGATGATGGTGATGATGACAACGATGATGACGATGATGATAATGATGATGATGGTGCTGATGATGACGATGATGATGATGATGGTGATGGTGATGATGCTGATGCTGATGATGTTGATGTTGATGACGATGGTGATGGTGATGATGACGACGATTACGGTGATGATGATGATGATGGTGATGATGATGGTGATGATGACGATGATGATGAAGATGATGACGATGATGATGGTGAAGATGATGATGATGATGGTGGTGATGATGATGATCATCATCATCATGATATTGATGGTGATGGTGATGACGACGGTGATGATGACGACGATGATAATGTTGATGACGATGATGATCTCACATTATTACAGCAGTAGCTCATTTCCCTGAAATCTAGCCCGTGGTCACAATAAAGGAACAAAGGCTAAGAAACCATCCCGGTGGAAGAAAAAACTGTTGTAGGCGACCGGAGGAATAACATGGTACAGGAGAGGCTGCACCGGAGGGAGGTCTGGCGAGAACGAAATATGTCAGGCTAGCAGTCAGCAAGAGCTTAACTCCTTTGGGAGGGCCTAAGTTTAGGAACAAAAAAACGATAAGTATGGTCTAACCAACCATATTTTATGGTGTGAGCACGTCGTATAAGTAGTATCATGCAGCGCGCGTGTCGTGCAACCCCTTGCGTTGAAAAACGGATACTCCGTTGCTGATACCCAACGACAGCGGCTCGGGTTGCTTGGTGTGGTCAATGCCGTAGTGGTCAGTTATTTTCGACATTTTCCCCGCTGAAGCCGCAAAGGGGCTAAGTTGGTGGAGGATTTGGAAAACAACGTCGGGGAAATTTACGAAATACCGACCAACCAACTGAGTATCACGGTCGAAGTCCAACCGGGGTCATGTAAATCTAAAGCGATTTATCGCAGGTGAATTGGCAGGTGATCCTGTTTCCTTGAAATCTTGCACACCTTGGACACATCAGATCCCCATTCATGATGCATATCTTTCAGAGCAGATGTATCCCTGGTCTACACTATCTGTATGGCCTAGATCATGTTGCCGGGTGGGAGCCGTATGATCTTCATGGACCTAGCACATGTTTCCTGGGTTGGATTTGTACTACACAGATCCTGCACAATATATCAGAACGACAGACATATGATCTAGATGATCTAGATCGTGATTTGTCCTAGGTGTGGAATCTTGTGCGGTGGTCGGCCTGCAAACGCTCAAGCAAGGCATTTCCTTGAAATCTTGTGCGGTGGTCAGCGTGCAAATGCTCAAGCAAGGAAGACGCAAGCGCTTGGTCTACAGGCGTCGAACGGGTGGCCACAAACCCACCACGACGGAGAGGTGTGTAGAAGAACATGGTCGATGAGGACACCTTAGGTCACTCTATCTCGCCCGCGGGCGTACACCCGATCGCCAAAAAAGGGTCGGCTTTGACCCACACGCCCATGCCTCGCAACCCGAAGCATCTTCGCACCTTTTTGGGTGGCCTGTTTTCTGTATCATATGATATGTTGGAAGAGATCTGCCCGATCACCTCCCTTGTCAAAGGGTGCAAAATGTGAGTTCACGCCTTCCATGGAGATCGTCGTTCGAAAAATGCTCACCGAGCTCTCCACTCCATAGTGGTTGATACGAACGCCGTTTGTTTAGGTCAATCTATCTCGCCCGCGGGCGCACGCGCAATCGCAGAAAAAACGCTGGCTTTGACCCACATGCCCATGCCTCGCAACCTGAGCTTCGCACTTTTTTGGGTGGCCTGTTTTCTGCACCATACGATATGTCCGAACAGATCTGCCCGATCATCTCCCTTGTCAAACAGAGTGAAAAATTTATGTTCACGCCTTCCATGGAGATCGTCGTTCGCAAAGAGCTCACCGAGCTCTCCACTCCGTAATGGTTGACACGGCGGACGCCGCTTTTTTAGGTCACTCTATCTCACCCACGGGCGCACACGCAATCGCAAAAAAAAGACGTTGCTGTTGGCCCACACGCCCACGCCTCGCGATCTAAAGCAGCTTTGCTTTGCGCTCTTTTGGGTCGCTTGACGTCTTATCGCATATTTTCTGCGCGGTACGTCCAAACTGATCCGTCCGATCACCTCCCTTCTCAAACAGAGTACAAACTTTACGTTCAACCGCTTCCATAGAGATTATTGCTCGCAAAATTCTCACCGAGCTCTCCGCTCCGCCCGTCTTGGTCTTCCCCCCCGATTGGGGCCTTGCCGCAGACGACCCTCGCCCCTTTCAGGTATCCTGTGACGCTAGCATCGATGGTTTTTGTACTGCGCTTGAGCAAGAGCAGCGCGATAGCTCCGTACGACCCTTGCCTGCGTCAGCCGCGCTGCCCTCAATTTAGAGAGGCACTGACCTCCGCTCGATGTGAAAGCCGACAGCCTTGTAGGGGCTAATACCCGTCTTCGGGGCTACCGTTGGGCCACGAAATTTCCGCTTACTTTCGAACCACAAGATGCTAGAAAAATAGCGATAAAGTTGGGGACCACAGCGCACGCATCTAGCGGCGACTCGAGTATCTCATCGCGTTCGACTATACACACGAGTACCGAAGGAAAGCGGTAACAGTAGCACCAATTTGAGGTCCCGCCTGCCACAATTTTCCATCCAGCACGATCACCGTGAGTCTAGTCGACTCACCCTAGTGGATGATGGGGCTATACTCCTCATCCGCGCCTGAGACTTGCGGACTCCCTCTTCGTCGGCTCCCGGCGTCGGCTTGGGTTAGCTAGTTCCCCGACCCGTTTGACCCGTTTAGGATGAACTCCCTTTCGTCTCTTCTGACTGCTGCGATTATTGTGAACACGGGCCGAGCCGCATATAAGGGCTCCCGATCTTTCTGCCCCTACGGGGAGATTCGTCGCTCGTGTTCATGCGTTCGTCACAACCGGTGACATCGCCGTCCCCGTCGCGCTGCCAGTTCGGCTGCCACCGACACTGCCTCAGCTTCAGTTTTTCCCTTGCCTTCGGCGGGTCGAACGGACTCCGCAGAAGCCCCCACTACCGCCATAAACATCGCCCCTTATGCTCCGTCACCGACGAGTACTACGCAGGTTGTCGGGTCCACCGTGATCGTTCATCCGTCCACGTTCGCCCCTTTTCCCCCGGGCCCTGCAGCCCCTTCGCCACCTCCAGCTGAAAGGCCGTCGTTGGACCGCGTTTCCGCTCGGACGCGCCAACGAACAACGGCCGCTGCAGGCACTGCGCAAACTTCAATGAAATTATGGATTCGCACCCGGCGAGGCCCCTCTCTGCCGATCGTGGTTGGACCTCATACCTGCTCGGACACACCGACGAACAACGGTTGCTGTAGGCACAGCGCATACCGCCATGAGATATGGATTCGGGCCCAGGGGGGCCCCTTGTTTGTCGGATCGACGGGCCTGCGCCACGCGGCGTGTATTGCCCCCTCGACCGCCTTTGGCCGTTGGTACGAGCCCAATTCGTAGCCCAATGCCTGTTCCGACGGTGCCCATTGCATCCAACCGCGACAGCGTCGAGTCTCTGGGAGACCCGCTCTATAAGACATCCGACCCTCCCTGACACCTCCTCCGCTGCTGCTGACATGGAGGTTTTTGGAGCTACCGCCGAATTACAGGTGGGTGATTACGCCGAGCGATAATCGCACGACGACTTGGAGCAGGAACACTACGCAGAGCCATTGTGCCATGCTACCATTCCAAACATAATTATCAGCCGGCCACTGGCCCTGTCCAATGATTTCTTAACGCGTTTCCCCTCGCACCAGCACCCCTCCTTTTTCGAAGATTCTGCAGCATACTGGCAAGGGTCGATTCCACACCACCGACAACGGTATTGTCTCACTCGTCCGAAAACCGACACCGCCCCGTCCTCTTCTCCCACAACGAGCATGGGGGCGCCTGGTTAGCCTATTAGACAACGAGCCTGCTCGTGTTTGCATACCGTTGGTCATTCGCCCTTGGATCATGACGTTTTGTCACGCGACAAATTCCTGCCACCTTGGCGCGATCCGCACCCGACGCATGCTAGAACAGTTTTACTGGTGGGTTGGTGCGAGCACTTGAACTCGATGGTGGCGTCGCCACTGTCTTTAAGTACCAATCATGGAATTCTTCGCGATCGACGGTGCGCTGGCCCATCATCTGGATACTCCTGCCTGCTGTACTCGACATCGCGATCATCGTCGATGATTCCGGCCCTCTTCCGGTCACGTTTCGGGGTAACACCTATATCGTGCTCTTCGCTAACCGGTTCAGCCGCCGCGGGGACAAGTTGGCGGCACTGCCAGCGTCCTTAACAACCGGTGCATCGCGCTTTGAGGATGACCGCGTAGCATACTCTCAGAAAATGGCTTATAGGGTTGCTCGAAGCGTTCACGCGGTACCCACCAGCCTCTTGGCCTTCGTAAAATCGTCACAAGCTCCTGTCACTCAAACGGCAACGGTGGTGTGGAGCGTGTTAACCGCATGCTAGCACAAATGCTGGTTATGGTTACTTATGAACATCACGACGACTGGGATGCACAACTCCTTCACGGAGAATATACACCTGAGCCATTCAGTTGGCGCCGCAACCGGATTGGCTCCCAACAATGTCGACGTATGCTACGATAGCGGTAGTACCTACGTTTTCTGAGGCTCCTCACTTGAGGTCTCCAACTCTCACCCAAGCACTTCTTGTGAAAAACGTAAGACTAGAACCTGATGAAGAATCGCATGGCCTAGATATAGAAATAAAACTGTTGCAAAACACCGACGATTTTTCGATTTTGGGGTAGTTCCTCAGAGCTCCACCAGTCGGAAATATTTCTGCCAAGAAGCGCTATCCCTACCGTGGCACTTGGGCGGGCATCCACGGCTCCAGATCACGATTTTCGAACGCGTTAGGATCGCCGGGCATACTGTTTTTGTCCGGTGATCAGCTCTCACATTTCAACTCGGGGACAGATCGCCAGCAACGCTCGTGCGGCAACGTTCTCGAGCAGGATGTTCTCACAGTTGCTTGCGTGGACCGCCCAAACTCCGCCCTTTCCGACGCGTTGCGCCAGGTTCCCCATTTTGCTTGTTGGCGATTGGGTGTAGGTATCCAATACGGCCGTCACAATCCACCAAGGTGTGAAGGCCGGCACCGACGCGAAAGTCCTCAAGGCGATTTTTTTGCCCAACTAAACGGGGACTCACAAAATTATTGCAGTCGGCCCCTGCTCTTTCGGCGCCACACCGGAAGGCTTCCCTTTGGGCGCCAAGCTCCTATAATTTGGACCTTCCCTCAAATGTGCCTGGTGCGTATGCACACCGCCGTGTCTCCGAGGCGCGCTGCAGGCCTGTACCAACTCTCACGACAGTGATGACATTCTCGATCATTTACCGGCGGGGCTGACACAAAACGTAATCCACAACTTTACCAAGAAATCACCCCAATACCATGTCACACAGGACGACGTTTCGGCAACCTTTCAATCACTCGAAGTGGAGAAAATCAGCGGTTGTCAATCCGTCCGCGGTCGAAGTGGGTGGAGGCAGGGTCGTCGCGGTGATGCATGACACATTGAGCGGAACTCTCTCGCCCATCTTAGGAACGGGAAATTAACCTCCAGCGCTCTCGCCAGCATGTCTTGCTCTACCGTGCCGGCACTGCGAACTAGCACCGCCAAATCTACCGCCTGCAATCAGACTGCGAGTTGGTGCTGCGCGATGGGAACTTTCTCGAGATGACGGCTAACGTTTCTGGGAACAAGCTACGGCTGCGCCACGCGCGCGGATTGACCTCGTCGATATAGCGCTATGGTGCATCCCAACGGAGCTCATCTTTGGTTAAAGGCGAAGACGGTTAATGGGAGTCAGGGAAAACCAGCACACGTATGCTAGATATTACGCTTTAACGGATTATCTACATGAGTTGAAGCTCATTGGCTCAGGTTGTACCGCGTTTAGCTCAGGTTGCCCCGCATTTATATGTGTAACGTATCTACCAGAACTTTACAAGTGCATTTTCTTGGTCATAATCCATATTATACCGACAGTGTACGCGTGCCATGTTTTTCTCTTCTTGCATTTTCCCTCCGACAATGTCCAGCCCAAATCTCTTTCTGAAGGGAGAAGAAAACCCAAAAGGAAGCCAAACAACGAAGCTATGTTTTGGGTTAAATTCACTTAAATGGCTACCCTAACTTTCTCTACCCGCCTCCAGCCTAAAATCGATCTACTCCTTCTGTCGCCCGTTTCACAACCTTCTCATACAGCATATATTGATGTACCCCACGTGTGTTCTTCCTAAACCACATCCAGGCTCCATCCTCAAGCCATGGGTGTGAGTCTGTCACCCCCACCCCCCCGCCCCCGCTGCTCCTCCCAGCCTCCTGGTGACCCGGCCATTGGAGTTGGAACCGACGCACCCTGCACGAGATGGCTGCCTGTGTGTTAACCAAGACTATCTGCAAGAGGCGCTCCGTGCAGATTGCCTTTCTAGCAGGGGACTCTCCACTCCCCCCCCCGACTATTCTTGCCGCCAGCTGATCCATGCAGTTGCCATATTTTATCCCGACACCGCCAAAAACTACCACCGCGAAGGTGGCAAGTTTGTGGGTCCGCTCGTGGAAGGACACCTGCCCCGGACGAGCGTAGTGTTGGCACTTGCGCGCCTCGGAGGTAGAGGCAGCTGATACGCCGTGGTCAGCACGGCCTCCTGTCAAGTGTACCCGCGCTTGCAGTGACCCCAACTCAGCGAGGGTTTAGGGACGATGCCAACCATCTCTTCCCGTGGGATTCGCCATGTGTCTTGAACCTCCCTCAGGCTCATTTCGAGCTGGGTGGTGATACTCTATTTAGGAACCCCACTCCTCGCCCAGTCTCTCAGCGGGCCGGTAAGGTCCACTAGACTGTTCGGTAAGAGACCCCAACCCTGTTCCCAACAGCAGTTGACGTTGTCCTCAATTTCCGTCAACGGCAACCCTAACCCTCACGCCTCCGTAGAAAGGCGCGCTTGAACTTGATGATGAGACTGCAGACGTGTGCTACGTCAGGGGGTACTGTACGTCTTTTTGGCTTTTTGGCCAAAATATTTCCGACTGGCGGGCCTCCCCAACTGCTAGAAATTAGACTACTCAATATCGTTCGAACACCATTTGCGTTTTGCAGCGTTTTTCGTTGTATACCTAGACCATGGGATTGTTCATCGCAATGAACTTTCGTTTTTTCTCGAGGTCAGCGTTTGGGCAAGGTATATAAACTCCTCAAATGAGGAGATGAAGAAAAACTAGGTGTGCGTCCCTATCGTACCATGCGTCAGAACGTTAGCCGACCACCAGAACAGCCCCTCCTGGAAGAACGCTTGTGCCTCCGCCGCTCCCTGTAGCTCGAAGATTTTTCTTCGTATGCCCACTCTGTGCCTCGTTGTCTGCCACATTCTGCATGCCTCAAAGGATAAATCGGTATCTCAGACACGGTCAAGCTATCTTGTCCTCTGCCCGAGGCGTTCGATGACGAGTAGGGCGGCCACTTGTTTGTCCGGCATGTCAGCAAGGCAGCGCGCCAGGAGGTCCACGCCTCTGTCCCTCACTAACCTCGCCGTGCGCTCAACGACGTACTCCCCGGTGCCGATCGGGACGCTCACCACTGTCACCCTTCCTTAATCGGCGATGCGGACGTCGACACTTTCCAGCTGCTAAACCCCCTCCGTCGTCGGGGCAGCCCTTTCGGGGGTAGCACCATGATCTTGACGGGGTCGATGTCGTCTATCTCGCGCCGGAGGAAGGTAACATATCTAGCCGTGTTGGCTATAACTCCGATAAGGCCGAGAGATATATCGTCCGTGTAGGCGAAGGCTTCCGCTCCCTCTCCTTCAAAGCCTTCTCTGAAGCAATTCAGACCCGGCCGTAGCTCGAGGCAGAACATTGCCGGCCCCATAGGGCCCCCCTGCTGGACCCCACTGGAGCAAGTGTTCGTCCGGGGCTCCACGGAGTCCATCCGAAATAGCACGTCCGCTAGTATCGCGTCATCGCGCTTGGCCACAAACGGCATGACCGCAGGCACAAGGTTGGCCATGTCTCCGCAAGCACCGTCGTCTTGTTGTCTGTGTTGATGGCGTTGGAGAAGTCGGTGAGGTTGAGCCAGTTGTCCGTGCCGTGTAGCCCTTGCGCCCTCAGCCCCACGTGCTCCACCCCTCCGGGCACTGCGACCCCAAACTACCTCACCTCGCGATTGACCTCCTCCAGCCGCGGCTGCCATTGTCGCATAGCCCCCGTGCCAGTGAGCCGTTTCCACACCATGTCAACGCAAACCGGCCGACACTTTCCCCCTCACGCGGTGAGGCTGGACTGCAAGAAAAGCTGCCAGAACTCCGGCGGGAACGCGTCTGGCTCGTCCCCGATTCTCCTCCAAAACAATTGTGCGCCGGCCAAGCTCCTCCCGCCCGATGTTGATGTGAATGATGGACTGGAGGAGCTCGAACCGTTGACCATCATTTCCGGGGCCCGATAGAGCGCCGCGGGAGCCGATTATGTAGAAGATAATTTGGAAGGCGTACTCCTCGTCCGGGCACCACGGGGAAGCACGCCCATCCTTTACCTCAGAAACCCTCGCCAGTACTGCGGTCGCCGTGGCCGCGGAAACGGTAGTGTGGCTTTTCGTGGGGGAATTTGGCCACCAGCGTGGCCCACGTCTCCTCAATGCCTGCCGAGCGTGGCTCTGCCATAAAGGTGCGTGCTGCGACTTTCACCCCTCCCGCCTGACGACACGCCGACGACGCGCGTTCGAGCTTCGCCCCCCCCGAAGTTTCTTGGTCAACATCTCGCTGCCGTGTGCCCCCACGCCTCGCGTACGCCATCAGCCACCGTAGCAGGAAGACTTTGTCGCCGCTCTCCACCAACGCGAACCTCTGTCGCTGCTTGATGCCGCCGCCCGGAGAGTGCAACAGGGCCGGCAGGATGTACCACAGCTTAGTCGCCCGCATGAGCGAGTTCGGCGTGGCCTAGTCACGGTTTGGTCGGTGCTCTTCCAGAGCGTGGTTGTTTATACCAAGCACATGAACGCCCAGGTGCGCGTGTGCGCCTACCAATTGCGGCTGCACGCTTTCCCCTGTCGCGAAGCGTTGTTGCGGATCATCTAGGGAAAGAGCATCGAGTGGTGGCCCTGTTCTGGTCCCATCCGTACCACAGCTCCCGGTCGTGTAGATCCGCTTTGCCTGTGACCCCTTCTACCGCTCGCTCGATCCGACTGGGAAGACCCGGGTCCGCTCGGACCGCTGCCTCCTCCAATACGTTCCCTCTCGTGCGCCGGACTGAGCAGTTGAATTCTGGACAGCGGAGTGGTGCCAGTGCCGCGCCCCTCCCGAGGGCCGCCACTACGCAACGCGCGTGGAGCAAGTGGTGTCCTTGCCCAAATAACACGTACCGCCCGGTGCCCGCGCTGGAGCATCACATGGCAAACACCGCACGCCACGTCGCCCTGGTTGTCCCCCAGGAAGGCACCGGGGCTCGTCCCGTTCCCGGGCCCCCTGCCCGGCGCTCTTGGGGGGCTCCAGCAGGTGCCGCGCCGGTCGGTAAAGCGGGGCCGCCGCCGTCCCTTGCGGCCTCTCTCCCCCCGCGTCTTTGATTCTCCATACTCCCTTCTCCCCGCAGTCTGCCGGTTTGCATCCTGCCGGGGACCGCTGCACCGCCACTGTCGTTATCCCTGCCCTCTCTGGTAGAATTTCTCCCTCTACCACCACCCCCCTCCCTCCCGGCCCGCGGACGAGGACGGTACCCCGGGACCTGAGGCTTCGTCCCCGCCTCGTGTCGACCCCTCTCTCCGCACTGGCTCCTCGTCACCCACTCTAAGACCCTCTCGGCCGGCCTCGTCTACCCCTTGCGATTGAACCGGGTATTTTTATTTTATATTTGTTGTTTTGTTCGGTTTGCTGAATGGAAATATAGGTATGTACGTCCTATTTGTCTGTTATTTGCTGTCATAATAAGCGGGCGTGTAGTACGCAAGATGCATGCACACATGCACAACACATGCATACATACATGCATGCATGCATGCGATAATAGAAGCAGCACAATGTATGGGGCGAGTAGTACGTGGCGGCGAGGTGCCCGTGCTGCGACGAAGCCGATGTGGGCACGCGACACACCCGCTAACACGCCCGCATCTGCCCCGGAGCCGGAAGGCAGGTGCATCAGCACCAGCCGCTTCTCCACGCGATCTCCCGCGCTCTCAAGCGGTTTGGAATCGCTCACAAAGTCAAAAATGGTGAGCCCTTTACGGGGGATCTGAACCTGAGGACGGAGATCGGCAGCAGAAGAGGAGGTCTTCGAGACGCGCCGAATTCGGAGTACCACGATAAGACCATCCTGCTGGATGTCCCCCACGCAGACCCGTAAGCGCGGGTACATCTGCGCGGCGGCAGCGCTGACCACGACAGATCACTTGCCTCTGCTACCAAGGCGCGCAAGCGCCAGCACGAAGCTCGTCCAGAACTAGCGTCCTTCGACGAGCGCAGCCATAAAATATCCATATTCGTGGTTGAAGGCTTCGGGTGTCTCGGGGGAGAACGTAGCAAATTTATCGGTCAGCTACCGGCAAGTGCAGTTGAGGGGGGCGGTGGAGGGTCTCTTGAAAATGGGGAGCCCTTTACGGCGGATTGGAACCTGAGGGTGGACATCGTCATCAGGAGAAGAGGTCCTCGGAACGCACCGAACCCGGGGCACCGCGACAAGTCCATCCTATCAGATACAACCAACGCAGACCCGCAAGCGCGGGCACACCTACGTGGCGGCGGCGATAAGGACAACAAACCAGCGGTTTCGACCCCCGGGGTGCGCAAGCGCCAAGACTAAGCTCGTCCGAGACAAGTGTCCTTCGACGAGCGCAGCCACAAACTTGC
Source organism: Laminaria ephemera (assembly GCA_036873875.1). Taxonomy (NCBI): domain Eukaryota; class Phaeophyceae; order Laminariales; family Laminariaceae; genus Laminaria; species Laminaria ephemera. The sequence continues at coordinate 6,132,382 of JAYJMJ010000375.1, forward strand.
CATTTCGCGGTGGAAAGGTTTGGGTGTCTCGGGGGAGAAGGTAGCAGCTTCATCGATCAGCTAGAGGCAAGGGTAGTGGGGGGGGGGGGGGGTTGGAGGGTCTCTTGCGAGGAAGGGAGTCTGTAAGGAACGCTTCTTACAACTAGTCTCGGTTAACACACAGGTAGCCATCTCGAGGAGGGTGTCTCGTTTCAAACTCCAACTGTGGGGTCGCCAGGAGGCTAGGAGGAGCAGGGGGGGGGTGTACTTAGCAGGGGGGGGGGGTAACGGACTAACACCCATGGCGTGGGGATGGATACTGGATGCGGTTTGGGAGGAAAATGTATGGATAAGTTAGCATGCCGTGTGACAAGGTTATATCACAGGAAGGGCAACAGGAAGAGTAGATCGATTTCAGGCTGGAGGTAGACAGAGAAAATCAATGGTGTCGATGCAGCGGTGAAAAACGTATACATGTTTTTTATGATATGTACATAGTAAGTGAGGTGAACGTAAAATGTAACTTCCTCGGTTGATTACCTTTTGAGTCTGTCTTCTTTTTACTGCGGGCTTGAGGGATCGAGATTCGAGCTGGACAGTGTTGGAGGGTAAATGCAATAATAATACTTCTTACTAACGTAACAGGGACATATGTTTGTGAACTTCGCGCAAGGCAGGGAAAGTGCAGCAAGCAGCAGCGCAGGCAGCACAGCAGCACCAAGCAGTAGCATTATTAGAAGATTCACATGCGTATACTGCTGTAGTAGTACTATCATACGATAGGAATGAAGCAACAACGCAGTACTACTGTACCAGGTACACGGCGCGAGGTACGCCGTACCCAGCGTTAATAATAATAGTGCATCGTCATCATCTATCTTCATTTTATGGTTTTGCTTCATGATCTTCTCATCACAGCAGTATGTAGCAACTGGTACCTGGTTGGTATGAACGTTTTATACTTAGGATAGTAATGCACCGACCGGTACTCATAGGCAGGCAGCGTGGCAACGTCGTATTCTTGGAACTTTTATAATTGGCGTACGTCAGTACGTCAGTACACTATTCATCAAGAGATCAAGAGCGTTGGGGGCACAGGCTATTGACCCCGAGTGAGTCTCAAGTCCCAAGTGCCCACTTCTCGTATCATACGTACGTACAAGCTCCCTGGCAATGCTGCAAGGTGAGACAACAAGAAGAGGACACGTGTTCAGCAACAGCAGCAGCAGCAGCAGTAAATAGTAGTATTACGGGGGAACATAGTAATTAGGACCAAATATGGATAGTAACAAATTGAATATATAGGTCTTAGTGTACATCGTGGGTCCTGATTACTATGTATGGTCCTCCGTAGTATTAATAGTAGCAGTACTAGTTATACTACAGTAGTAGTAGTACTGGTATAGCGCCGCAGAGAGAACGGTATTTGGTGCCCGCAGCACTACTATTATTGCTGTATCCAGACCCCCCCCCCCCTGCATCTATCTCACAGAAAACGGGAGCACTATCACCACGGACAGGTTGGTGGTACGATAAGGTTTGGACGAAGTAATATTGCGAGTGGTACTATAAATAGAAGAAGTAGTAAGTATTAATAGTATTAATTAGTAGTATATCTACTACTGCTGTGTACTCTGTAGTAATAGTATTAGTAGTGGTTTTAGTGTGTAAAGTAGCGTGGTAACTACGGGTACCTATGATATCACCGCATGTAGACCCCCCCCCCCTTCCCGCTGCAACCGGAAACGGGCGGGGCACCATAAATAATGTATACCTGGTACCAGTAGTAGTACCGGGTAGGTTGATGGTGGCGCGATATGGTTTATTATATGGCAATACATTACAGAGTATCATCGTGTACTGGTACCAGGTACACGACAAGTGTATGTACGATAAGAGCACACCACGCACACTGCTTGGTGTAGATGTCGTAGGTCGTAGCATGAAGTACCTCGTGGTACTCCCACAGGGTTGTTGTGCTTTTTTTGTGCATACAGGCAGCAGTGTATGATGCGATGTGTACACGTATTAATAGTATGATATCGTCATACAAACAGCAGTGCCATTTATACTTTTTATACTTCTAGATACACAGGAGGAATGAAGGCAAAATTCCTGATGATGTTTCTTACCTGGCACTACTCGTACTACGATAATACTGCTGCTCGCTGTTGGTGCTGGTGCTGCTCGTGATCGTGGTGCTGCTTGCTGCTGCTGCTGCTGCTGCTGCTGTAGCACCTCTATACAGCGTCCACACCTACACATAGATAGGTGTTCGTATAAAATACGTTCGTACCTTTTTTACGCACCGAGTGTGGGTAAAGAAAAGTATTTGGTTGTTGTTGTTGTTGTTGTTGTTGTTGTCACATTATTAACTCTCATAATCAAGTCCGTCCGTGGTCACAGGACAGGCTCCAGTCACTCTGGAGTGGAAGAATACCCCGGGAAAAAAATAAAACAAACCAAAAGTGGTTCGCGTATAATATATCATCAGTCGTGGCTGAAGCAAGAGTCGTACATCCGCCAAAAAATACATAAAAGTGAAATCGGAAATCAGCGTACGTACGTATCAGGCCCATAATTGGTTTGACGTTCTGACTCCCAGTTTGATGTTGCCTTTCCAACCAAACCATTCATATCACCGAATAAGGTTGTTGGCCAATCAAAATCACTCACAGTCAGGCCATTCGCGTTCGGCCAACCGAATATTCATTTTTTGTTTCTTTTCGAGCGATCGATGGAGCACACTCGAATCGTCAGGTCTGACATACGAAACTCACTCCACCGCCCGAGAGTGGTCGCTTTCCATTCCCCAAAGACCCCCCTTCTTTGTGCGGATTGCGCAGGACGCACTGGGGCCATTTTGGAGCGTTCAACCACAGGCAGGCCTCTAATGGATACGCAAGGGGACGAATCCTCCCCCATCGCGGTGGTGGGGGGTGCAGGAGGGGTAGGCGGAGGAACGACGCACGGCCCCAACAGTGCGACTCGAAAGAGGTTCGCATTCGCTAGGGTGGTCCCGGAGCAAGGCAAGAAGCGAGTCAACTACGGAAAGGGCGATGCCCGAAGAATCATGGAGGAGGCTGTATCGCTCTGCGAGGCCATGACGCTGGGCTACGAGGTGGTGTTTCACGGGCGGCGCCGGAGCTTCGCCAGCAAGACAGGCAGCATTGGCGACGGGGTCAGGTATATACCAGAGACACACACAAACCGAAAAATCACGAACAAACCCAAACTTTGAATCTGAAGTGTGCAATGTAGACATATTACAGGTGTGTGTAGCACCTATTGTACTGATGTACCAGGTACAAGACAACGTTCGTTGCCAGGAGCTCTATTTTTGTTTTTTTATTTGTTTAGTTTTCTCTTTGGTCTCTGGTCTCTTATCTGGCACTGCCCAGAGGTCCTCTATTTTTGTTTACAGCTCTCTCAGCACGCCCAACCCAAGCCCTTGCCACGCCACCCAGAGCTCTCAAGAGTTATTTGCATCCATACCCATCACGGACCCACAGACACCTCTGTCGGTTCACTAAGTCGCGCAGCCCAGCAGTGCACAGCTGTTCGCACAGTCGAGAATCAAGAAATGATGTTGTGAATCATCAGAAAACTGAAAATATCTAAGATAGTGAGTGTGAGAGGTGCAAACGTACCAAGAGTGACCGGGAAATGTCGAACGGCCGGCCCGTTCCGCTACGTCGCGGCACTCGACCTCCTCGCGACGAGCTAAGATATCCTGCCTCTCGGCGCGCCCAGCTAGCTCTTGGGTGCTCCTCCCCACCCCCAACGGGAGGCTCATGATTGCACGCAATCGTTTCGCTCGAACACTTGGTGCACTGATTGATTTATACGCACGAGAGCAATACGCGTACCGGTATTACCCCTACGAGTGCGAGTACGTGTTGTTTTTCACCCCAACACTTTTGACCGTATGATATGGATGGTCTATACTTGTACATATACCAGTATGTATGTTTTCTTCGATTTTTTCGATTTTTTTTCCCGATTTTTTGTTTTCTGCCTGCCACCACGGATCTCTTCTCTTTGCTTTGCTTTTCCTCAGGGGGCTGTCCGCAGAACCGACGGAGTCAGCTCGGCGCGACGACGCGGACGCTCAGCTGGACGACTCGCAGGTGGCCTACATCGCGAGATCTAAGCGAGATGTCGCGGAGCACTTCGGCGTTGCGTGGTCGACCATGCAGCCTCGGCTCGTGGGAAAGATAGGCGCCAAGGTACGCAAGCATAAAAAACACAACAAGAGAACGTGAGGAGCAGCAGTGCAGGCGCAGCAGCACACACACCACTTTTTCGCCGCTTTCCGGCATTTTCCTTTACTGGCATATAGCCTATAGGCCCGGCCCACAGACAGAAACAAATTATTTCTTGCCTACTTCTGTACGTAGATCTCAGATCTCTGCTCATCTCCCTGTGGTCTTTTTTTTTTCAAGTGAAAGAAAAACGACGTACCTGGTACTGTATTTGGCAGCTCTGAACTCTCCACCCGCGCCCATGGTTTGGTTTTAGTGTCCTTCATCCGAACATAACGGCAAAGATTTTGACGTTTGAGCTGGCAATTGATCCAACTGCTGCAGCTGCTGCTGCTGCTGCTATGCCCGAGCTTTACGTGTCGAATCTGATGTCCAACAATACCTCGAGCTATCATATACCAGGTATATGTTGGCTGCTCCTGCTGCAGCTGCTGTTGTTGTTGTGTGATTGTCTTGTAGAAGGAAACTGCTGAACTGCTGTCGGGACACAAACCTGCAATTTTTTTTCGACGTTCCTGTCTGTTATCTGTACAGCAGCTGTAGGCGTGTGTTGGTCTGTGAGACTAGAGACAAGGCTCGTCGAACAAACAGTCCAACACGGTTTCAATCCCTTCACTCATGTCTACTGATCTCTCTCGTCCTCTACTAAAACCGGTTACAGTCAGTACAGTATGCTGGTACGAGGGGATAGACAACGAACCCCATGTCGTTGGCTACTCAACTTACAAATGACATTTAAGTATATAGAACGTAGAACAGCCCGTGCGATTCGATATAATACGAGATGACCCAGGACAACCTGTCGGCGTCCCCGATGGTCTATTAATAGTGGGTTAACCTCGTAACCACTAAGGTCGATTTCGCAGGTTCGAGCCCCCCCGAGTGCATACTCGTACTCGTAGG
>JAYJMJ010000375.1:6141417-6151437 GCA_036873875.1 Laminaria ephemera
AGGGGGTTGGGGTTGGGGTGGGAGGGGGGGGGGGGTTATGAGTATATATATTATAGCTTTTAGCCCCACCACTCGCCGCCGCAGGTCCATCAGCTCCCTGGAAAGCAGTATCGAAAGTTAATTTTTCGATTATATCGAACCAGTAGTAGTGTTGGATATCGTATTATATCGAAATATCAAACATAAAAGCTCGACATATCATATCGAAACGTCGAACAAGAACATTCCACGTATCATAATATCGAATGAGGATGACATAGTATAGCCGTCAGCTCCACCACTCGTCGCCGCAGGTCCATCAGCTCCCTGGAAAGCAGTATCGAAAGTCAATTTTTCGATTATATCGAAATAGTAGTGTTGGATATCGTACTACATCGAAATATCAAACATAAATGTTCGATATATCATATCTAACTATCGAACAACAACTTTCGACGTATCGTAATATCGAATAATTATGATGCCTTACCAAGAGCAGGAGAGGTCACAAAATACGGGCTTCCGCGATAAGCAACCGCATGCTACACCACGACTTGAACAGCGCTAACCCGAGCATCATGCCTGGGCTGGACTTCTGCTGGCCCACAACACGTACAGGAAGTACAAAGGGAGTGTGCGTCGTAGCCTCTTACAGTCTCAGTAGGCACTGCTTACGAAAATGGTAGCTCGCTTTCAGGTCTACAGAAGTAGTTGTTTGCTTTTGTTCCCTTCAATTTGGGTTATATTTTCCGGGCGCGGAGCGATTATATATAGACGGAACGTCTATGTAAAATCGTACCGTTGGCCCTGATACAAGCAGGGGAGTCACCGACCTATATCCTTCACGAGGACATACACACCCTGTATAGCACGCGCGATCGAAGTATCACACGCAGCTTGCAAAGTTGAGTTTCGGCAAAAATTACCATCTCACAGCTGAAGTGTCATTTTATTTTTTTCAAAAAAGATGATAGCCCTTAGCTCCACCACTCGCCGCCGCAGGTCCATAAAGCAGTACCGAAGGTTATAGTTTCGATATATCGGATATCGTCTCGAAATATCAAAATAGTAGTGTGTCGGATATTGTTGATCGTTATCGTAAATATCATATCGGGCGCTGATTCCCGTTCGATATCCGATATCCATCACAATCGTAACAATTTGCTCACTTTCGTGCCGGGCAGTCAGGTTCCGCGTAGTACCGCATGCCGGCCTCGATCACTTTCCGCATAACCTTGAACTGACGGAGGGCCACTGCCGACTAGAAAAAAAAAGAAAGAAGCAAGCAAGCAACGAAACAAATGATCAGAAAAAAATATACTGCTGTCGTCAACCCAACCCAACCCAACCCAACCCAACCCAACCCAACCCAACCCAACCCCAACCCCAACCTAACTAAACCCCAACCCAACACTGTTGGTACACTAGTAATCATTACAGAGCAGCGCCAATAAGTAATCATAATGCACCATACACGTCCAGCTACTCCTTAACTCTTCCACCCGTCGGACAGATCATCGATCCCCACTTGATGATCTAGATCTTTCAGGGAAGATCTGTATGGTCTAGCTCATGTTGCCGTGTGGGAGCCATACGATCCGCATGGTCTAGTACATGTTTCCTGAGTTGATCCGAACTCTACATATACAGATCCTGCACAACATCTCACAACGGCAGCTATAGGATCTACTGTAGATGATCTAAATCGTGATCTGTCCGAGATTCCCTTCAAACACTGGAAAAAAACGCACACAATTTCCAAGTATTTTGTCGCTAAAAAAAAAGGGTGCAGTGCTAAATTGAATGGGTTATAACATCGGCCGACGCCGCTACAAATAGCAAAAGTCTCCCCCCACACATTACCGTTTTTTTTCTCTTTTTGTTTTTGATCATCACTTTTTTTCTTTCCAGTTCAACTCGCAAGATTTTTTTTTTTTTTTTTTTTTTTTTTTTTTTTCAAGTCGCAACAGGTTTTTACTTTTTACCCTCAGCGACCTTCTGGACAAGCCGTGGTCACAAGTGTCTTCCCTTCCCCCCGGTACGTGTACAGAACGTTAATCTTATTTCTTGCCAGGTAGTTGGTGCTTCCTTGTAAACTTGTAAATCTCAGCCTGGCTTTCTCTCGAATAAAACCCCCACGTATACAGTGGGTACCCCGACTTAATAGAGGCCTGGTTAAGAGAATAGTACGGTTAAGAGAGGGCAAATCGGCCGGAACCAAAAAAACATAGATACTTGAAATTAGTGTGGATAGTAGTGTGGATAGTAGCAAAAAGTTAACAGAGAACGCTATTAATCGTTAAGAGAGGTGCTTTCGGCCCGGACCATACCTCTCTAAAGTCGGGATACCCACTACTACTGTACATCATAAAAAAAGATTTCAAATCTGTCAGTTGTGAACTTGACCGATTGAGTGGTCGATACTGTACTCAGCTTTGCAGCGTCATACGTCGGCCGCGCGTGTTCTACATTCTTCCTCATAACTTTCCAACGCCATTTTTTTTAAATGTACCAGATACAGCAACAGTGGGCATCCCTATTTAAGAGCTCGTTAGATAAGAATATTCGGGACTTAAAAGCGGTCAAATCGGCATGTCCCGCCATACTTAAAAAGTCATGTGTTGCCCATTGCAGATAAGAGCAACGTGCAGTTAAGAGCGTCCGTGTCGGTTTGTCACCGGGTGCGCTCTCAAATCGGGGTACCCAATGTACTTCAATTCAAGTACATGTTTTATTCGTAGCTCACCTCTAGCGCCGGACTGTAGAAAACGTGATACACGTCCAGGTACTCCTTAACATCGGCCGACGCCGCTAGCAGCGCTCCTGTTTCAAACCTGCCCCCACAAGAAAAAAAAAGGAGGGGGCGGGGGCGGTGTGAGGGCGCCGGTTACAATGTTACGGTTCGCTCCGACCGCGGTCGCGTGTAACGGTCGGGGTCTGTGTAACGCTTGGCGTGGAACGGTTCGCTCTTCGTCACGGTTGGCGTGTAACGGTTCGCTCATTGCAACGGTTGGCGTGCAACAGTTCGCTCGTTTGTAACGGTTGGCGTGTGACGGTTCGCTCTTTGTAACGGTTGGCATGTGACAGGTTGCTCTTTGTAACGGTTGGCGCGTAACACTATACACGTCCAGGAACTCCTTAGACTAACCCCTTTTGAGTAAAAATGGCTTGGAATTAGTATGGGGAAATATACGCAGTTCTAAATTGGTTAACATCGGCCGACGCCGCTAACAGCGCTCCCGTTTCAACTCTGTCCAAAGAAGAAAAAAAAGGGGGGGGGGGTGGGGGGGGGCGATGTGGAGGCGGCATGTTTTCATGTTACGCTTCGATCCGACCGCGGTTACAAGTTACACGAACCATACAAGGGGCAGCGAATTCAAAAACGCATTTCCTGCCACGACAATCTCCTTCTAGAATCTTCTTAAAAAATTCTACAACTTTCCCGATGGGAGACAAACTCCTTCGAGAACCTTCCATGCCGGTCGGTCACTCACTTGGGGACCTGGCGATGAAATAAGCGCGAGAGGTCGAACGTTCCGTCCTCCCTAACTCACAAGACGCCATTTAAAGGCAGCCCAATAAAAAACGCCCTTCCCGTCATGGCAAACACCTTCAAGAACCTTGTAGAATATTCTACAACCTTTTAGAATATTCTAGAACCTTCTAGAACCTTCTAGAACCTTCTGGAATCCTACTAGAACCTTCTTAGAACCTTCTAGAATCTACTAGAACCATCCTCGAGTCTTCCCATATGCTTGTCATCGCAAAAACCAACTATTAATAGTTTGTCAAATATATCGGCCCTTCACTCACTTGCGGACCTGGCGGCGAAAGAAGCCCCGAGAGGTCGAACGTTTCGTCTTTCCTAACCCACAACATGCCAAACACGTTATTATAGGGAAAATGCTACAATAGAGGTGCACCATTTTGTTTCTCGGGCTCCTCACTTGAGCTCTTAACCTCACCCAAAAAAACGATTTTAGAGAAGAATGAAAGCGCAACCCGATCAACAAACCCATGGCCTAGGTGTACAAAAAAAATCATATATTGCAAAACAAGAATTGACATTCCGACGATTTTGGGGTTAAGGAGCGCCCCATCATTCAGAAACAAAAAAGCCGAAGAGTGCTACCTCTCATCGTAGCACACGCGTCCAGGAGAAAAACGTTTCATCCCTTGACCCTTTTGGAACTTGAGAGGAAAAAGTCGGCGAAAAAAAACTGACGATTCTAGCATCAGCCATAGACCAAGCGACTAGGGCTGCTAGGCTATAATAGGGCGAAATGCTTTTTGCATCGAACTCCAACGCAAAGGAGTGGCACGACACGCGCGTAGCATGAACTATCGTACATTGCGCGCTCGACGCATACTGTGGTAGAGGTTCACCCAAAGTTTTCCTGAGGCTCCTCCTCACTTGGAGGAGCTCTTAACACCTCTCCCCAAAAACGGATTTGAGGAAAAATAAAGTGCTATTAATACTTGTACCCGAAAAACAACCCCATGGCTTATTATAGGTATACAACAAAAAATGTAGCAAAAAAAAAAAAAAGGAAGAAATTCTGACGATTTTGGGTTAAGGAGCCCCATCATTCACAAAACGTTTCAGACAAAAAAGGCTACCTCCATCGTAGCGCACGTTTGTCACACCATGCACACCATGGTAAGACCGCACTTTTCATTTGTTTTCTCACTATGCATGGGCCCCCAAAGGGTAAAAACAGACACTGTAGTCAAGCAAAACGCCTTTGATAGGCAGCCTTGACGGCCAAAATCTGGGGATACGACACTAAAAAGCCCCGTTTTGTGACAAACGCCTGACCATATTATTGGAAAAAAAATATGTATTTTTGATCGGTCGCTCACTCACTTGGGGATCTGGCGACGAAAGAAGCCCGAGAGGTTGAAGGTTCCGTCCTCCCGAACCCACAAGATGCCATGCAACGGCAGCGAAATCGCCACCATCCCCGGGAAGAGCCGCTCGTTCCTTATTATCATAATCCCATCCTGTCAATAGAAACCCATCAACACATTGTGGCGAGGTTGGGTTTCAGTGGGAACCAGAAGGATGCCCATATAGGGGTACAAGGTGAGCGAAATCGCCACCATCCACGGGAAGAGCCGCTCGTTCCTCAATATCAGTATTCCATCCTGCAAAAGGTAACCCTCCAAAAAATTGATATTTAATTTCTGACAATGTACAGAAGCACAGCGCAGGACTTATTCCAATATATACTGGTAAGCACTAATTAATTAATACTAAGTACATTGTGCCGCGTATTGGGTTTCAGTGGAAGTCAGAAGAACGTTCGAACAGGGGTGTATACTATTACAGTAGGGGTCCCCCAATATGGCGGTCTGAGTAAGGCGGTATCCCGATATAAGGCGGTCAAAATCGTTTGGCGCGACTGGGGAATTGCACTCATAACCTGGAATGAATAAGGCGGCTTCCCCCAATAAGGCGGTCATGTTGCTCTGGCACACCACCGCCTTGTTGGGGAACCATAGCCCTTTTGGTGCCCTGGTATAGCGACCTAGAAAGCAAGAAGGACGGTTCTGTCAACCTTCTAAGAAGAGAGTGCAAACCGTGCAAGTATCATCATGCTGCGCGCGTGTCGTACGCCTCATCCCGTCGCACTTCGGACATATTCCCTATGTAACACCCCGGCATCGAGGGCTGCTTCGTGTAAGTCCCGAAGGGGTTGAACGATGGGCGTCAGCGCAGAAACCTTGTATATATACAGACCGTGTGGGCGGCGGGCTGGCTGGCTGGCTGGAGACGACGTGCTTTTCGCCTGCAGACAGCAGATGGACGCATATCAGGTGGTGCCACATGCCTGGTCACTGGTCACATCACTCATGTCACATGTGCTGGTTTGCGCATGTCCGTGCATCCGTACTGTAGTGTTTTGCAGCAGCAGTGGGTTTATACATCTGATATTTTTGTTTTGCCCAAAAGCAGCAGTGGGTTTATACATGTGATATTTTTGTTTAGCCCAAAAGCAGTGAGCAGCAGACGGAGGGCCCAAGTTCATCCGATTTGTCGCGCATACGGCCGTGCTATTTGGCCATGCAGTTACGCTTTGTTACGAGTAGCCTCGGCGCTACGAAGGAACATAGAATGTGCCGCCGAACAGCCGGACGCGCTTACGTACGGGTACACGCCGAGGCCTCCCCAAATGTCTCAAAGAATTGCGCGGCCCGAGCGCATTTGTCGAGCGCTATGGTACGTACGAGAGACGATGCTCGAGGCACGCCACGGCACACGAATAATTACTACCGTGGCTATGTTGTTGTTGTCGTTGTTGTTGTTCTCACATTGACTCATCGCTATACTGTAATATATTAATAGTCCGTAGTCACAAGGCAGGCTCCAATGACTCTGGAGTAGAAGAACATCATACCTGAGGAAAATGTAATATAGCAAACCAAAACAATACAGTCGTACATCAGGCGAGACATGCCAATGAAATCAGAGATGATCGTACGTACGTATCAGATATATACATACATATAATACGTGGTAAGTATACATACATATAATACGTGGTAAGACTCGCTACAAGCAACAATGCTATGTAAGTGGTGGTGCTATTTAATAGCAGGACATGGTCGGAGGGCAAACAATAATTAATAACGTTTGGTGGTTTCTGTGGGCGCGCTGTCCCCCCCCCCCCCACGGTTCCTGCTGGTGCTCCGTCTCGAAAGGGATGTGTGGTCAATGGTTTAGTGCCTAAGGCAAGCAACAAATGAGTCCCCCCCCCCCGCGCGCTGCCACCGATAGATAGTGGTCACAAAAGGCGACCAAACAGGAAGGGGGTACGTAAGATATAACCGAAAAGTTATTATGTACTACGTGGAAAAAACGTAATGAGCGCCCAAATGTTGGAGGTGTCTTTATTAGGAGTAGGAACGGTGCTCAGGCTCGAAAAGGATGTGTGGTGATGCTCAAATGACTAAGGCATGCAACAAATGAGTACGCCCTTCCCCCCCCCTCCTCGCTATCCTGGGAGATGGATGGTGGCCACAGACGGCCAAACAGGAAGGGGATAATATTTATTATGTAATACCTGGTGTATGGAAGATGCGTAATGAGCGCCCAAAGGTTGGAGGTTTCTCTCTTAGGAGTAGGAACGGTATTTCGTCTCGAAAGGGATGCGTGGTCGATGCTCAAATTTCATAAGGCAAGCAGCAAATGAGTATCCCCCCCCCCCCCCCTTTCGGTGAAAACCCGACGTGCTCCGTCCCGGCATTGTCCTACGGACTACGGCCATGCATGATATGGTGACCCCCTCCCCCCCGGCGCCGCCGTTTGGGGGGTACAAGACAGAAGTAGAAGAAAAGATAGAGGCTAGCGCTAAGAAAGGTGAATGAGGAAGAACATTTAGAGAATTACGGGGGGGGTTACAAGACAGATTCTGTAGTAAAAGAAAGGATAGAAGTAAAGGAAAGGCTAGCGCTAAGGAAGGTGAATGAGGAAGAACATTTAGAGAAATACGGGGGGGGGTTAAGAGAAGGGATAGGAATGAAAACGTATTTGCACGGCCCAATGGACTACGCGAAAACGCTGAAACTGTTTTTTCGTGTAGGGAACCTGGACCTGCCAGAAGGACGAAAGAGGTATACCAGTAGCCGGGTGGAGGAGGAAGGAGGCGCACAGAGGTGCCCTTGTGGCAGCGCAGACGAGAGTAGAACCCACATAGTGGGAGAATGTGAAATGTACAAGGAGGAATGGAATGTGTTAAGAGGAGATGAGGAAAATAGACGGATATGACACGCAGAAGTTTGGTACACTATAATAGATAGTAGCGAGAAAACCATCGCTATCCTAGGAGGTAGATGGTAGCCAAAGACGGCCAGCAGGAAGGAGATAAGGTAGCAGCAAAAAGTTTTCATGAAATACACGGAAAACACGTACTGAACGCCCAATTGTTGGAGGTGTCTCTGTTAGGAGTAGGAACGGTGCTCCGTGTCGAAAGGCATGCGTGGTGAGTGGTCAAATGCCTAAGGCAAGCAACAAATGAGTATCCCCCGCCGCGCCCCCGTTTGTATGCATTTTCTTTGAATTTTCTGTGATTTTTTTGCAGCCAACGACTCCTTCTCGGACGGTAAGCTTGCCGGAGGACGCCGAAATGCAACTCTACCAGCACGTCGTTTGGATGTGCGAGAACCGTTATCCCGTGAGCTGGGATAGCATCAAGGCGATGGCGTGGCAGCTCGGGAAAATCTGTGACACGCAGGGTGAGACTTTTTTTTTTCGTATTACGCATACGCAATGTCAACTGGGTTCCTCTAAGCTGTGGCGGGAAGTAGAAGTGCACCCCCGTTTTGGGGGTGAAACTACTTGCATTTAGAGTGGGATAGATTTCTTTCTTTCTTTTTTTGATACATGGCTTTTACTTTCCGGCTCAACTCGTATCATATGTAGGAGGTGTTACCCTTAGCGACCTGGTGGGCAAGCCGTGGTCACAGGTCACAGGTGTGATCCCTTCTCCCCCCGGTACGGGTCTTCTTTTCTTTCGCGCACATTCCCACTGCTCGTCGATTTGCGTCGAAGTTTGCCAACTCGCGCTCCCACCCAGCTTTCCGCGTAGTCAGTTTTTTTCAGAAAAAGTCCGTTGCGGAGGTTGAACTCACGAACTCGACCTCAGTAGTTACGCGGCTTACCTGCTGGACCATCGGGGACGGGATGGTTTCTGCACTGGTGCAAGAGCGAAGAAAATTCGAAGCAATATGGTTTGTACGAAGTAGTCTAATGTTAGAATGCGAAGTACAGCATCAGTTTGGGCGTTTTGACGGTGTTTTGATTCGGCGTATAATATACCTGGTACCTGGTAGTCCGTCCGCTTGTTGTGTTTGTTATGTATGCACTTGGTCAAAGGCGTGGAGGTGTACCGGTACACGTTTGAGTTGTTATATTTATAACACTACCAGCTTTGACTTATTTGGCGGCGTTGTTATTCGGTTCGTCTAACAATCCGCTTGTTATCCGCTTGTTATGTACAACTGCTGGTATGTGCTTGTGTTGACTTGAAACATATTTCTATATATGTACCCATCGACATCCAGCACGTCCAGTGTCCGCGCTTATTCTTCATCCTAGGAGATACAAGCTCTGTGGTCACAAACTACGAGACATGGAAAATGCATGGCAAATACAGCAGTATGGAGATTCGGCGCTGCGATGCCAAGCGTAATGGGTACGAAGAGCGGAACAAACACAAACCATCAAACCAGACAACTTGCAGGAAAGAACGACAAAAAAAGAAAAAAAACATACAGAAAAAATGCAAAAAAGTAAAAATGCAAAAAAAAACACAAAATAAAATGTGGAGGAAAAAAAAATTTAAAAAAAAAAGTTGTGGTAAAAAGTAAAAAGCTTACTCCGAAGTATACGTGTACCGATAGACGTTTGCGTTACGAGATTTCGTCGGCGATAGGTGTGAGGTGCAACAGGCCTGGTATCTTCCAAAATCACGGGGTAGTGCTGCTGTACTGCCGTGCTGGCATCTCCTATACTGGTATATATGATATCATTTACTATCATTAAACGTTCGCGCGGTGCAGCCGGTCTGTTCGTCCTACTGTACGTACGAGTAGCTTCGAAGGCTTTTCCCCGTTGATATTTATCAACCGGTTTCGTGCATGATATATAGCACTGCTGTATATACCGTCCCGCTTTGTATACATCATCCCGGTACTCTATGGATCCTATGATACGGTCCATGAGGGGTGCGTCGGAGCGCAAGGGCAATCCGAATGAAAGGGGCGTTTGAGCTTTCCATCTTGGTTTCTGTTCCGTTCGGCGAACGATCCAAGGCCAGGCCGCTGTTTTGTCTGTTGACATGTTGAATCTTGACGCGCGCGGCAGCGGCTGTGCATCGTGGGGTCTTGCTCTCCTCGCAAACTATTATTAATACCAGTAGTGCTGTATGCCCTTTCCCCGGCATTGGCAAGGTACAGAACACGGCATTGTTGAGGGTCCGCGGCGACAAAAAGAGGACACCACACTCCTAAAAACGTCCGAATAAAAAAAAAGCGGAG
>JAYJMJ010000375.1:6240951-6251490 GCA_036873875.1 Laminaria ephemera
GACCCGACCCGACCCGACCCGACCCGACCCGACCCGACCCGACCCGACCCGATTCAAACACCTCCTGACCTGACCTGACCTGACCTGACCTGACCTGACCCGTGATATTTCGAACACCCCTGATCCGATTCGGCTCGACCCGCGAGATTCTGAAAACCTCATGACCCGTCGGGTCACGACCCGTGAAAAGCCCTGGTAATTTTTCTAGTTTGGGATGGGACCAGATGCATCTGAGTCAGACCAATGGTAGTTTTTTTCTAGTTTGGGAGGGCCGGGTGCATCTGGGTTTATTGATAGTGCTCCTTCCTCCCACGCCGTCGGTATTTCGCGTGAGTCACGTCGTCGGTTTGCTGTCAGGTTTACTTTAATCCAACGGCATATGATATGGTGAGGGAGCCGAGGGGCTGCGGGCGGGACCGTTTCCGTTTCCGTTTTCCGCCGCCACAGTATAAATTGTGTTCTTGTTAGGAGCAGCTACGCCTGTTGCAGTGCTTCAGTCATGTGACTCAAGTAGCTCAACAGGTAGCTACCTTCTCACGAACATCTTTTCCCCTTCCACACCCCGGCAGCTGATACCGCCTTAACATCCGAGGGGTTTCTTGTGTGCTCGCCAGGAACGGTGGCGCAAGGCATCACCCCCCCTCCCCTCCCCCCCAACCCAGTGTCGAGGGTTTCCAGATATGCTGTCCTGGTGTATATGCACGACAAGTACTATGAATAGCTGCGTTTTGTAAGATGCGGCGGATGTGATGTGTAACAAACACTCTGCCGCGGCGGTTGCTGCTACCCAGTCAGTTACAACGGTAGCAACACGAAGAGCTATTGATACAAACACCAGCTGCGATTAACAAATCAGTCTGTACGAAACAACACCACCTTCTGTACGTGCTGCGTTTACATAGACTTTCTTACTCAAATGTTGGCAATATACCGATATGATACTATAATACGCGTACGTACGTATGTACGAAGTATAACACACAAAAAAAAACGTGCAGGCACCCATCCCTTACTGGTTTGACCCCTGCCGCCGCCCGCGCACCTGTTTTGCGCTTTTCCGACAATTGGTTCCCTTGTACTTGCTTCGCGCTTTTGCGGACAATTCGTTCCGTCGCCTTCGGGACGGCGACAACGATTGCAGTTGAGCTAGCGCGGCCCGGTCGACCTCCAGCGGATGCCTCGAGCGCTTCAAGACTCATCTCGGGCGCACTCGGCATCCGGCGACCTCGGGCGAAGCCGTCGGCCACGCCAACATGCAAGGCGGCGAACTCGAAGGGAGGGGTTAGGGGACGCGGAGCGAAAACAGCACTAGTGCAGCCCGCTGAGAGCACGGATTCGTGGGACTTGTAAGGACGGCTTATAGGGTAGAACTCCCAGATGAATGGGCGGAGGCGGGGGCTGGGGGGGGGAGTACAATCCAATCGGGCTGATGCAATCCAATTGGATTGATGCCGGGAGGGGGTGTGCAATCCAATTGGACTGATGCGGAGGTTCTTACCTCGCGTAGGTCGTTAGGGGTCGGGCCCGTGGTGTTGTGAGCGGTCTGGGAAACACTCGTCAATTTTTCGCGACAAGAGTAGAGCATTTTTTTCCCTCGTCGACTCACGTCGAATTGTCCAATGCCAATGGGATGCCAGAATCCGCGGATCTACAGCGCGTAGGCTGTTTCTGGCGCGTCCCTCGCTCGATTGGCGTCATTTTGGATCATTGGCTAGCGAAATCAATATCAGGATCAGTGATTCAGATCCCGGTACCAAAATCTCAGCAAGATTTGTGATTCAGATCCAGGTACCATAATGCGTGGCCTCGCATAGGTCATTGATACCTGGTAAGGCGAGATGCCCCTCGGTCCGATTTTTTTTTCGTTGATTTTCGTTGAATTGTCCTTTGTTACCGGCAGTCACTTTCCTCTGTTAAATAAACGCGCAACACCCACTCCTTGCCTTCCGCAGCACATCGTGTAAATCGTGTCCTATATAGCACCAATGGTACGCGTTTTCCGTCCAGAGGGGAAAAAAACGTACTTTTTTTTTCTTTTTTTCTTCGGTGGTGGAAAAATCTATATCTATATACTTCACGAGGGTGCCTGTTGGTTGTGGCGCTAAGGCATTTTCACACAAGTTTCATACAACACAAACACCGCAATTTACGCACGAGAGTGTTGAGGCGTGAAAAAGTACTACAGCACAAACAAGTCGCACGCATCTCGGCAAACGAGTCCCTACGTCACAAAACGAAAGCGAGTCCCTACGTCACAACACGAAAGCGAGTCCCTACGTCACAAAACGAAAGCAAGTCCCTACGTCACCAAACGAAAGCGAGTCCCTACGTCACTCAGCTGTCAAACGGCCGAGAAAAGCGCCACACGGCTGTCAAATGGCCGAGAAAAGCGTCACACGGCAGTCAACAGGTCGAGAAAAAGAACATCTACCTTCTGGAATAAACCTACAAACCGTGGACTATGAAAACACTCGAGCACCGACAATTTTAATCGAAAGCTACAAACCAACACCACGGTTTGCTGTACCCTTTGGTGTGTGCTTAAAAGAAATGCAGATCGACGCAGACATCGACGATAAATAAAAAACACACACCGAGTTGTTGCCCCGCGCTCTCCCTCTCAACGTGGTCCATCCAGAGACCACACAAACCCCACAAATTACCGCAACGCCTTCACCACACTAGAGTGCCTTTGCGATTCTTGCCTCTAATAAATGTATATAGCTGCGCGTTCGACCGCGGCATCTGGTGCGTGCACTACTACCCCCCCCCAATTTTCCTACACGTAGGATGCAAAACATCAAGAACTCTACGTCTGGCAGCCGGCGCTATCCACTGCCTTGGCAAAAAAGGGGTAAGCTAGCTCAATAGTCCCGGCCGACTGAATACCTCCAAAACTTTGGATTGGATTGGCTCGCCTACTATGATTTCACAGTCAGCGCCATTACTGCTACCACCACCACCACCATCACAACTAGCCGCCTTCAATGGGCCGCTTCGTTTTCCTCTCTGACCCCCCCGCCAACAAACACTACTACACATAAAACGACATATAAACGGATAAAAAACAACACCCAACTCATGCCTTGCCCACTATGACCCCACCTGCTTCAAATGATGACGCACGAAGCGAGATCTCTTTTCGACACTACACTAGAACCTTTCCTAACAGCCTTTGGCCTTATCCGCGATACAACGAAAACGACCCACAAACAAACATAAATATCCCGCGAAAGCTTAGAACAGCACGGTAAACCGTTGCGAAAGCTGAGCACACTAGAATGGTAAAAACCATCACGAAAGCTGTCAAATGCATGGTAAACGGTCGAGACTACGACGGTACTGTAGTCGTTTCGCGGAACGGCCGAGCTTTCGCAAAAGGATGGTCGGATCCGAGCTTTCGCAAAGGAAGGGTCGGATCCGAGCTTTCGCGAAAAGATGGTCGGATCCGAGTTTTCGCGAAAGGATGGACGGATCCGAGATTTCACAAAGGCAGGGTGGGATCCCTTCGCGAAGCGATGGTCGGACCCGAGCTTTCGCGAAAGGATGGTCGGATCCGACCTTTCGCAAAGAAACGTCGGGACAAAAAGGCAAGAGACTGCACGTGGGCTCGAATAGATCCTACTCACCGGGCATAAAATGAGTGGCACGTAAAAGACAAAACGCAACGCCCCCTCCCCCCCCCCCCCGTACAATCCTGAGGAATTAAACCCCTGATCACCATGACATATAAAATGACTCCCAGGTACGCATAAAATACGTACTCGCATGGGGCACACCGCCTCAAAAAAAGATACAAACGCCCTGAGCCGAAGCCGCACCGCACCACTTGCAACAAAAACAACACCGGCTATCGTACAACACGCACGATAACACGCCACCTGGGGTAAATTGCCGCGCCTGTTTCCTCCAACCCGAGGGGGGCACACACAACGAAAACGGCCGCTCTGGAAGTATCTCGTCGAGTCAGATTCATCGCTCGGCGTTTGCATTCCGCTCTCCCCGATGTCGAGAACATCAGAACATCAGCTCGGAAAACCGTTTGCATTCTCCCCGATGTCGAGAAAATCAGCTCGGAAAATCATTCACACTCTCCCCGTTGTCGAGAAAATCAGCTTCGAAAACGGTCACTCTGGAAGGATGTCGAGACAGACTCAATCGCTCGGCGTTTGCATTCCTCTCTCCCCGTTGTCGAGAAAATCAGCTCGGAAATCGTTTGCACTCTCCCCGTTGTCGAGAAAATCAGCTCGGAAAAAGCGTTCGCACTCTCCCTGTTGTCGACAAAATCAGTCCCGCAAGCTCGTTCGCATTCTCCCCGTTGTCGAGAAAATAAGCTCGGAAAAATCGTTCGCACTCTCCCCGTTGTCGAGAAAATAAGCTCGGAAAAATCGTTCGCACTCTCCCCGATGTCGAGAAAATCAGCTCGGAAAATCGTCCAAGCAAAAGGGGGGGTGTTATCTTTCGTGTTACACGGTATATAGCATATTTTACGTAGTGCACTGCAAAGGCAAAAGCAGAAGAACAACAATCCTGGCATCTCCACTACTACCGGCATTAGCGACGCCACTGCTGCAGCCACTGCCGTATACAAGAAGAAGAAGCAGAATAAAAAAGAACGAACCAGAGGAAAAGGAAGAAGAGAAAAAGCGAGAAAAAAAAATGCTACAAGTTGTTAATGAGGTGGCTCATGCGAGCCGCCTTGGCTTCAAGGTAGCCGTGGTTGTGCTCGTTAGAAGTGATCTCCACAGGTATGCGCCCGTCAACCTTGATTCCCAAGGCCCTCAACCACTCGATCTTGAATGGGTTGTTGGTCATGAGTTTGACGCTCTGGGAGGGAGAACGTATCGTCAACACACGCAAAAGGGGAGGGGAGGAACGACAGATCGTGAATACACGCAAGAGGGGGGGGGGAGGGAGGTAGAACGGATCGTGATTACACGAGGGAGGGTGAGAGGAGACGATACGATACGGGTGTAACCGAAAGAAACCGGATATATTTGCAGTTCTAGGAGCTCAGTTCTAGAGCTTCATCAAAAGTGTATTAATGATGTTTCAGTTCGAAATCATGTCGGCGAGGGAGGGCGAGGGGAGATGATACGTATCATAACAGAAAGTAACCGGGTTTATTTTCGGTTTTAGGATTTCACCGAGCTTGGATAAATGCTGTTGATTCGGTAGAGATCACATCGGT
Organism: Laminaria ephemera; assembly: GCA_036873875.1. Classification (NCBI taxonomy): domain Eukaryota; class Phaeophyceae; order Laminariales; family Laminariaceae; genus Laminaria; species Laminaria ephemera. Next base: position 6,246,143 of record JAYJMJ010000375.1, read on the forward strand.
ACCGTACCGTTTTATCGCCGACCACGCCCACAGAGCACAACGGAGGGCTGTATGATACAGACCTTGGACCAGCTTCGACAAAATGGTTGAAGGATACCAGTAACTGTTATTAAGTATAATGCGGATACTATTAATAGGTCACTTGGGGCCGACCTGCCCATTTATACATATCCCTGTCGTCAGGACTAACCATAGCCAAGGGATCTGTCAAGGAACTCGACCAGTCCACCTGTCCGGAAGGAATTGCCTGTCGACACTCCATGAAACCCGGCTACCCCATTTTCCGGGTAGGTTCTCCAAGCCTTCCTGCCGTGCGGCGGGCTGCGTGCGGCTTGTGACGACTTCCGTCGCGCACTGCCTCGCTCTATTCTACTCTACTCGACTCTTCTGTCTTCCGTCTGTCCGACGCGGGCTGGTCGCCCCGTTGTCCGTCCTAGCGCTTACTCAGCGTCCCCCAACCCAACGTCATTATTGTAGCTCAGGGAGAGCACCTGCTAGCTCAGGAGGTCGAGGTATCATACCCTCCGACGACCCCGGAACGTAGTCCTCTCAATAACTGATAAAATAATTTTGTCCTAGCTGGGGCAAGTCGTACGAGTAAACACTCCCTGGTAATATTAATACTGGCACAGTCATGTGTGGTGGATCGCATGGTATAATAAAATAAGATCCGAGCTGTCGGGCGTGGCTGATACGTTACGATATATCTCAGAAAATATGCTGGAAAATTCTTCAATTCCGACAGATACAGATAACCGCCGCTGCTGTAGCTACTGATAATCGATGCTATGGGCTGTGACAGAAAGAAAAACAGAAGTAACCGTCATAGTCCCCTGCGTAATATGTCAGGTGTACATGACATCAAAGGGAGTACGTACGCAACAACAAAAACCGAGGAGGCTCCTTCCGCGCCCCTGCTTGATTGGGTATGCCCAGAACATTGAAGTGCGTACGTACGCAGCAAGCAACAAAAACCGGGGGGGCTCTCTCATTCCATGCTCCTTTTTGATTGGGTATATGGCCAGAACATCAACATCAAGAAAAAATAATCGAGGGTGCTTCTTCCATGCTCCTATAATATTTGATTTAAGTTTGCCCAGAACATCGACAGCAAGCACAATTCACCAATGGGGCTCCTCCCATGCTCCTGTGATATTTGATTGTGCCCAGAACATCAACAGCATCCATCTTTTCTGGTGGGGTCCTTCCATAGTCCTATTTCATCATGCCCGGCTGGACTCGTAAATATCATTCGTGCCACTCGCTCGCATGTACTGATACGATTACTAAGAACACAATAGTCAGCACCAATTTCAAGCCCGAGCGCACAGAGTACAAGGAGGGTTGTAGTTAACATAACCGAGCGCTCGTATCTATTGCAGAATCATCATCATTACCACTCGTCTGGGTACGTCTCGAGGTAAGCCCGCTCATACAACAGCGCCTACCTGGTACACAGTAGTAGCAGCGACCTCTACAAATGGCTAATGGCTAATGCACTTTTGCTTTCCAGTCTTTAGTCCATGTCCATATCAAAGGGGGGAGGGGGTGCATGCTCACCCCAGTAGTACCAAAGGGGGGAGGGGGGGGGGGGGTGCATGCCCACCCCACCACACTGCAAATCTTTTAGTCACACCAAGCAGCCCGGACTACTGAGTCAAGGAATGGCACCCTTAATATTCCGACTGGGCTATCTACACGACACACGCTGTGCTTTACACTACTCGATTGGCTGCATGGTAACACTGTTCCATGCGCATATTCCGAGTGAGCTATATATACGACACGCGCGTTACTTGACACCATTCGATTGGCTGCACGTTCACCCGATTAATACAAGGTTGGCATGATCTTTTACTTGTCATGAACTCGTTCGGCTTCAAGTGGCCAAAAGCAGATACCAGGTACATCACGTAGTAGTTGACAAGTTTACTGCACACAAGGTTTTGGGGATAGACTACTTGGAATTACAGTACCTGTACTGTGGGAATACATTTTGCACTACTAAAAGAGTCAAGATGATTGCACTACTAAAAGGGTAAACAAGATACACTAATATCGTTGAAAAGTGTACTGCAGTAAGTGTTTTATAACTGCACTCACGGTTTTTGGGGAAAATGACTCGTCCCCAAAAGCCCACGTGTATCGACCAAAACAATGCCAGGTGCGGTCTTATCAACCGTCCACTGGGAGCGCCAATTAATCGACGACTGTTGGTAGTATATATAATCCTGCGTGCGTGTCGGACATTTCCCGTGCATTGTATATAGCTCGGCAACAGCCTCTAGCTGTGCAGCCCGGGCTACCGCGATGTGTGACCAAACACAAAAACGGTTACCTCTTTGTTTTCTAATAAAATTATTTCGAATACGTCAGGTGCGCTCCAAACAACAGATCCAAAATATACAAGAGGGTGTATCTCGTTGTCGCTTTCTTACTTCTTACGACGGTAAAAGTCTCAGAGGGGCTAACATCCCGAGTGGGCTACCAGGTACACGACAAGCGCTGCGCAACACTACGCCACTGGCTGCACGCTCACACTATTAAAAGACAGTTGGCAACATTCTTATGAACTCGTTCGGTAAACCCGGGTAGCAAAAACTTGGGAAGAACCTTACCATGCATGCCATTTTTTCGTTCGGTAAACCCGGGTCCAAAAAGGGTCAACACACGGGCCTCAACAGGGTTGACATGTTAACATGGTAGTGTGCTTGTAAGTCGACTAAGCTTGATCCAAACTTTAACCCTAACCCTCTAAGGTGACTGACCTTGATGCCCATGTCGCGGAGGATGAAGTCGACGCAGTTGTAGGTGCGCTCGTCATCCTTAAAGCCGAGTCGTCGGTTAGCGTCCACTGTGTCGAGGCCATTGTCCTGTAACAACAGTACCACGAAGAGAAAACAACAAATTATTGGATCATGTATACAAGGCAATCATTGTCGAGCCCATACACAGTTCTGCCACAATGAGACAACAAGAAATGGGATCGTGTACCGTGTATACATGACGCGATTCATGAAAGAAAATGTATCATGTAATGCTGTACCAGGTATGCACGACGCGTTGGAAAAAAAAAAATGGTATCATGTATCATGATGTAACACGGTGGTCATGTTGTATCATGTGCCACATATATACCGGGTATTACACATGACGAGTTGAATGATCATTGACAAGCATTCACGACTATTGAAAAGCGAGAAGGGGGATGGCGCTTCACGAACAGGCGCAATTGTTCTTTACGCATGTATCATACCAAGTTGGGGGCTGCCTGACATGTTATCAAATGAGAAGAACACATCAGCTGTGAGATCAATATGCACCGCAGCTTTTCCCACCGGAAATGTCGCAAGAACAAAGAAAAGGCAGCCCTCGCCCTTGCAACATGCAGACGGCAAGCAGCCTGGCCCGCCAACCCAGCCCGCCAGCCGCCTCTTCCCCCTACAAAGCTGCCACACAAAAACCCCACCACCAACAACAATGACAACAAAAACCCCACCAACCCCACCAACATCAAAAGGCTGCAATCTAGAGACCTCACGTCGGCGGGAGAGCCTACACGTGGGCGGGTGCCCTTCGAAGGGGTAACACCACGAACAACACTACGGCCTCGACCGCCTGGAGCAAGGGGAACAGAGGAGCGTCTAGTCCATAGTCTAATCCTCTTTTTACTGTCATACGAGTACAGTAGAGATCCCTCTATAGTGCCTGTGAAATCGTTTGGCACAGATGGGACGTGTAGTAGTGGCAGTATGCGAAGTAGTGCCGGTTACCGCTATAGTGCCGGTAGTTCCGGCTGGCACATACCGGCACCATACTAAGAGGGACACCTGCTGTACTATTAAAACTGCAAAGATATCCCAGGCTATTTCCTATTTCCAAGTATGAACAGTCTGTCTCCAAGAGCGTGGGTGCACATGATGTTACGATAGCAGCCCACCGATTATTTGGGAACTCATGTCATGTCAATGTTAATGTTCTGACTGAGATCGTCCGCCGAAGCCTGTGCGGATTGAAAGTTGAAAGAAGAGGGATGCAAGCGCAGGGGCGACAACACGAAAACAGTGAGCAAGAATAAGATACCAGTGAACAAGATATCAATACGTACGCGTATCAACTCTTTCCACAAGATCAAGATTTCAATACGCGCATCAAAGCCACACCATTCCACAAACTTCGTAAGAGTCAGATTTCCTTGGCTCGTTTAAAACCTCTTTAAAACACAACAACTTTGTGGACAAACTAATTATCCTTTTAGCGATAAGCACAAGATAGCGACAACAACACGCGATTGATGGCCCAGATAGGCCGCCAATCGCACCGCCTCTTCCAAAACAACGCGTGGGTCTACCGTACACATCCATTAATTTATGGTCAGAAAGCTACTTATTCGCAACCACGGCCGTACCACTATGCTCAAAATGAAAAGACAGCACGTTGTAATGACAGCAGTTTCAGTGACAGCGTGAGAACTTAGGTGTTACCAGGTACTGTAACGGTATAGACTACCAGGTATTAATAGATATGACACTGCCGCTGCTGCATGTTACAGTTGTACTACCGTACAGCAGCGCCAGTCTCCCAATAGTGCGGTGGGTGCCTTGCTAGACGACAACACCCGCACAAAAGTGGGACCCCGACCAATCCCGGCATATAGAACAAGGTCGCGACAAGCGATTTCCACCGCACCAAACCGGGGTCCCGCTGTAAAGGGGACCGCACTAGCGCGGGACCCCGACTGCTTGTATCTTGTATGCATAATCGGGACGGTCGGCAATTACTGATTGCCTGGTACGTCATTATTAGCGACGACCGCATCTGACGGGGCCCGTCGGCCATAACCGAAAAAACCGTGGCCTCAACTCTCAACTACACCTCACCTGCAGGGCGTATGCCGCCACCTTGTTCGCGAGACCAATCCCACGTCCTTCTTGGGCTAGGTAGATCACTGCCCCCCCCCCGTTCTCCTGTATGTACCTGAGGGACATGTCCAGCTGTTCCCTGCAGTCACATTTCTTTGATCCGAACACCTGAAAATAAGAAAAACGTGGTTAGGAAACGAACGAACGGTGCAAGCCAGCGGACGTGGTGGTTCGGTTCGCGAGATGATGCAGTCATGCCATGTCCTATCATACCAGTTACCGCAAAAAAAACTTACTGTTGCTGTACTTGCGATGTGTTCGTATCTCTGTCTTGTAGTTGGTGACCACAGAGCTCTTCTCTCTAGGAGGAGGCATCGGCACGGACACTGGTTGTGCTGGATGTAGATGGGTAGTTTGTGACCACAGAGCTCGTCTCTCTATTAATAGGAGGCATCGGCACGGACACTGGTTGTGCTGGATGTAGAT
>JAYJMJ010000375.1:6251590-6268916 GCA_036873875.1 Laminaria ephemera
ACCCCATCCCCCCCCAACCCTACCCACCCCCCACCCCACCCCACCCCCCCACCATGTCACCCCCTCCCCCCTTGGCTCGATATGATGCAGAGCAACGGCGGCGGAAAAGCGCGCGTTGGTCTTTGCGGGTGCTAGGGACGAAGCGGCGACAGCGGCCGCAGCGGCTGTAGCCGACGTGCAAGCAGCGTCAAGGGCCTCTCGAGAAGAAGAAGCAACCGTCCGAGCGGCCCTGGAAAAGGTGCTACTGTAGATCGTGGTACAGTAGCATCTGCAGCCTGGCGTATATGGCTCGAGCGCGGTACCGTAGTATCTTCAGCCTGGCTTACATGGCCTGATCACGGTACAATTATGTCTGTAACCTGGCCTAAATGTCTCGATCGCGGTACCGAGGTATCTGCAGTCTGGTTTGTACGGCCTGTGCTAAACGGCATCCCATTTCTCCTTAGTGTTTGCATGTGAAGAAGGAAACGTCCGAGCAGCTCTAGAAAGGGTCCTTGACCGCGGTGCACTAGCATCTGCAGCCTGGATAGTTTGGCTTAATCACGATACTGTAGTATCTGCAGCCTGGGTTATATGGCTCTCGATCGCGGTACAGCAGATATCTACCTACTGTCTGCGACGAGGTGCCGCGTTGATTGCCAAAAACATCCATGGGGGGGGTAGTACCGGCAATCTTGGGTGAGAGTCTCCGGCTGGTCGTAGCAGAAATGCCTCATTGATCCCAAACTATGTGTTATACTGTTAAACTACGACACAATGTTACAACAGTATCTGCAGCCTGGGTCGTATGGATAGTGGTGAAAGGCAGCCCTCGCCCCGCCCCCCTGGTGTTTGCATGTTTGATGGAGCGAGGTTGGGGGTTTTGCCTTATCCCGCACGGTGCGTGTTTTTATTTTTCCAGATAGAAGTACGTGGCATACTTTAGTTCAGCGAACTGGAGGAAAACGACGAAAGTGACCGTACAGACATTACCCCTAGGGCCGAAACGTCAAGTCGGGTCATGCCCATAAAGTAAAACACTGAAGAGGATTGCTGGTGAAGGGCAAGCGCAATATCAATAAAACCTCAACAATAGTCCTAGCCTCTGCATAGGTTTATCAACCGCAGTCGCGCTTGTTTGGCTGCATTGGATCAAGGAAAAATCACAAAAATCTCTACAGTACAACCTCTTTCTTGTCTCTGGATTGCTCGGATGCGTCTAAACCCGCAAGATTGTTCATCGGCCTTATTCCCCACTCTACCGTCCTATTCCCTGGAACCCAATCGAAACGGTATAGCTGTCGCTGGAAACTCGCGCAGCAGGATACTTGTAACTGTCGTCAACCTGCATGCGTTGGTTGAGAACTTGGAGTAATCTAGCGTATCTGTCGCTAGGAACTCGCGTAGCAGAATATTTGTAACTGTCGGCAGCTTGTGTTCGTTGGTTGAAAATCTGGAGAGTCGTACAGATGAATCTCGGTCGGCGTCGGACATAGAAAACCTGCACAAAACTAGGCTTCAGCCATCTCGAAAAGGGGTCCTATTCTTTGGCCTGGGTGTTAACTAGAAATTCGCATTCGCTCGAAATGGCTCCAGTGTTTTTTGTTCGTTTCCTGATGGTGGCAGGAGCTGAGCTCCTCCCGAAAGGAAACCACGGCCCTTCGATCGGGACTTGAGGAGGCCGGCGCTCGACTCGCCGAGACTCGGGGAGAAGCAGAGACGGTTCGCGGCGAGGTGTTAACACTGCACGAGGAGTGGCGACAGAAGGAGGAGGAGCTAGGTCAGCACCTTCGAGCTGTCCGAGAGGTACGTATCGTAATTCCCCCCCCCCCTCCTCTTCCAACTTACATCCCCCCCTTGCTCCGTCTAAATGAAACGACTGGGACGGAGCTTGGGGAAGTACCAATCGTCGCGTTTCTTATTGTGTGGCAGCAGGCTTTGGTTTGGAGTCCTGTCTGCGCACGGGTGCCGGTATACTTCTTGCGTCGACTTTCTTTCTTGGCGGACTTGATGTGAACAGTCGCTTTGAAGGCGTTGCTGCCATCTCATAAGGCGAAGAGTAGCGCCTAGCATAGCATCGTGCGAGGAAATTCCATAGGCGTCCAGCATCGGATCTCACATGAGCGCGACGCAGTTCCTGGAACAGCACAGCAATCATCAATAGCGAGCGGCAGTAACAATCGTGTGCTTCCGTTTTTTGTGCTATCACGGGAATATTCCCTGGGATACAGCAATCATCACTATCAGCTGCAACAACAACGTTTTGCTTTCTTGCATTTTTTGTGTTGCCATCTGCGCTCTGTCTTTTTCCGGCCAATCCAGGAAGGTGCCGCTGCCGTCACCGCGCACAAGGCAGCGCTCGCGAAGGCACATGACGACCTGCGCTTCACGCTCGAGTCGGAGAAGGTACCCGATATATAATACTAGTAGCACTAAAGTCGTGGTTTTCTGGATACAGGCAGGGCAACGTCGATGGAGCGTATGCATCGACAATCCGCACGTATGTTTTAACGAGGACTACCGCAGGGGTGCAGCTTCGTTTTCTGAGACTCCTTACTTGAAGAGCTCTATACAACTGAATTTTGAGAAGAAAAAACAAACAAACAAAATTTGCAAGCCGATGGATGACTCCATGGTCTAGGTATGTAACGAACGATAGTGCGAATCACGAATGATAATCCAACGATATTGGGTATTTCCTCAGCCGAAGGACCTCATCAGTAGCGTGTGTGCGATGTACCAATTTTGGCTGGGTAGGAGTCGGGTAGGAAACAAATAATAATAGTATTGAAACCGTCAAAAATCACAATCCAAGGCCAACCCAACCCACGAAAAATCGGCAAAAAAATTGGTTAGTTTTTTTTTTTCCATACCATTTTTTCAATTTCCAACCTAACTTTTTCGTGGGTTGGTTGGCCATGGGTTATGCTATTCGTCGGTTTCAATACCATTTTTACATTTTATCCAACCCAAAAGACTTTTGTTTTCGCAAACACCCTAGTCAGAATTTCTTTGGCCAAAACTCGTCACCCTTATTATCGTACGCGTCGGACTGCAAACAGGGCAATGCCGACGAAACGTACGCGTCGACGATCCGCATGCATGTGTTCGTTGGCGGCGACGGCGCGGGGGTGGGAAATTTGCTTTGTGTGCCCCCCGTTTTGAGTGCCAGCGGTTTTTGGTATCTCGGAACCACGAGGCCCAACCCTTTGTCTTTCGGCATGCCTCACAATTGGAAAGGTAAAAAAAGGGACCTACCCCACCCAGCGACGCGGCGGAAACCCAGGCGGCAATGCAACCCTATAACCTCGACGAAAACAAGCAACTATAAACGTGCCGTATGATTCTTTCTGCGTAGCGCGCTCAGGACTTGCCACGGTTACTGTTTGGAAGAACCTTTCCTGTTGGTGATTCACCACAACTTATTATTTCTTGTGCACATCCCCATCCCGCCTCTGATTTCTGTTTGCTCCCTTTCTTCCCCTCCCCCCCCGCCTCTCTCTCTGTCTCTCTGTCTCTCTGTCTCTTTCTCTCTCTCCGCCTCTCTCTCTTGCATGTGTTGTGGACCATTCTGAACTGCCTTTTGTGTCTCAGAAAGAAGCGGCAAAACGCGAGGCATCGCTGAGAAAAAGATCGGCGGGGCTCGAAGCTTTGGTGGCCTCTCTCAGACAGGACCTCGAGGTAGGCATGGAGGTAGTAGAGGAGGCATTCTGCGGAGGTTGTCGCCGTTTTTTCAATGTGCCACAAATGATGTAGACGCGCGCTACGGTAGCGATAGCACCTGATTTTTTCTGAGGCACCCCGTCCGTCAGTAAAAACGTCATCAGGCCAAGTTCCAACCATCTTCTAAATTCGTCGATGCTCCTCTTCTCCCCCTTTGAACTCGCGAACATGCCCCATAGGCTTTGTCAATTGCCAGCTCAACACTTTATACAAACAAAACGTTCCAAGGGTCTGTTTGGCAGGGTACACCAGGTATGCTCCAGGGTACCCGGGTACCACATCTGATTGTTGTTGGTGATGCTCGGGTATGTACCCGGGTACCTGCAGGGTATCTACGAAGTACCCTACTAAACACACCCTTGAAAGGCTCCAATCACACCCTGAAGTCGTCGATGCTCCGTCTGTGCATATTCATCTCTTCGTTCTTTGTCTCCCGTCCCCTCCCCGTTTTGGGCAACCAGGATGCCGTGGAGGAGAGGGACGTGGCAGAGTCGTCAGGGCAGAAGCGGAGCGACGGAATGAGGCAACGAGCGCTCGGACTCGGAACGGAGCTCCGACACGAGCGGGCATCCGCCGCCACGCTTCGGGCCGCGTTCGAAAAAGGTATATATATATATATATATATACACGTGCGCAGCTTGCTTGTGGGATACCTAGCTCGGGCTACGTACTGCGGGCGCGCCTCTGAAGCACAAGTTAACCGCCGCTGGACTTTGGTGTAATTTTACGGTAGCCCAAAAGCTCTTCACCTACATGCTTGAACACATATTATTACCGTGCCTACAGCAAGCTCCGCCCACGTGTTGCCGGGATAATCCGAGGATACCCAACGGGTTGCGATATTCCTTGCGATTGGACTGATGAAGCCCGCGCCGCTGGTTATCACACAGCGGGAACCTCTCGGCAATTAGAACCGGCAACCTGAAAAAAGGCGCATTGATGTTCGACCAAAATTCGACTGCGCTTACGAGCTCGCTTCAAAATTAGAACCGGCAACTATTAGGCGGACGGATTTTCGATCGAAATTCGAAGTGCACTTTCGCGCTCGGTTCAAAACTAGCGTTGTAGCTGCTTCACCGTTCGGCTGTATTGCGGTAGGGTATTCGTTGCTCGACACCTAGTATTTTTGTTCGTTTGGCGAGTTCGAGATGCCCCCCAAGGACTTCGTTTTGTGCAAACAGTTGACACGCGGAAAGAGCCTAGCATGCCCATGCACAATTCGACGGGGAGTCGTGTCGGACAGTTGTGTACGCGACCGTTTTTGGTGGTACCTTTGGAGTGGAAAATGAACATATTTCTGCAGTATCGCCGGCTGTCGTGCCGTGTTCACACACGTGTAACATGTAGAACCGAAAATCTTCCACTCCCTGATCGTGCTTTTTGGCGTATACTACGGTAGCAGGCGCACCAAATTTTTCTGAGGCTCCTCACTTTAGCAGCGCTATATTGTACCTCACCCAAAAAACTAACTTCGAAGAAAGATAAAAATGCACCTCGATGAACTCCCACGGTCTGGTCTAGCTATATGATTGTCGGCGTCCCCGATGGTCTAGTGGGTTAACCTCGTAACCACTGGGTCGATTTCGCTGGTTTCGAGGCCCCCCGAGTTGCATACTCGTACTCGTAGGGACTTTTTCTTGTGCAAAAAAATTGACTTGCTGCGGAAAGCGCGAGAGCGTGAGAGAGCGAACTTCGATGAAAATCGACGAGCGTTGGGAATGCTTAACCCTCTGCCCGATAAAAATGAAGGCAAGTACTGGGAGGGAGAAGGGACGACACCTGTGACCACGGCTTGTCCAGAAGATGGAAAGTAAAAGTGAGATTAAAAAAAAACAAAAAACGAAACAAAGCAAAACAAAATGACGAAAAAAATATATAACACAAATGGCATTCCAACGATATTAGGTAGTTGAACAGTCCCTCACTTGAGGAACCCCATCAACCAGAAATATTAATGTAAAAAAAATGCTACCTCGATCGTGGTACGCCTCTTTTGAAGCAAAGATGGACGCTGAAGACCGCCAGGTGGAGACAACGTCTCTGAAGGGCGGACTCGTTTTTGTTGGACAGTTCCGTATGCGACCGTCTTTGGCGGTATTTGGGGGTGGTACAGTGAATATGCCTCTAGCATCGCGTGTCGTCGTACAGCGCACACGTGGAAATTTGTTTTTGTTAGACAACTGCGTATGCGACCGTTGTTTTTGGTACATACTTGGGGGCGGAAAGTGAATACGCCTGCAGCATCGCGGGTCGTCGTACCGTGTACATGTGGAACATGTGGAACCATGCTGTACATCGATATCATCTCCCTCCCACGTGGAAGTTAGCCCCATATTTTACCCCCACACTTCTACTTGCAGTAGTATACATTTACGTTGTTGGTTTCTGTTTCCTAATACTCAGGAGTCGCAATAGGTTTACCCGCTGACGGACAGTAGCTGGGTAGAGGGGTCGGTTGCCGACAGAGAATAATAGAAGTATCAGCCGCGCTCCTCGAGCGTCCACGTAGCCATCATCCAAATATAGAAGACATGTATATATTGTTATATCCCTCGGAAACACCTCCAGATGGATTTTTTTTTCGTTCTTTCTTAACCCTTTTAGGGCTGCAAAAACTAACCCACACTATTTCCAAGTCAGATGTCCTCAAAAACGTGGGGGCACTTCTAAAAGCGTTAAATCGTCCACCCTCCGATCGTGCTGTGCAGCAAAACTGGATGCTGAAGACTGCCAGATGGAGATAACGTCGCTCAGGGCGGGGTCCGCGGCTTTAGAGGAAGACAGGAACGCTCTACAGGAGGAGGTGCCGCAGCTGCAAGGTAGTTCCATTTTCTCCATCCGTTGGCGAGGTGCATGTGTTGGTGCAGTACCGGCCCTCAGATCAGAAACGGAGATGTTGAGTTTTTTCGCTCGAGTTCTTGTGTGAGAAAGGGTGTGTCCGACACTAACTTCAGCATAACAGCTGTCGAATTTCTTATTCCCCCGAATTGTTTGGGCTAATTTGCTTGTGGGGTTATTTTTGATGAGAGGGCCGGTAGGTGTATATCTGTGGGACGGTGTCTTCTTGTACGAAGTGACGGTGCCTTCTTGTACGAAGTTAACCCCGTTAGAACTGTACCCACGTTTTTTGGCGACGACAACACTTGAAAAGTTTTGTGCAATATGTACAGCAGCAGTGCAAGGGTTTAAAGTTGCAGGCCGACGGAGCAGGTGGGGTCGGACTCGTAGGTTTTAATTTCTTTGCTCCCCTATCTAAGCTCGGCCGGTTTTGTGTCAGGCGGACCGTCATACGCATGCGGCCTACACTTTCCATGGCTGAAACCGTTCCGTCAGTTAATCGGCGCTCAAGATATATTTACCAGGGATTTTCGCGAGTCATGATCCGATCCACGGGTCGGATCAGAAGGTTTTCAACGTCTCGCGGTTCGGGCCGGGTTGGGTCAGGAGGTGTTTGAAATCTCACCTGTAGGGTCGGACCGGGTCGGGTCGGGTCGGGTCGGGTCACCTTGATCCGTCCCGACCTGTCAAAAGTGATCCGATCCGTGAAAAGTCTTGGCACTTACAACCATGAGAGATGAAAAACTAAGAGCGCCTCGGGCGCCAACTCTCGACGATTGCACGCTTCCAAACATGAACGATCGTTCACCATTTGTGACTGAAGAGTGTGCTGGGTCCCGTTCTGCAAATAAAAAATGTTCTTGTGCACCTCAAGCAAGTCCAACACGAACCCACCGGAATCTGCAAAAATCTCGTCGTCCCCCTCCCATCACTACGGTGTTAGCGGTCGAGCCACATCCAACCCAATAGTTACCACCTCTGCCCAATCGCACCCGCTTGCAAAACTTCAGCTCGGCTTGAGGAGAAAGACTTGGAGTGCCAACGACTTTTAAGCGGGAGAAAGGAGGCAGGAATCCGTGCTCAAGAAGAAGCCGCTAGGGCGAAGTAAGTCCTAGTCCTTGAAAAACGGCATGACCTCGATTTATGCCGGTTATGGGCCAGCTTCGCGTGTTGTGCATGAGCTCGACGTATGCCGGTTACGCGCCGGCTTGGTATTGTGTGGGTGCGCAAGGGGGCGTAACGGGCCGGTCGATTGAACACATGGCAGGGTTGCCGTGCTGTGGAATGTTTTTTCTCACGCTATGCCCACATAAACAATTTTCACGCTCTACCCAAGGCAATATCAAGCTCTAATCAGGACTCTTAAGCGCGTGGAAGCTTGACTATCGCCGTCCACTAATACAATGGCACCTTCCCCTTGCGTGATGCCCCTGCTCCCCCCCCCTTCGTCTGCACCTAACTTCATTTCCTCCGACTTGTCCCAGAGGTCTGGAACGCGAGGTGGAGCGGCTAAGGTCCGCGCTCCGCTGCACGATCGCCACGGTACAGCAGCACATCACGTCCGCCGACCCTAACAGTCCCGCCGCTCTTCTAGCCGCCGACTTAGCGTTCAACTCTTCCACTCGCGGCGACCTCTCCGGCAACTTGTCCGACACAGCAAGCAGCCGCGACGGCAAGCCTCCTCGAGCTCGCGACAGCTCCACGACAAGTGGTAGCGCTGACGGGGCTGAGCCCTCTCGTTTTTCTCCACTAGCGGCGGCGATGCATGATAGTGTTAACACAGGTGAACTACTGTAACTTTCTCCTGTTGAGCCGATGTTGTTTTTCCCGCGGAGTTACCTACCACCAAGACCGGATGATGGTGTTTTTATTGCGGGCGATCAAGAAATAAACCCTCAGTTTGACCGATGCTAATGAGAACGTTTTTTTTCCCGAAAAAGTTCATTTTTGCACCATTTCAGCGGCTATACCTCGCGGGGTACTAAAAATGAGACTTTCTGTCGTCGAGAGTAATTGATCCTTTTTGCGAGAGCTTTCCATTGCAGTTGGTAGTTCCTACGGGGCCTTGGTTCGAAGTTTTTACGAAGGAGCACGATTTATCGATTTTTGCAAAGATTGGTCCAAAACCGGCTGACATCCCAATCTCGTCAAGAATTCGGCCAATCTTTGCAAACTTTGCAAAATCGTGCTCCTTCGTAAAAACTTCAAACCAAGGCCCCCCAGGAACTACCAACTGCAATGGAAAGCTCGCAAAAACGACCAATTGTTCTCGACGACAGAAAGTTTCATTTTTAGTACCCCGCGAGGCACAGCCGCTGAAATGGTGTAAAAACTAACCTTTTCGAAAAAAAAATACCGTTCCCATTAGCATCGGTCTTAGCTATTGATTTTACGTCGGCGGCTGATGTTTGATTTTTTTCATCAGAATATGCTTCATGTAGAAGCTGGGGGGTCGACGTCGGCGGCGATGGTGGCGATGCCGGGGGGAGGGCGGTTTGAAACGGGCGGCGATGCGTATGCGTCAACGATGACGGTGATGACCGAAAAAGCAACGGCGATGGAAGGCGCTCGTGGAAATGTTTGCGAGGGGTCCCCGCTTGCCTCCGTGGTTGAAGCGGCGGGCAAGGAAGGGGCAATAGGGTGTTCAGGTATCTTGTGGCGGCCTAAAAAATGACAATCGTGGCCTTGTTAATCTTCTAGGCAGGAGGCCGTACGTAGGGTGTTAAATTATGGCGACCTAAAAAGCGACAATCCGTTGCGGTCTTGTGTTTGGCCTGCGAGATTCGACTCCAAAGCATATGTATGTGTTGATGCGTGGTACGGATATGACATTGGTTGATGATAGTAGGGAGTTCCTATGGTAAATGGGCTCTGTTGTTGTGGGAGATTCATGGCAGAATATTCCCGGGTCGGCGGCTTTTCCCGCCGGATGCTTTTCCCCCGAGTTTTCTTTCTTTACGATTTATATTATTATCTTCTACTTGCTTTCTACTTGATGACTTCTACTTGTCTTCTATATTTGGATGATGGCTACGTGGACGCTCGAGGAGCGCGGTTAATTTATGATACTTCTACTCTTCTCTGTCGGCAACCGACCCCACTACCCAGCTACTGTCCGGCAGCAGGTAAACCCTTTGAGAATCCTTGGTAGGTCAGGAAACACGATATATCGCAGAAGTACCTTGGCCTGTTAAAGGAGCTTGGGTGCTAAGAGGACACTCCCGGGTGAGGGAGAGAGCTGAGGGCCCTTATCTTGTTGGTTGTATTGCACTGTCCACTAAGCTATGCAGTAGTCGTGTGACTATGTAGGTTAGTGGGTAGTGTTGTGTATCCAACACATGGTTAACCTTCTCTAGGAAAAGCTAGTAGTAACAGCAGTACATGCATAACCATGTCATGTTGCGCGTGTGTCGTATATCTCCTTCCGCTGTACACTTTCGGGCAGCTTCCCCTTCCTTCGTGTGGCAGAGCTATAATCGTCACTTTTTCTTCGTTTTCGCGTTGTGCTCCCTCCACCAGGCATCGCCGTTGCTTCGAACATCACCACCGTAGGGGCACGGGGGCAATCATCACCAGGAATTCCACGCGCACCGCCGTCAACTGGGAATGCAGATGTATGGGCTGACTGCAGCAGCGTGTTGTTGCCACCGTCAAAAGACGCGGCTTTGGACAAGAACGCCGGTTTTACTCTGGCGGTTCCAAACAGATACCGGGGTGGTAGCGGGGGAGGAGGTAACGGTAGGAGTAGCGGTAGTGGCAGCAGTGGCAGCGGCGGCGGCGGCGGCGGCGGCGGCGGCAGCGGCGGCGGCAGCAGAATACGCGGGAGTAACAATTTTGAGAGATTCTCTGCCAAGTCCGAGGCTAGAGGGGTAGCTGATACGGGTACAAAATAGGTAGCTTGGATATAACCGCCAGTGCGGATGTTTGAGTTTTTGACCACGTGGTATTCGTGGTAGCAGCGGCGGTGTAGGGAATAAACAGGATATATATCGGGTTACCATTGGAGACGTGCAAAAATTGCAGATAGATCATATTTTCGGAGGATACTATTTGCTTGGGCGCATATATATGCATGCGATCGAATGCAGGGTGGAGCCCCGTTTGAGGCAGAAAGACGGCATTGGCTTGCTGCTGCCCAGCGCACATGTTGCAATAAGAAAGACACGAAGCATACGCAGAAGGCAATCAAGCGGCAACCAAGAAACCGTTCCTGAAATGCTGACCTACGCGTGAAGTTTCCTCTTCGAAGACTGGTCGTTCTCGTTTCTATATCCGACCCAGATCCCCGACAGAGGCAGGCCTAATTATCTCAACGGGTAAACCGTGTTTTTGTCTGCTCCTTCGTTTGTGGAGGCCTGCGGACACCCCCATCCGTTTTGAGTGCTGGTGGCAGGTTCTTCGCACCCTCATCGCCCCGGATTGCCTCGCGCCGCGCCTCGAAATCGAACGGAATGCAAGCGAAGCTCGTTCCAAGCAGTACTGCTTAACAAGTTGTGTCTTCACGCGACCACGAGCTAACAATTCTGCTTTCACGTCACAACAACTACAGTACTATTAAATACGCACAGTACAACAACAGTTTTTTATACCGTTAACAGTTGCGCCGCTTTCCTTTCTTGGTTATTTCATAAAAAATATTTCGAATACGTCAGCTGTGAGTTCTACCAATTGAATGGTCGATACTCAACTTTTACAAGCTGCGTACTACTTCCGCCGCGCGTTTGTATAGATATATTCCTCTTTGAGGATATAGGTCAGTGGCTCCCCTGGATGCCGCCAGGGTCAACAGGACAATTTTACCTAATACGCCGTCATCTACCAGGTATGATACATACCAGGAGTCAACAATTAATAACTGACTGCTGTCATCATACGTATTGTATCATCCTAGAGTAGTGCTGTGGCACATTCAACCCGGCCCACCTATATAGCGTGCATCATGATCATCATACAAGCACGAGCCTCCGTCACGTGGCCCGGCCAGCAATGCCAGTACGGTCCATTTCGAACAATATCGTGCAATATTTGTTCAACATTCAAAACTCAAGTTCGCTTGGTCTAGGATAGCCAGAGATTTGTACCAGGTACAGAGTACGAATACTGTGCATCAGCATCAAAATTGCACAAAGAAAAAATATCTTTTAAAATAAAACAGAGAGGTGCTGGGAAAAAAAGCGGGGATTGATGTTACCGCTGACTGGACCAGTTTCCTTCCGTAAATTACCGCCAATCAATTTTTCCGGATAAATTCAGGAAATTCCCGCAATCTTGGGGACGATTAAGAAGCATGCCCGGGTTTCCATTGCTGTCTCTGAAGACCAGTGCAAATGTGCTTTTACATACTCGGTACAAGCGACTAAAAAAAGTTTCTGATGTTTCGATGTGTCCAGCGCGTACTCAACTTTGACGACATGTTCCCCGCAACTACCGCGATGCTTTCAGTTACCTATTTTATGTACCCCCAGCTGCAGTTATCGGTAATTGCCGGTGTAAAAGGTAATATCGGTACTGGTACCGACTGAAAAAAAATGTGAAGAAAAGTCGAGTTGTGTTGTTTCCAAGTCAAGTGCGTATGTCAGCCGGAACTGGCTATGATGACCTCTATAATTAGAACCCATTGCGATCACCACACGACAGGGCAGCCCCGTCCCTTCGTGCGTATGATCCACGCGGCAATCAAGGGAGCGCGCAAAGGCCAATTCAGTACAGCAGCAGCAGCGCCACGTCACAACAGCAAGCGCCAAGCAAAACCACCAAGACACAAAATGCCGAGCGCGACCTTCGTCATAGCCTCAACTTCTTTCATTTTTACACGTAATAAATATCATGCTGCTGTACGCACGGTACGTGCACTCTGAGATGTGCTGCAAGTCAGAGTATGTATATTTCATTTTGTGAGCGAGATCTTGTGCCGAAAAAGTCAAAAGTCGAAATCTGAGATACAAATCTGAAACCTATCATACCAGAGAGGTCATCATGCCATCATACACATCATCATGCGGAGCAGCTTGTACGACCTACCTGTACACAGCAGCAGCAGCGCAATAACATCACACCACACCACACCACACCACACAGCACACAGCACACCTAGACATGCTTCGTCGCGAGTGCAGGTAGCCATACCCCACTATCCCGCAAGCGATTCAATTATCCACCCATCACGCATATGCTATGCCCCTCCCCCTCCCCTCTCCTTCTCACCTCTGAAGTCTGGCACTGGTCGTGCACTCGCACAGGCACGCCCTCTCGCCCGCGGACCTTCCCCGCGATCATCACCACAGGCTCATGAGACTTATCACTCCCGTGGTACCGGTAAGCGCGCAGCTTAAACCTCCCCTTGTCCGTGGGCAGGCTGCACTCGGACACGAAGCTCGTGCAACCTTGCCCCGCAGCCTTGGCCCGCGCGGCCGCACGCCCCCCGGGGGCCCGAGGCGTAGCATCGCCTGCACCCGGCGGACCGTCGTCAACAAACGCGTGTAATTTTCGCTTAAACCCCCCGACGGGCCTTTCCGGCAAAGTGCTGGCGGTATCACCACACCCCCTGTCCCCCCCTTCTTGGACCGGGCTGCTCTCGGGGGAGGGGAAGGAGGGTTCCTGTGGTACCTGATCGAGGGAGGGCCCTGAGAGGTCGAATGATTCCACGAAAGGCTCGTACCCGGGGTCGCTCTCTCCTCCCGAATCTGGAGTCGAGAAGGCAGCAGTGGGATCCGATAATTGTCCCCAACTGCGAGAAATTTCCTCGGCACCCGTGCCAATTATCACGCCCCCGAATATGCGAACGGCTTGCGCGATCCCCAGCTGGGTTTTCGCCAGGAGGACTGGCTGCTGGTGCTTGCCGGGTAGCGTGTGATCGCCGCTGCAGCTGGCCTCGCTGCTGCAGTCCGAGAGGTCGAGATGGTTATCATGGTGCTCGACGCAAGTCGAAGCGGTCAGTTCTGTACCAGGGAGTAACACGCGAAGTGCTCCGTGGAGCTGATCGGTCGCCATCGTGGGGCCGTCGAGAATCATGTCCGCGGCTCGGTGGTCTCGGGGTGGGTCTCCTTTCGTGTTCCTCGTCCCTCGTGCGTACTGTAGTGAGTAGCTGCTGTGGGGGTGTACGAACAGGTACGACAAGGAGTGCCTCGCGTGGTTTAGTTGGCAGCGTGGTCTGGTTCATTCCTGATCAAGCGAAAAATCGAAGGGAAACCTCACAGAAGGCGTTTTTGTTCGGTGATCGGGTGCATGTAACGGTCGTTCGCCCGACTGAATCGATCGTTCGTCGTTCGTCGAGATCAGTCGATAGAGCCACACAGCAGTAGTAGTAGCTGACACAACAGCAGTCAGTATCATGATGCGATGGACGGTTGATCTACCACCCCGCGAGATAACTCAACAAGGCGAGGCCATCATCACATCGCCATCCCCCATAGAAGCGGCATCTGGCACCTAGCGCACCCACAGCCGCCATCACCATGCTGCTTGCATTTTCCTGCAATGTGTCGGCCCGGCCGACGAAACTGCTGTTAGTTGTTGTTGCTTTAGAAACGCGCGAAAGAAACGTAAAAGTAAGAGAAATCGACGTAAAATTATGGAATCGGGCATAAAATAGACGGAAAATGACATAATCGTGCAGAAAATAGCAGAATAGATGGTTGAAGACACAGGAAAACAAAGCACAATGATTATCGCAGAACATTCCTGCTGGGCTTTCATTCCACTTCTTTTATTATTACACCGGGATGTTATTTCCGCCGATTTTGTTTCCTGTTTGGTGCTGACTGCCTTCATGATGTTACCCCACCACCTCTACGTATGACGATGATGATCGATCGCGTTTTAGTGGCGGTTGTGGGTCGTGAGAATCGCCGCTACTATCGTTCGTTCTGTTCTTGTATCGAGATCCGTTCTCCGAATGTTCTATGAACATATTGTACGAGCGAGTGCATACCATACTCGTATCATACAACGTTCCATTCATCGTTTTGTTGTGGTGGCAGTACGAAAATATCGACAACATTGTTTTGATTTCTTCCTGTGTTCCTCCGCTGATGTCTCCCTTTTTTATTGACGGCTCTCATCATCAAGTGATGATATTAATAGTGCTTCTCACTCGTACTGGTAGAAAAAGCACGTAGAAGCACGTAATGTAGTCTGTACTCTCGTACTCGCTGCTCTTACAACAACATCTATCTGATGAAAACGGTTGAAAAACCTTCTTTGCTGGCTTTTATTGACTTTTAGTCGGCGTCTAATAATAATCCCAATTATTATCGTCCAAAATCGTGATGTTTCGACGTGACTGGTGTGTACGATACGTCGTTCGTTTTGTTGTATTATACTACTTACTATCAGTGAGTAATATCGACTATACCAAGTACCGGCGGTATGTCTTCATAAAAAAACAAGCAATTAATATCATCAGTTGTTCTGCTAATCTGCTCGAATCTTGAACAATCTGGATTGAGGATTCTGGATTTTTTTGTGATTATTATGTTGGCCCTTTTCGCTCCTCTTCTACTGTTTACTACTTCTACTCTTACAACTGCTGTATGTACTGTTAATACACTTCTGTTGTCTGTTGTTGTTGTTGTTGTTGTTGTGTGTCTGTCCAGCCGGTCTGCCTACGATCATTCCGTAAACCGTCAAGTATACCACAACACAGCACATACATGCATACCTGGTACTTTACATACCTGCTCACCGGTCAGAATACCTGGCACAAGGTTCATATATACAGCAGCAGTTCCGGCACAGAGCGCATACATTATGTCGTCAGTAGACATCATCATATATACAGCAGCAGTTCCGGCACAGAGCGCATACATTATGTCGTCAGCAGACATCATCATACTATTAATATTACGAGTGAGTAAGTGAGTGAGGAGTGAGGAGTGGTAAACGCTACGAAACGCAACACACATTACCGGAAATATTGTGTTTCGCATTGATCGTATTTTATTTTTTTTATTTGAGTGAGGTATATCATCCCACTGGTCGGTACATTCATCAAGAAAGCACAAACAAGAAGAAGGGGTGCACGAATAGTAGTCAGTTTAGAACTGCACCCATGTTTTTGGGGACAAACCATTTGGAATTAGTGCGGGACCATGTTTTTTTCCAGTGGTAAAAGGTTAACCCCTTTTTTGTTAAGTCAGTGGGAAAAATTGTAAAAAAATAGACGATTTCAGCAAAAAAAACAGCCCTGGATGCCGGGGTAGGGGGCATATATATATATGTGTCCGGAGTGCAACGGAAGGAGCTATTATAGCCTGTACGGCACGCACGCAGCGTAATTTGCACGCCCTTCCTAGGAGGTTGAACCACCGTACTTACTACGTAGTCTTATGTGTCGCTTTAAAAAAAACAAAAAAAAACAGGTCTAATAGGTCTAATAGGTCTAATAATAGGTTATTTTAGGTTATTTTCACACACCCCACCCGCCCACGGACACTGGTTGCGCTGGATGTAGATGGGTGCAAATATCAGTTTAATGTGAAGAACACACACACACACCTGCTTCTTTCGCGAACTACACTACTACTACTACTGCTACTACTACTAACACCTCTTCGTCGTTTTATCGGAGAACAACATACAGACGCCACAGACAGACAGACATCCCTAGGCTGAACCTGATTGCAAAGTTCATGCTCAAGGGAGAGAGCGGCAGGGGGGGGGGGGTCTTTACCACACATTACGCTGCCTCAAGCCACTCTTCTCCTGGAGGACTGCAGGAAATAGCTCTTCATTCAGTTTTCTTCTTCTTGTTCACACAGGATAGGAGGACTACAAAATAATTAGACGTAGTTGTTGTGTTGTAGTTAGTTCTTCCTCTCTTTGCCCCTCCTGTGCCACGCAGAGACGAGTCACAGTAGTAGTAGTAGTAGGTTCAGTCACCAAACAAACCATAGGTTTCCCCCCGCACGCCACACGCTGCAAGAGCATGTTTTCCTCCATGTTTTCTAAGAACATGTATTAATAAATATAGGTTTTCACGCATGTTTCCACTCTCTCTCATCCACTTGTTTGTTTCACCCCCGAGACTCTTCGATCCTCCTTCTCGCTCCCGCTGTATGACGTCATCATGATCATCATACACTCGTTTCATGTTGGTCACACTCTGTACCAGGTAAGCACTGCCCACTATTAAATAGCCTACATGGTCACGTGACTATGTAGGCTAGTGGTACGACTACAACCAACAAAACACGCACTTCCGGGTTCTCTTAAGTAGCATATCATTCACAGGCTCGATATCTACCGTATCTATTTGTGATGCTCTCGTATGATATCATAGCTCATCTTGCCAGATGAAGTATATTCACAACACTCACTCGTACTGAAATCATCATAATCATCGTGTATCACCTCCTGTCTTTTCTGTAAGGTGTTTGTGAAATCACATAATGCGCTCTTCGGCAGTTGGTGTCCCTAGAAATAAAAATCTCCATACCGAGATTTGAACCCCTGACTCCAACCTTAGTAATATTCGAGTTTAACCACTAGACCACCGAGGCGACCGGCAGCACTCACTAGGTCGCCTTACGGGACCACCACTAACTGTCTGAACTTCGAAGTATATATCATACCTGCTGGTAGTCTTTATTTAGGAAGGAGCGGGCAGGCCGTGGGTGGGGCCTATCATATGATATGTGGTACCTGGTACTGGTATGGGCTATAATATGACGGTAACAAAAACTGGAAGACAAAGTTTTTATTACGTCGTCGTCAAGTGGTTACCCTCGAAGACTACTACTAAGGTTGGAGTCAGGGGTTCGAATCTCGGTATGGAGATTTTTATTTC
>JAYJMJ010000375.1:6370611-6382612 GCA_036873875.1 Laminaria ephemera
CCTTGAGGAAATGATAATATGGTGTCATGCCGTACCAATTACAAAGCAGGGAGGCTGTTGATTGTGCTTTGGTGCGTCGTACGGACATGACAATGGTTGAATATATTAGGGAGTTCCTATGGTAGATTGGCTCTAATGTTGTGGTAGATTCATAACGGAATATCCCCGGTTTCGGCGGTTTTTCCCTTCCTTTCTACTTGCTCTACTTGTCTTCTATATTTGGATGATGGCTACGTGGACGCTCGAGGAGCGCGGCAAATATATACCAGGTACTACTCTTCTACTATTCTCTGTCGGCAACCGACCCCTCTACCCAGCTACTGTCCGCCAGCGGTAAACCTTCGAGACTCCAGACATCAGGAAACAGGAATGAACGGCATTGATTGCGTTTCATTGGTTGTTAGACGTTAGGAACAGACAGGATGAATGGCATTGACTGCGTGTCATTGGTTATTGGACGATAGGAACAGAAGGGATGGATTGAGTTGATCACGCCATACTGTAAGGCGCGAATGGCATCGATTGGGTGTCATTGGTTATTAGGCGTTGGGAACAAAGGAGATAAATGGCATTGATTGCGTGCCATTGGTGATTAGACGTTAGGAACAAAAGAGATGAACGAGCATTGATTGCGTGTCATTGGTTAATAGGCGTTAGGAACAAGGGCACGGATTAAGTTGATCACGCTATGCTGTAAGGCGTCGATGAAGGGGTCCTTCTTTTACGAAGTTCGCTTGTACTTCGTAGATAACGACAAACCAGACGAAAGACACGTGGTTCTTCTACTCGTACGCCTAGTGATAGGAAATGCAAAGTAGGTTTTCGGTAGACCTGTGCAGCTTTTCTCCAGCAAAAACCTACTTTGTTTCGTCGGTTTTCCTCAAACTTTAGGTGTTGATGGGGCGACAATCAAAGCACCGGCAAACATGTTTCCGCAACTTGTGGTCCGGGGAATGACATGCGGGGCTGGAGACACGATTCGCTAGAAAACATTGTTTGCACTAGTACTGCATGTCTACATGATATACCAGGGTATCAGGTATGATATATCACTGTTTCCTGCAATATAAGGACCGTTTAGGCATAAATTTTAATACCAAAAGGTCCTCGTATTTACGGACAGATTCATACCACACGTTCCGTATACTTACGGACAGAGCGATATCAAATTCTAGCGATAGTTCGTACACCTCAGCCACAAGAAACGCCTACAAAGCGACATCGAAGTTGTCAATACGCTAGCGGGGAAAAGGGGCAATATTCGCGTGAGTGTATATACAATCCCAAACTACTCGCCTGCCCAAGATAGACCACAGTCTTGAAGTTCTTTGGCTCGAGCTCAAGGGCTCGCTCCATAGCCAAAACGGCCCGAAAGTGGTCCCCTGCCAGCATAAGGGAAACCCCGAAGTTGAACAGCGCCGACGGAAAATCTGGGTACAACTGTTGTGCGCAGCAAGTCCGGGGCAAGGTTTTGGCGAGGGGGAAGAGGGTAATCGTTGTCATGCATGGCCGTAGTCTGTAACACCACAGACCCTCGCATCCCTACAATGCCGGGACGGAACATGTCGGGTTTTCGCCGACCAGGCGAAACATTGGTGGGGGGCATATTTTTAGGAGGGAGGGTGTACTCATTTCATGCATAGCCGTAGTCATACAACCATTGACCCTCGCATCCCTACAATGCCGGGACGGAGCACGTCGGGTTTTCACCGACCAAGCAGGGGGGGGGTAATTTAAGCGCGAGTGTGACTTGGGGATTATAAGGTTCCGGGGGGGGGGGAGGGGGTTGCCTTCGCGCTTTTCGAGAAGGCAGAGCAGTACCGTTCACACCCGAGCGGTGCCTGTCGAATTGTGTCGGAGAATACGGGGTGAACTTTAATAAATGTACCGCAGCCGCAAGCAGACAACGACCAGCCGTAGGTACTCACGCGTGTATACTCGTATTATAGCCCGGTGCGATGTGTCTGGCCCTTGCGTGCCACCCGGCTGAGAGCGTGTCGTCAGACACGAGAAACTTCGACGGCGCACCGATCGCGTTCCGGTACCATTTGTAGGGAGGGTGGGAGTGGGAGCATGTGCAGTGGCAGTGGTTACGCCATCTGCACGCAAAGCTGCAGTGTTGGGGAAAGCTGAATCTATGGGACCGGATGACTGCGACGAGTTTGCAGCGCCCAAACGATGGAGGACCACGTGAAGACAGGTTTAGGACAGAAAGAGGCAGCATATACCAGGCATTATTTACTGGTTTTGTTGGATTATTGAAGGCAGGTTGCATCGGTGGGGGCTATGATAACTACTCTCCTATCTCTCGTACCCCGCGTCCTAACCTCGATAGCCCTTTGCAGAAGTCGCTCCGCTCGGGGCGCCTCGTCCACATTCAACATGCCCGACGCCAGGTTATTCAGTGTCTTGATCCCATCGGGACACACTCGCAGCGCGGACTCGAACAACGTCCTCTCGGAATTCCAGTCCTCGCATCGCGATAGAGTCCGAGCACCGAAAAAAATGGCCCATGCTGCCAACAAACCCATCGCGACGGTGCCTCTCAGTAACCTCCTGCGTCTGCTTGCGTTGGTCTGCACTTCTCCAGGACATTTTCGGATGAAACCGAGCGGTCGTTTGCACGGTAGAGACACGGGGGAAGACGACGAAAGACGTTTCCCCCCCGCACGTTCGCAGGATTGTGATTTTCCCGAACCAGCGCCGCTACCGCGTGGGGCCGTGTCTACGAGAAGAAGACCTGTTGTTGCTTCAACAAGCCCCGACAACAGCGTTTTATTCTTGCGCTCCTCTCCGTCTCGACTATTATGGGACACGCGACGTGGTAGCGCGCTTTCGGTCGGGACGACAACCGATGACAATCGCTCGCCCGCATTAATCGTTACCCCTGTCGTGGAACCGAGCTGTGGACTTTCACCTTTATGCGACCCTCTGCTTGCCTGGGACAATGGTGTCGACATAGCAGGCGCGCTTTGAAGTCGATTACGATCGTCTGTTCCCGACCCTTCTGATGTCTGAAGGAGCGCGCTGCTGTTACCACTGGCGGGGGCTTTCGCTTGCGGCGAGGAGGTCGCACCAGAAAGAGGAGTAGGCTGCTGTTGTCCGGTATTTCCAGAGGGCGGCGCGTTATCAGCAAAGTTCTTGAACCGGCTGCCGTCCCTACCCGCACGCTCTTGATTGGTTTCGTTTGAGCCCAAAGTTTCTTTTTTTTCATCGGCTGGCGTTCCGGATTTTGCGTTTGTTAGGCTGTAGTCGCGACGCAGGATGCACGCAGCGAGCACGCAAGCTCCTAGACTCGGCAGATAGAGAAGCTGCGAATATGACCGAGAAAGGGGGAGGGGGGCACAGTAGGCGGGAGGAATAGCGTTGGAGTCGGGGGCAGGCGTGGGCTAGTATCACGACCACGACTAGCATGGAATACATGTGGCTATCAGAAAGCGAGAATGCTTGGCCTCCGATCCGTTGAGAAAAGGCGCACTTTTAGCAGTACATCATTCCGATTGAGAGCGCGGCGCAGACGTTTCCTATTTTTCGAGATGTTGAAACAGATTCGGGTGCGTCAAGGACAAAGAAATAAACCCTCTCGCATGTCATGGCTAACCTGGGGGTGGCCCGTCATCGTTCGCTTTATATTATTTCATCCACTCCACACCAAAGCACCACGTTGTCTACGGACATACGGGGTACGGCGTGCGCTCCATGCCGCGCCATCTAGATCAAAACAGATCCAAACTGATCCCTAGCAGCATGTTTCCGACGACCAGAGCCGCGCGGCAAACGTAAGGCAAACGTAAACATGGCCACAGATAACGCTTCCTGAATCAAGTGGTCCTCTCCTGGCCCCCACCCGACCCGACCCGACCCGACCCGATCCCCGTCTGCCCCCGAAGTGTCCATGCATTTATAACAACTCACCCGTTCTGCGACCACTGCGCCGATCGGGAAAAAAGCATTTGAGGCCGGCAGAAACGGGACCACGATCAACGCCAGCCCCCACATCACCGCGGTGTCGAACCGTACGAGGGACATCGCCGCACCGCCCACAATTGCTGCGTACAGCGTCAGTGGGGCGAGGTTCACGGGGTCGGCGATCGAGGTTACGTGCGGGATACACCTGCAAGGGTAACGTTGGAGGGAAGAAGGGGGGGGGGAAATTACGTGTCTTTGGCAGTTTCATGTATCCCCCTCGTCATCACGGTCTTTCAGCCAGACATATAAGTTGACGGTCTAGTTTTTGGCCCGCCAAGGCTTTTTTAGAACTAACATACCAGTTTTAGTGTGCGGAGATCTTTGCCGGTTGGTTGTCCGTCAAGGGGCAAGGGTGCCGTCAACCGACATGTTTGCTTCCAGCAGGGTTTGCGAGTGTGTGCCGACGGGCAGCCAGCGAAAGAGATAAAGCACCTTCGGACGCGCTTCTTTGCGCCGTAGTACAGGTTTCGAAACCGATTTTTCTCACTCTGTTGTATCATCCGCGCGACCCCCGCCAGTACGCCGTACGGCTCGTACCTGAATCCCCAGTCGTAGCAGAGCTGATTTGGCCACAGCAGTTTGGATGCGTAGACGGCGTGGGTGTAAGCGTAAGACAGCGCTCTCTCCTTGCGGCTGCGAAGAGTGGGAGTGGAGCACGACGCACACCACGGGAACAACTTAGAACATGGCACAGACAACTGTGGACAATATGCAGGTGGTGCACGGACAATCGTAGCTCTCGAATGCCTCAACACTGGCTTTAATGCGCTATTATGTCTGGGTCCCAAAAATAGCGCAAGTCGTTAATAGAGACCTCTAACAAGCAATAGAACCCTACCTTGAGAGGATAGAGATGTCGTTCTCAAGCACGCCCCACTTTCGAACCTCCGCTCCCTCGTGCAAGCTTAAGTGCATCAAGACCAACCCAAGGGCGCAAAACACGGCTGAGGCCATCCTTGCGATGGCAGGCGCGGGTCTGAACCGGCACCAACGTCTGCGCAGCACCTGACGCAGCCTCGTCGACTCTACTCCCGCAACACGAGGAGGGGAAGAGGCGTTGCACAAGGGAGGAGTTAGGGGTAGGGGGAAAAACGAAGTATCACACGCAGCTTGAAAACATGACTTTCGACGAACTTCTCAATCTCACAGCTGAGGTGTATTTTTAGTTTTTTATAAAAAAATGATTCCGTGTCAGATTCATGCCTTGCTATTGAAGAGCGGGTACCCTGCGGCTAAAATATAATTATCGTATCAATAGTCGGTTACACTTGTACATTTGCCTGGGCGCATTTGGTCACCTATGTGTTGCTCGTCCTCTCCTTTGTGAAGATCCCCGTTGGGTAAGACACCATACTGGGGCCCTGGGATTGCTTGCCCAAAATTTGCAGAGGATGCAAGGAAGCCACAGAAGACCTCTCGGTTTACGGTTTTGTAATTCTCAATAGCCCGTCGAGGTTCCGCGTTATTACTCCAACCTCACCGATGTCACATAGCCACACCCTCTCAGCAGTGTTAAGGCCCTCCAAAACACGACGAAGTTGGTGCCCTCGCGCCGAACAAAATACCAGCTCAAAGTGGCAACCAACTTCCAAGTAAGGTGACCGCTAAAGCGTTGTGCTCCTCTATCACAGGATTTGCCGATAAAACGCCATGATCCTCTATCATACGAGTTGCCGATTAAACGTCATGCCCCTCTGTCATAGCTACTCGCAAACATTTTTTAGGCTCATGTACTCTACATGGGGCACGCAAAATAAGCGGTTACCCACCCTTCCACACCCATACTCCCGAAATTAGCAGGAGCCCGGGGTCA
Organism: Laminaria ephemera; assembly: GCA_036873875.1. Classification (NCBI taxonomy): domain Eukaryota; class Phaeophyceae; order Laminariales; family Laminariaceae; genus Laminaria; species Laminaria ephemera. The sequence goes on from JAYJMJ010000375.1 coordinate 6,376,394, forward strand.
GCATCGCTGTACATTCAGCGAGATACATGGACTCAGATCGAAGAAATAGAGAGGTACAGTGGGGGGCTCTCAACAGTGCCGGTATATGCCAGCCCAATATATCGGCACTATTCAGAGCACCGGCACTATTCAGGGCACCGGCGCTATTGCGAATAGGGTTACTAAGAGAGTTCTAGTCGAGCCAAGATATTTCACCGGCACTATAGAGAGCAGTGACACTATTCAACCGGCACTATGCGGAGCCCCCCGCTGCACAAAGATATGCGAGGATGGACCCCCGACGCCACAACTCACCTGAAGCATCATCTCCAGCTGTTGATTTTGTCCTCGACTGCCGGCAGCTGCTCTCGTCCAAGAACCGCACCACATCCGCCCCAGCGATAAGTCCAAACACCGTCACCCCTATCTCCTTGCACAGTGTCGCGGCAAACGCGAATCCGAGTGCCGCTAGAAATCTCAGAGCGCCGGGCCCCAAATTTGTGTCGACGCTCTTCCCTGCGACGTTCTTCGCACACGATTGATCGCCACCGTTTGCTACCCTTGCAGCGTCTATCGAGGGTACCGCTGCTGGTGTTAGAAGATTTCTAGGACCGGTTGGGAGGGCATGGTCTGCCGTCTTGATACTCTCGGCTGCTGCTGTCGAGACAACTTTGACCGGTGGAGCAGTAGTGGCAAGTTGATGATGGGCCGCGGTATTTTCTTGACGGGCAGAATCATCATGGACGACGACCCCGCGCTTTCCTGGTGTTTTCTTCTCCCCGGACCTCGCGACTCCGATTTGCTTGCTCTGCTTGATACGCTTGCTGCGCTTGCCTCGCTTGCCCCCCTTGCTCTGCTGGACACTGATATCCGCGCCCGACTTTCCTTCGCCTCTAGCCGTGCCGCCCACCCCCCTCGCCCCCATCCGGACCCCGGCCCCCACCCCCACGGGCATGTTTGACCTCGTGGCAAGGGATCCGCCTCCCACGGTGAGCGATAGGGCGATCACTGCGAAAAAGCCGCAAAGCAAATCGGCTCTGCCGACGATGGGGGCAACAGCCTGCCGGGTAAATATGAAAGAAAGCAGAGAACAGCGCATGAAAAACGTAACGGTAATCCCTTTACAAGAACCCCGGCGTTTTCAGGACAAACTGCTTGGAATTTTCACTGGATAATCTGTGAAGTGGGCAATTAACGATCTATAATGAGCATGCCGCAAGCGGTCGAAGGGATTGTTTTTAAGGTGTGCCACCTACTGGGCTACTGGTACAAGGTCAAAGAATTGCTTGAGTCAGGGCGGCGCCGTCGTGCGCTCTCTCGCACGCACCCGAGCGTCATAAGTTATCCTTCCTTGAGTGCAAACTCCACAAAGGCTGATTTTCGGGAACATTTTCGGAATTTATTCGCCAATGTGCTTCCGAATATGGGCCCACCCCAGATGCCGAATACGGCAAATCGGTCTTAATGCAGGTAGCTTACAGCAGTGGTTGTACTACGTACTTCAAAACAGATCCCACACTAAATCCAAGTAGTTTGTCCCCAAAACGTGGGTGAAGCTCGAAAGGGGGTCAAGCACATGTCGGTTGGTGATCTCCCTTGTGGGATACCATAACAAAGTGGACGGGAGGGTATTGTACGTTGGTTTTGCCTTGGGTAGATATCATCGCTTTAAACCACCCTAGACGAAAGTCTGAGTCAGAGTGGTCTTGTAAAATTATTTTCAAATACGTCAGCTGCGAGTTCGACCAATTGAGAGGTCAATGCTCAACTTTGCAAGCTGGTCTGCGTGAGCTGAGCTGTGCAAATAATAAGTTGAAAATGGCCTATTCCATGTATTAACTGGTATGGAAACCGACAAAAAGAGGAAAAAGTTCATCTATTTCAATAAAACTTACCACGTATTCGAGAAACCCCTTCGTTGGTCAACTACTGATGTTTCGGGATGTTTCGTTGGTGAACACACCCACACACAATAATTTGCACTTGGCACCCTGATCTACCCAGACCTGATCCCACCCGAGACGTGATTCCGCCCGGACTTGGTCCCATTTAGCGCGCAACCCGAGACGTGATCCCACCCGAAACACAATCAGTCCTCCGCGGGAGCCGAGGGGGTCCGTGAGCGCGAAGCGCGAACCGTCATCCCACGTGTCGGTGGCAGCAAACCAAGGGTCGGCTACACAGCCGGCAAACGATTTCTCGAGTATGTGGTAAGATACCCTCATCTATTCGGGGAAGAGAGGGACCAAGCGGGTTTCGCTCCAGCTCACCGGTTTTCATCTGCACGCTCACAACTTGCTACTGCTGTACGCAGTCTATCATGCATCAATTGTTATCGCCACAAGTCGAGTTCAAACATCACTCAGTAGAAACGACGTGAAGTACTTGTCATCGCAACCCAGGCAACAATTTTAGCGGTTCACCCGCTTGTTCGTCGAAGACAGCTTCCAGCAATATTACTACCATTGCCATCCGACAATGTGCAGCGTGAGTGTTAATCACAGAAACATGACGAAGAAACAGAAAACGAAGACCACGACGATAAAAAATGTTGTTGTTGGACGACATTTATGTGAAAATAATAGCTCACCTCAACGTGCACAGGATGAACCGCGAACAATAACGATGCGACGACTGCTGGCAGCTCGTCGCCTGTGTAAAATATGACACACGTCAAGGAGGGAGGTTAGCCACAGATCATGGAGGGAGGTTAGCCGCAGGTGAATGCAAGACACACAAAAAACAAGTTTGGAAACACGCGAGGTAGTTCACAATACCTATCTGGATGTGCGTAAAGGGAGGTAAACAAACCCATCGTGGCCTTAAGTCCGCTGGCAGTTTTGTAATGCTACTACTACTACGGTCTGTCTTTGTTGTAGAGTGCAACGTAATACCTACTGCTTGCCGATACATCTTCAGGCAAATGCACTGCCATACATATGGTAGCGGCTTTCTTTCAAGACTGGCGAACGTAGCCTCCTGCAATGGAAATATACGAGCGTGTACACTAGCCGCAACCTACAACAACCGTGCAGCCCTGTCGACCATGCACCATATTGTTGCTGAGGCTCCTCACTTGAAGAGCTCTACTACCTCACCGAAACGCTGACTTTTGAAAAAAAATGAAGCACTTCCCGACGGACAATCCCATGCCCTAGGCATGTAACAAACAATATGGTAAAACACAAATATTGCTATGCCAACGAAATTGGGTAGCTCCCATGGCCTAGGCATCTAACGAATAATATGGTAAAACGTAAATAGTAGCGTGTTTGCGATGTACCAACTTTGGTTGGATAGGAGTTGGGTAGGGAACATATAATAATAGTATTGAAGCCGTCAAAATAACAATCCAAGGCCAACCCAACCCAAGAAAAATTAGATAAAAATTAGGTTATTTTTTTTTTTCCTACCATTTTTTCAGTTTCCAACCTAATTTTGTCGTGGGTTGGTTGACCATGGGCTATGAAATTCGTCGGTTTCAATACTAGTTTTACATTTTATCCAACCCAAAAGAGTTTTGAAATCGCAAACACCTACTCTTGGTTGACTTTCTGTGCAAAGAAAGGGAGTTCCAGGTTTTGTCGTTCGTAGAGGGGGGGAGGGCGCGAAATGCTGAAATCAAAGGATATGAACGGATGTTATACCGGTAGTATAGTTATCCTAGATCTTAAATCCTCGGCCTTTACAGGCTTCCCAAGGCAGTGCCATACCATAGTAAGTAGTGTTGAAAACGAATTGTGAACAAGGGATGCTTGACTTTCGGTTTAAAAAAAAAGTGGTCCAGGTTGGCTTTCGGTTCTTGTTGGAGGCCGGTGCTACAGTTGTACTACATGCACATATCATGGCATGAAGAAAGAACAGGACGTTTGAGTGTTAGTACCACTTCGTATGGAAGGGAGGGCACGCGACAAACAGAAAAAAAAGAAAACCACAGGCGCATGGGATCTTTGTACGAATAAATACAAAGTAACATTATTAAGGTTATTGCCGTCCGACCATGTGCAGTTCAAGTGTTAAATCACAAAAAAAAAAGTTAGAAACAGTAGCAGAAGAAGACAATCCACTATACAAAACCGAACAAGTACGACAATCAAATTATCCCGCCGACGACACACTACAGTTAGTGGGGCCTATATAAGGCGGTACACGAAGTGCGAAGGAATTTTGGCCGCCTTGTATCGAGAGGCCGCCCTATTCGTGTAGGCAGTTGTATTGAGAGTTACAGTCGTGCCAACCGATTTCAACCGCCTTATATCGGGTGGCCGCCTTATTCGAAGCGCTTTTATGACGACGCGTGCTGCGATAAAGGTAGCACTCTTTTGGACAATTTTGTTTTCTGAATGACGAGGCTCCTTAACCCAAAATCGCCGGAATGTCATTCTTGTTTTTGCAAAACATTAATGTTTCATTTACCTAGGCCATGGGTTTGGTCGTCGGGTGGCAACCTTTCAATTTACTCAAAAAATATGTTTTTGGGTGAGGTATGAAAGCTCGTCAAGCGAGACACCTCAGAAAAAAAACGGTGCACCTCTCTATCGTAGCGTGCAAAACAAGAATGACATTCCGTCGATTTTGGGTTAAGGAGCCTCGTCATTCAGAAAAACAAAATTGTCCAAAAGAGTGCTACCTTTATCGCAGCAAGCGTCGTCATAAAAGCGCTTCGAATAAGGCGGCCACTCGATACAAGGCGGTTGAAACCGGTTGTCACGACTGTAACTCTCAATACAACCGCCTACACGAATAGGGCAGCCTCTCGATACAAGGCGGCCAAAATTCCTTCGCACTTCCTATATCGCCTTATATATAGGCCCCACTACTACTGTATCTACCCCGCGGCAAAAACCAAGACCCCCCCCCCCTAAAATAAGAGGCAAAACCTTGGATGCTACCCATACATTTATTTCTGTCACTCGCGCTGTTGACATCATTGCCGCACATCCATTGTTAACTCTCTTGCGTGCTTGCATCCCTTCCCAGCCCTACCCCCTCCCTCCCTCCCTCCCCTCCCCTAACCAATGTCTCTGCCACCACTCACCCCCCTCTTCTCGTTGCCCCAGCTCCCTACCAAGGAAGTACCGGTAAAGGACCCATACTACGCTGGAAGAGGTGCAATATTTTTTTTCTGAGGCTCCTTCCTCACTTGAGGCGCTCTATGCCTCTCCCAAAAACTTGTTTCAAGTAAAAACTAAAAAGTTCAACCCGATGCCCAAACCCATGGGCCTAGCTATTAATAGGTATGCAACAAAACATTTTGCAAAAATGTAGTTTTTTTTGTTTGTTTTTTTGTTTGTTTTTTCTCACTTTTTTTACGTTCCAGCTTTTCTGGACAAGCCGTGGTCACAGGTGTCGTCCCTTCTCCCCCCCCCCGGTAGGTGCCTTCATTTTTATCGCGCAGAGGGTTCAGCATTCCCAACGCTCGTCGATTTTCATCGAATTTAGGGTTAGGGTTAGGGTTAGGGTTAGGGTTAGGGTTAGTAAAAAAGTTCCCGACGATATTGGGTTAAGGAGCCCCGTCTTATTTCAGAAAATCATTTTTACCAAAAGAGCGCCATCTCTATCGTAGCGCGCGTCCCAGGAATACTATTACGGAGGACCATAGTAATCAGGACCCACGATATACACAAACACCTATATATTAAACCGTTTCTAGTAACCGTATTTGGTCCTCATTACTACGTTCCCCCGTAATAAGCGGCTACAACGGCTGGCATAAAAAAAAACACTACCTGGTACATACAGAAGGTCAGATAGTTTTTTTTCCGCAACAACTATCACGGGGGAGCACACAGTAATCAGGACCAAAAATATGGTTAATAAAAACAGGGGAATATATAGAGTTTTTTGTGAGTATCATGATGGGTTTCTGATTACTATGGACTTCCGTAATAAGCACCACGGCTAGGATTTTAATATACAGGTTACAAATACTGCATGCACTGACTGGGGGCTAGAAACGGGCACACACGCACTTATAGTCCACTGAGGAAGAAAGATAAACAAACATGCCCACAGCAGTATGTAAGGCTCGGTACGTACGAAAAAAATGAAGAAAAAAAACGGAAAAAAACGGTTTAATCTTGCGAATGACCACCCTCCGTAGTAGTAGTATTTTTCACACGGCCGTTGCACGGGCAAGACGGGGGGAAGAGGACTACCAATATGCGTGCGCCGCGGGGGAGGCGGGGAGGGGGGGGGGGGGGGGACTAAATTCATTCATACCCCGAGTGTTAAGACCAA
>JAYJMJ010000375.1:6388487-6399095 GCA_036873875.1 Laminaria ephemera
TTACTATTTTCTCTCATCTACTTCCTTGAGCGAGCGCAGCGGGCGGCGAATAGCCGCCCGCGGAGCGCAGCCTTGTAATTAATACTGGTACGTATTTTTTTGGGCGTTTCCATTATATACCATACACTTATTTACGGGCACCGCATATACTACTGGTAAAAACTGGGGAATATATAGGTTTTTGTGCAATCGTGGGTTCTTATTACTATTAATATGGTCCTCTGTAATAGCGGGCGACTTCCTCGATGTCAAACCGACGTTTTTTAACTGGCTGGCGCCTTCTTTCTGTAGGTTAAAAAAAAAAAACATAACATGCATACTCGTAGCTCCAACCAATCAACCCACCCATGCCTGCCTGCCCGCGTCCTAGCATGTACCGTAAGAAGAGATGACACCGTGTATGTACCAGAATATAGAACGGCATCATCGTGAACACCAGGTCCTCCCCACACTGTTAGCTTCACGGCTTGCAAGCCCTTTGCTTGATCTCTTTTCGTCTGCGCAACCGGTAACCTTGGGGTAGTGTTCGGTTCGGTACTGCTCACTTCTCACAGAGATCACATTACCCTAGTACACATGCATCTGATTGGCCAATCCTTCCGTAGGCACAAAACTCATATTAGCCCGCCTCGCTGAAGCTCATCATGGAAATATGATATCATTTTTATTGCTCGTATTGAAACCAATCGATCGAAAGCCAACTCTTTAATCGTCGTTCCAAGTTCCAACACAATCTACAGCTAGCTGACACAACCACAGCCAGACACTGGTTAGTTTTCCTCCACAAAAAAAAGAGGTGACTATATTAAGGCTAGACTCTTACGAGCGACGGCAAATATAACCTCTTGAGATAAAATAAAGTGCGTACTAAGATTCCTAGTTCGAAACCGCCGGTGGGTCGTGAACCCACGTCTCTCTGTGACAGCAGAGTGTTCTCACTGTTGAACTGCAGCGGCAGAGTGATGTGACAAGATGCTCAGACGTGTGTCTGATGACAGGACAAGGAGGAGAGATGACAAGGTGACAAGTGACAAGTGGCTCAGACGTGTGTCTGAGGACATGAAGAGAGATGAGAAGTGACAAGAGAAGTGAGAGGGGGTGGCGAGCAGTTGTCGTCGCCCCCTCGACAAAGGGACAATCCAGCGGGGTCTTCCAACATCCCGCTGCAGAGGATTCATCAGGCAATAGAGCCGCCTCGAAGAATCCGTCGGGCGGATGTGGAGTGGACGGCTCGATGGCAAGATATTGGACATGACAATCTCCCAACATACCCAAGCGAAGCCTCCCAGAAAAGACGTCGGAGAAGCTGGGGTTTCGACTATATGGGTAGGCGTATTGGTTCTGGGGACATGGTTTCCACATCACCCCCCAGTTTTGGTGGTGATAGAGTGGCTAGTACGATGAATTGTTGGGATAGAACTACCAGTGGAGGGTCCTTACCATCTATCTGGGCCCCCCGCCCTGTCACATGCGCAATCCAATACTATAACGGCGTTGGCTTTTGCTAAAGCGGTGACTGTAATACGCGGGCCAAACACCAAGAACACGCGTTCTGATCAGGGGACTAAATGACAAGGGTTACAATACGTCTACTTGACGTAGTAACTTCTAGAGGCGGTTCGCTCAACGCCTGGAGTTACTTCACTCATTTTTGGCAAGACAAGACAACATTTGCCAGACAGAACAGCAGGACAGACATGGCTGCTGTTGTAGACAGGACTGTGACAGCAGAGGACAGGTTGACATGCTGCTGTCGTACCGTAGAAATTCAGTCCCCTGATCAGAATGCAGATTTTCTGGATATAAGAAAACGCGTACAGCTGCCTTCCGCCCCCAGGACAACTCTGTCTTAGAGCGTGTTCACAGCACTGTCCATAACATGTTAGCTATGTATAGCAACCTGTCTTTCGACAATTGGGCAGAGCTGTTGCCGTTTGTCCAGCTAGCACATAACACGGCCTATTCAACAATGCTCCAGGAAACACCCCCATTTCCTTATGTTTGGACGCGCAGGAAACACCCCCATTTCCTTATGTTTGGACGCGCAGCTGTACTGCCTGTCGATCTCATTTTAGGGGTACCCTCCACCTCCGCGCCGCCATCACAGTACATCACTTTTCAAAGCTTTGGCATGGTTAACGAGGCACCAAATTGGCATGGTTAACGGGACACTACTCAAAGAGCATGCCTCTAAAACCAAGTGATACCACGTAAATTTGGGCCCATTTATTTCATGGCCCTATAGCGTTCTAGTCCAAAGGCTCGTAATCTCGTCGTATTGGTGTGATACGGACGGTATTATATGTACTGGTGTTCTCGAACGATACATACTGCTGCTGTTGTGCTGTTGTACGAGTAGTTCACGACGATACAGAGATACGTGTACCTGATATTATACCTCGTATCACGGAGTGCTGTACGGTGTTGATGTCGTGTCGTCATGCCCATCCCGACACGAAGTATTCACACCTTGAACAGATCAGATCCCCATTCATAATGTATGTCTCTCAGAGCAGATAGATCCCTGGTCTATATGATCTGCATGGCCTAGATCGTGTTGCTGGGTGGGAGCCGTATGATCTGCATATTTTCGTACCACAAGTTTTCTGGATTGGATCTGTACTACACAGATCCTGCACAGCATATGGCAACGACAGATACAAGGTCTAGACGGTCTAGATCGCGGTCTGTCCGAGGTGTGGAAGTACTCCCCACGGTACCAAGTGTGTCGTACATATACCGTCGTGGTGTCCCTATAGTGCCGGTATGTGCTAGCCGACAATGCCGGCAGTTTACCGGACACGGCAGTATTGGGTATGGTACCGATACTGGTTATATTTGTAGCGGATTCCAGTCGTGCCAAGCGATTTCACCGGCACTATACCGGCAATAGGCGCTATTCAACCGGCACTATAGGGAGACCCCCACTCTACCGGTAAGTATGTCCAACATAACCATAACGGAGGCATCACATTGCTCGGAACACGCGTAGATGCGGCATTTCGGACGCACTACGAGTACTGCTGCTGTATTCTACGTATTGCGAACTTAAACAGAAAGGCAGGCGTCCCAGCTTGGAGAAGCTACAGCGTGTATATATACTCTCGTACAGAGTACTGCTGTGCCATATGATATGTACCAGGTTAGTATTGACGCTGCTGTATCCAGTGCTGTATATAGGCCCTTATCGTATCAGATACCGGTATATACCGGTTTGTTGCTGTAAGTTCCGACTTGAGTATATAAGCGCTCGTACTGCAACCTGTGGTTAAGTCAGCAGATAAACTGTTTTTTGTACGGTATATATCGCGACTGGCTTGTTCCACTGCTGCGTGCCACCGATGGCACGCGCACATGAACCTGCCATGAGTGACCGCCTCCTTACCACGTGACTTCCCTGCAGAATTTTAAATTTCTGTATGTCCTGTTAACAGGGAGGGCTGCCAAGGGGCTGGAGTCGTTATCTCGTTCTGTCATAGGGATTGTGTACATCGCTTACAGTTACGAGTACCGCCTCGTTACAACATGGCCTCCCTGTAGAATGTATTCTTGACAAACACCCGCGTCCCAGGTACCAATCTGGGCGGAAATGTAAGACTCATGTGGTATTGATATTTATGCCCCAACGGTCCCTATATTTACGTCCGGAGTCGTACTAATTAAAAAGTCGAGCCTGTACGCACCCCACTCCGAAGCGGTTTTTAACCCGAAGGCTATAAACGCGACGCGTCGGACCACCGCGGGCTCTCCCCTCAGCCGAACATTTTTGCTAGACTTGTATCCATCATGCTAGCAGTTACCGGTATTTTGTTATTTTGGCATGATCGGGTGTTTTTAACAACATAAAGGTAGCATAGTTAGGCTTTTTTCCGAGCATGACGAGCACAATTGGGGGAAAAGACGGTATCACAACAATTTTTTATGCTCGTTATCCAGCAAAAAGCATGAAAAAATAGGGAAAAGGGGCTAAGCCATAGGGATATAAAAGTTAGCGAAATGGAGCAAAATGGACATCAAAATTATGAAAAGGAGCAGAATGGATATAAACCTTCGTAGTTATTGCTCTTCTTCAACATGACATCCCGACGACGCTCCGTACATGCACCCCACAGGCTACCCTCCTGGCCGAGAAGCACGGCCTCAAAGTCTGCATCATCGACCCTAACCTAGAGAAGCGCTGGATACCGAACTATGGAGTTTGGCTGGAGGAATGGGAGTCGCTCGACAAAGATCTGCAGGTAAGGTGCCCGTTGCTTTAACACCCAGGCTTTAGTCGCCGTTTTGTTTCGAGAGGGCGGAAGGGGGCACGGCCACTGAATCGTGCGATATTGTGCCGCACGTTTTTGCCTCGGTGACGCGTTATTTTTTACATGTTTCAACAGCACCTCAGCTGTGAGGTGGATCATTGTTTCGGAACTCATATTTGCAATCTGCTTGTGGTATTATGTACAGTGGAGGTCCCTCTATAGCGCCGGTTGAGTAATGCCGGTTGCCCGCTGTAGTGCCTGTGAAATCGCTTGGCACATATAGGAACGACCAGTAGTGGCAGTATTCGGAGTAGCGCCGGTTGCCGCTATGGTGCCGGTATTTCCGGCTGACACATACCGGCACTATAGAGGGATCACTACTGTATTCGTCGGATTTTTTATAGGAATGACCTCGTGAAGGATACAGGTTAGTGACTCTCTCTGTTGCCCCCCCCCCATTGCCAGATCGGGCTGGGGGACTGCCTTGACCTCACGTGGGAGGTAACGGACTCTTTCTTCGGCGGCAGCCACGGCGTCCCCGCGGACGAGCGCTGTCGCATCAACCGCGCCTACGCACGCGTGTCCCGGGACAAGATGCAGGCCAACCTTAAGGCTCGCCTGGCTGCCGCGGGGGTCGCCAAGATCACGGGGAGGGTGGACGCTAAGACGGTGAGCCTCTTTTGTAATAGTACCCCGTATACTCGTGTTATACCTCGTATGTAGTCTACCCATGTAGGAACTGAGGGCTTCCGTAGCTGCGTCATGAGGGTACGCCATTGACCCTTTTGTGGGCTCAGAGGAAAACAACGTCGAATTAAGTTCACGATTAGAGCATCGACCACACGGAGCAGCCAGGGCCGCTTGGGTGGGGTGGGGGAGGGGGGGGCGTACTCATTTGTTGCTTGCCTTAGTCATTTCACCATTGACCACGCATCCCTTTCGAGACGGAGCACCGTCTTGGTGGGCGGGGGTGTCCACACTGCAATGCAAGGGACTACTGTACGACACGCGCGCAGCTTGGTGATACTCGTACTGCTGCACGCTCTTACACGACGCTTGATAAGACCGCCCTCGTCGGTTTTTGGAGCGCTATACATGGATCCATGAAGGGTTGGTCGAATGGTCAGTTCTCGATTCATCTATTAATAGTGAACGCTCTCAGCGGGGAAGCAAGTGTGCCACGCGAACCTTGAGGTGTTGTAATGTTGTAATTTTCTATTTGTAATATTATGGCTGTACATTAACGGTAACAGGTGGAACACTCGGCGGAAGGGACGACCATGTGCCTTGACGACGGGCAGCAGATCAGCTGCCGCCTTGTGGTGGACAGCAGCGGGCACTTCTCGGAGCTCGTGGAGAGAGTTGGCGAGCACAACCCGGGGGTGCAGATCGCGTACGGGGCGGAGGTGGAGGTGAAGGGTAAGTACCAGTCTTGCCTAGTCCATTGTCACAAAACAAACGTTTTTTATACAAATTAAAAAGACACCTCAGCTGTGAGATCGAGGATTTTGTCGAAAGACGTCTTTGGAAGCTACGTGTGAAACTTCGATCGACGAACAGGTTGTAGCGTTGTAGGGAATGGCCGCCCAGAGCGGAGATGTAAAGGATCGTGAAAATTCGGAAGTTTCGAGAGACGAATGGATACATATAAATGTGGATGTGACAAACGAGGTTCTGCGTTCTGCCACCGTAATGGAGCCAACGTAGAGACTCTCAGAGGCCAAATGGTGAGGGATTCCTGCACGGCGGAGTCAAAGGCAACGTGTATTAAGGTTATGTGGTAGTTGTAGGGGTACTACTTTAAGCAGTGGAAGTGTGCCTACTAGTAATACTATAATGTACGAGTACAATAGTAGCCTACACCTGGAAGGCGTTAAACACTCTCCAATTACCTCCCAAACCAACATTACACTACAGTGCCCTGAAATTTTCAACCATTTCTTGTCCTTCAAACGGGCATGCTCCGTACGACGAAAACACCATGTTATTTATGGACTACCGCACCCTAATGCTATTGCTATTTGTCTGGCAGATGGGCATGCCCCGTACGACGAAAACGCCATGTTATTCATGGACTACCGCACCGACTACGTGGACGACAAGTCGGAGCTTTCGGACAAAGAAATGGGGGAGTTGGACGAGATCCCGACGTTCCTCTACGCGATGCCCATGGGGGAGGCGCCGAACGGTCGACGGAGGATCTTCTTCGAAGAGGTCATTGGTTGGTTGATTCATAAAAGGTCTTTACAGTATGATACTTGGTGGTAGCGCTTTTTATTTCGTTTTTGGACACGTTAGTTCTTTTTAGGCTTGCTTCCGAGGTCGTTGCCATTTGTGAGCGGTCTCTTCTAGTGCTGATTAGATGTGAAGACGACGACCGAATAGGTACCGAATACCCTGGTACTGTTATTAGCAAGTATTTTCCCGAGACATAACCCAGAGTCAACAGGGGAACATAGGAATTGTTCATGTTTGTATATATAACAAATAGGTTTCCCCCGCCCCGCCCCCTCTCTACCGCGCCTCCTCGCGATTTGTCTTCCGGTCGATCCCGTACAGTACCGTGCTATGATCTTAAGATTACGGCCATGCATGATAATAAGTACACCCCTCCTCCCGTCTCTACCCCGCCTCCTCATGCACTTGCTTCCGGTCCACCCCGTGCCGTGCCCTGCCGTGGCCCTGTAGACGTCTTTGGTGGCGCGTCCTCCGATAAGTTTCGACCTGTGCAAAGAACGCCTGTACAGGCGTATGAAGCACCACGGAATCGAGATCACCAAGGTCATGGACGAGGAATTTTGCTACATTCCGATGGGAGGCGCCATGCCGGTCCTAACTCAGGTCAGTCTGCGAGTCTGCTTGATGTCTGTCTGTCTGCTTGTCCGTCTGTCTGTCTGTCTGTCTGTCTGTCTGTCTGTCTGTCTGTCTCAGTCCAACCCCACCCCCACCCCTAATATCTCTTGTGGCGTATTTGTCCAGCGCGTTGTGGCCCTCGGCGGGGCATCTGGGCTGGTGCATGCGGCGACAGGCTACATGCACGTGAGCGAGTTACTGTAGGGTTGAGATAAGGATGAGAGAATATCGAGATGAGGTTGAGATAAGGTTGAGATAAGATTGAGATAGGATTGAACGAATGATTGAGATAAGCTTGAGATACGCTTGAGATGAGATTGAGATAGGATTGAAATAATGATTGAGATAAGGTTGAGATAAGGTTGAGATAATATTGAGATAGGATTGAAATAATGATTGAGATAAGGTTGAGATATGGTTGAGATAATATTGAGATATGATTGAAATAATGATTGAGATAAGATTGAGATAAGCTTGAGATAAGCTTGAGATAATATTGAAATCAAGTTGAGATAAGATTGAGATAAGGTTGATCTAAGGCAGGGTTCGGGGGGTTTGGTCGAGTGTCGATCCGCACATCGTGACTCGTGTACCTCATGGTGCCATTGCGAGGGCTGTATAGACCTTGGCCTAGCTTCGACGTAATATGGTAAAACACAAATTAATATCGCTAACCCTAACCCCGACCGCCCGGGGAAGATTCTCCAAATTTAGATGTAGTGAGGAGTTACTGTACGTAGTGTGGACGATCAACCATTGTGGCGAAGCTGGGCCAAGTCTTAAATACACAACAACAACAACATATCCCCTACATCTCTCTGGTAACCCATGCTGCTCGATACCTTACCATTGTGCCTAATGCCCCACAACCCCCCGCCGCCGCCTCAATGAAGGTGCGAATGTTGGCGGCATCTGGCGGCGTCGCCAGGGCCATCGCGTCCGAGTTGAAGAAGGAAGGGCCCGGCGCTCCCCAAGCCGCAGCTCGACGAGCGTACCAGGCCCTCTGGCCTTCCAAGGCAAAACTGCAGAGGGATTTCCATGTCTTCGGTGGGGAGTTTTTGATGGCACAACAGACCCCCGTGCTGAGGGGGTTCTTTAACGGCTTCTTCAAGCTGCCGATCCCTGTCTGGGCGGTGAGGCCAAGTTCAACTTGAAGTTGATGTTATTTTTTTGTTTGAAATTGACGTAGAGTTTTACTTGGAATTGAGGCCTTCCAGGGCAAAACTTACAGGGATTTTGATGTCTTCGGTGGGGAGTATTTGATGGCGCAACAGACCCCCGTGCTAAGAGGGTTCTTTAACGGCTTCTTCAAGCTGCCGATATCTGCCTGAGCGGTGACGCCAGGTTGAACTTCAAGTTGAACTTCAGCTTGAAGTTGAAGTTGAAGTTGAAGTTATTTTTTGTTTGTACTGACGTTGAATATAACTTGAAATTGAGTTTGCACTTAAAAACTGAACTTGAATTTGGAGTTGAAGTTGAGGTTGGAGTTGGAGTTTAATTTTGGTGTAAACGTGTAAACATTGTATCGAGCGGGATTTCGGTGCGATCGTTTGTTTAACCTTTTCACCACTGCAAACATTATCCTACACTATTTCTAAATAGTTTGTTCCTTAAACGTGGGTGCAGTCCCAAAGGGGTTAAGAACGCATTTTTGCTTGAAATTCAAGTTGGAGTTGAAGTTGAAGTTGAGGGACGCATGCTATTGTATACCTGTATACTGTAGTGGGTGGACCATTTTTTTCTGAGGCTCCTCGCTTGAGGAGCTCTGTGACGTCACCCAACACTGACTTTGAGAAAAAACGAAATTGCAACCCGATGAACAACTGCCGGCTACCTCAAATCTCACCGCACCCCTACATTGTCGGTTTCGCCGGTTGCGCTGCACGCCTCTTTAAGGGTTTCCTCTCCGGCTACCCGAACCTCCCTTACAACGAGCTGCACCAGACATGGCAAGGCCGCTTCGGGTTCGGCGTACAATTTTTCTTGAAGGTATGTTCAGCGGACAGCACTAGAGAGGGCGCCCGCTCTTAAGGACTTCGGTCATGGTTTCACGATAAATAAGAAATTTGACGGAAGAAACAGTGTTCAGGGTGGGGGCCTACGCTTAAGAAATTCGGTTGTGTTTTCACGATAAATTAGAAAATTGACGGAAGAAACGGTGGTCAGGGTGGGGTGCCGTACTAAATCCCATGTAATAGCCAAGAGTAGCCTGTGCTCAATGGTGGCGACGAAACAAGAAATTGAGCCTCGACGCGGAATTGACGTTTCTTCTTTGCCGTGGCCACGGAATCGCTAAGAAACAGCAGCGATGCGAGAAACTCGAAGTAGCACGAAGCATGAAGAGGCTCAACGCCCTTCACGCGGAGCTCGTCGCGGACAGAGCTATTATTGCGGGCGCCTTCTGTAGTAGTACAGACAGAACGTCTTCGGTTCGAGTTGAAGTCTAAGGTGAAGGAGCAGCCTTCGAAGTATGGTTGTGGTTGCTCTCAGCTCAGTCGTGTGTTTTTGTTTTCTTTTTTTGGGGCTTGAAACACTTGAAATTTGAGACTGTGGGGGCCTCCTTAGCAGGGTTGTGCTTTTTCTTTGAGCTCGGGCCCTTGGTTTGAATTGCGCGTACTTCGAGGATTTGGGAGTGTATCGGTTGTTCGTTTTTTTTTCGCGTTCTCGACGACACACGCGACACGCGGCTGATAGCCGGGGCAAGTAGTTTATGCATTCCTTCTGGATGCCATTTTCCAACCGACTGCACCCGCGCGCCACCCCTCTAACCTGTACCCTGTACCTGTAACTTGTACCCTGTACCCTATACTGTACCCTGTGCTGTACCCTGTACCTGTGCCTGTACCCTGTAACTTGTACCTTGTTTGTACCCTATACCTTACCCTGCACTCTGTACGTTGCACCCGGTACCTCCACCCTGTACCTTCGCCATGTACCCTCTGTACCGTGTACTCTATGCGTTCTATTCTGTACCGTGTACCCTGTACGTGCACCCTGTATCTACGCCCTGTACCTGCACCCTGCACCTGCACCCAGTACCTGTACCTCCACCCGGTACCCTGTACTCCATACCTTGTACCCTGTACCTCCACCCTGGACTCTTTATCTGCACCCTGTACCGTGTACCGGTACCCTGTGTTGTACCCTATACTGCACCCTGTACCCTATATCTGCATTTTGTAACCTGTACCCTTTACCCTTTATTTTTTCACGGGGGAACGTGTCTAACAGCTCGCCCCAGCGGTTCAGTTCCAGCTGGCCTTGGCAGGGGCGCTAAACGGCTGGCAATACGGACTCATCAGCGCCGTGTCGCCCCTAGCTGCTGTGGAAGACGCCAAAGACTTGCAGTTCGACAATGAAGTGGAAGCTACTCGCTCGGCTGCTGTTACGGCGGCAGCAGCGGCAACGGCGACAGTAAGCGACGGCGACGACAGTGACGGCGGCAGTGGCCAAGGGGAAGGGGGGGTAGCGGACGCTGCCAAGGAGCTTGTAGCGGCGTGAGGAAGCG
>JAYJMJ010000375.1:6467688-6480878 GCA_036873875.1 Laminaria ephemera
GGAGACACAACACCATCATCAACATCGTATTCAAAATCATCATCATCATCACCACCACCATCACCACGATGGACATCATTGTCATGAGCAGCAGCAGCGGCGGCGGCGGCGGCAGAAACGAGAACTAATCAAGAGGCGCACCAGTCGAAGCCGACGAGTCAAGTGCTACGTCGCTACTGCTGCTGCTACTGCTACTTTTCCTCCTCCTTCAACTGCAGCGGTGTGATGAGCTGATGGCTTCCAAACCGAGCACTACAGTAGCATTCTGGTGGCGTGACAAGCCGCACGCTTCCAAAGTAGGTGCGTCTGTCTCACCGACGACAAGCAGGAGTTAGCAGCTGCTACTGCTACTGCTACTGCTGCTATATGATGAGCTGATGGCTTCCAACCGGACTACTACAGGAGGAGTGTTGAGGTGGCGTAACCCCCTCCTACGTCGTAATACTATTACTGCTGCTGCTGTGGCGTTGTGATGAGCTGCTGTCTTCCAAACCGATTACTAAAGTAGCGTTCAAAAACATGCGTCTGTCTCACCGAAGACAAGTACGACTTGGAAGCCGAGGGCATGGCGAAGGAGGTGTTGATGTCTTCCCAGTCAATGTCGTCCTCGTGTTCCACGCACAACTTAGACCGAAGCTCAGAGAAATACCTGTGGGGAAATGCCAGCAAACAGACGGTCAAGATTCGGCGCACCGTCATTCTAACTGCCGTATTATGTCGTCTCCCCCAACCCCAAAAAACTATTCAATCATAAACCTATCATGCCCCCCTTATCCCCCCCCCCCAACAAACCAATTAATTTATAACAGTAGGTGGCAGAAAAGAATCTCTAACATCAGCCGCCGACCATGCACAGCAGTCAATTATCTGACGTTGTTTCCGTCCCGTCTCTCGATGGCAAGAAAATCACCACCAGATCGTACCGAACATATACCGAACAGATACTAGACCCACATATCGAACATATACCGAAACTATACCCAACAGATACCGAATGTACATCGAACATAAACCGAATGTATACCGAAACTATACCGAACATATATCGAATGTATACCGAATACAGTGCCGAATAGACACCGAATATAGCAACCAACTCCCCGCGATATAAACCAGGGTCGAAAGGAGAATCTAGAGAAGCTCGCGAAACCCTTGCCTTCGTCACTCGCACACGTCCGAACAAAAGCGGTGGTTTTATCTGGAGCGCCTGCAACCCTTGTACTAACTACACTTACATTGCAAAAAACATCCCACACGACAGATATCACACTAAGTCCAAGTAGTCTGCGCCCTAAAAATGAGCATGCAGTTCAAAAAGAAAGGTCAAGCAGTTCCCAACCTCGCAATCGATGCGCTGTCAATGTTAATAGCAGCAATAGGGTGTTTGCGATTTCCAAAATCTGTTGGGTTCGAAAAAATGTAAAAATAGTATCGAAACCGACGAATTTCATAGCCCAAGGGCAACCAACCCACGAAAAAAATAGGTGAGAAATTAAAAAAATGGTGAAAAAAAAAAAACTAACCTAACTTCTCGCTGGTTTTTCGTGGGTTGGGTTGGCACGGGATCGTGATTTCGACGGTTTCAATACTATCACTATATGTTTCCTACCCAACTCCTACCCAACCGAAGTTGGTACATCGCAAACACGCTAATCTCACCTGTCAGTGGGGTCTCTAAGGACCACGACAACCTTCAGTTTCGGTACGGCCACCTTCAGTCTATACGGCGCCAACGGGGAGGCCAGGTATCCAGGCCCAAGTTCTCCAGCCACAAGCTAAGAATCGTCATCACCGGGTTTCCCAAAGAAAAAGCGGCCACAGAAGAAACAGGGAGGGTGCCACGGCAGGAGTGCCAGGGAATGCAGGCAAGACACTGTCGGTTAGTTCGCCTTTTGCTGCTGCTGCAATGACGAGCATAGTTGAGGTTAACCCCTTTGGGGCTTGATTGTAGTTTAAGTGGGAAAACACGTAAAAAAAAAATGACAATTACAGCATCGGTCACGCAAAGCAGCCCGGGCTAAAGGGGTATGTGACCCAAGTGACCCAAGTGCAGCGTATTCACAGTGACATCACACGATAGAGGTAGCACGTTTGGCAAAAATAGTTGTCTGAATGACACGGGGCTCCTTATAACCCAAATTCGTCGGAATGTCAATTATTGTTTTGCAAAATATGAACTTTTTATACCTACCCAGGCCATGCATGGGTTTTGGTCATCGGGTTGAACTTTTAGTCTACCCAAACCAGGTATAGAGCTCCTCAAGTGACAAGCCTCAGAAAAAAAATGGTACCTCTACTACCTCTACCGTTGCATGGGTCAGATACGAAACGCAAAGCATGACGATACTTGGGATACTCGGATTGCTGCACGCTCTTCCTTGATGGTTGATAAGGCCGCACCGCTTGTTTTTTTACCAGTAGGTCGTTATACCTGGGCTCCAAAAAGGTTAATCGATTGAGCGGAGAGCGCTTCCCGGCTTTTCATCGGGCACAAAAAAGAACAACTCGATCGCGAGGGCGGCAGTGCAAGCACTAACGAGTCATTCAGAAAAAAATAAATCAATCATCGAACATCGACATCGACCCGGTAAATACAGGTTCTACGTGGTGTAAATCGTCATCTGTCATATCTGAAACCGTACGCCTTTGTCACTACTTGTCGCCTTGTCCGAGCTGCTGCCCTCGCTCCTACGTAGACTCTAGGGGCGAGCTTTGGGATCTATGTGATACGGCTCTCGCACAACATCTCATAACCGGCAATATAGGATCTAGGTGATCTAGATAATGATCTGTCCGATGTCTGAAAGCTTCGTCACTGCGTGTCACCTTGTCCGGGCTGCTGTCCTCGCTCCTAGACTTTCCCAACGAATAGTGGCGAACTTTGAGATCTGTGTGATGCGGCTCGTGCATTTCATAAGCAGAAATATAGGATCTAGGTGATCCAGATCATGATCTGTCCGATGCCTGAAAGCTTCGTCACTACTTGTCACCTTATCCGAGCTGCTGCTCTCGCTCCTAGACTCTGCCAACGAGCAGGGGCGAACTTTGAGATCTGTCTGGTACGGCTCTTGCACAACATATCATAACCCGCAAATATAGGACCTACGTGATCTATTAATAGATCGTAATCTAGATCATGATCTGTCCCATGTCTGAAACCTTTGTCACTACTTGTCACCTTGTTCGAGCTGCTGTCCTCGCTCCTAAACTCTGTTTACGAGTAGGGGCGAGCTTTGGGATCAATGTGACACCGCACAACATCTCATAACCGGAAATATAGGATCTGGGTGATCTAGATCTTCATCTGTCCGACATCTGAAACCTATTGTCACTACTGTTCACCTTGTCCGAGCTGCTGCCCTCGCTCCTAGACTCTGTTAACGAGTACGGGCGAGCATAAGCGCTCAACAGCTCGCCCAACTTGTCGGAAGATACCCCCGCCTCCAGTCTGTCCCCAGGCCACTCCACCTCTTTAGGAAAACTGCGGGGGGGTGTGCATACAGACGGGGCCGGACCAAATCATTCAATTAGATCTTAAGCATTCTAGAGTTTAGCCATACAGACAGATTGGGGAAAAGCATCGACCAAAGCATCCAATCATATGCTGGCAACGCAACCACTCTAGATTAGAGTTTTTGCGGATACAAAATTTGGTTTGGTAGGAAAAAATAAAACAACAGTGTTGAAACCGACGAACGTCATGACCCAAGGCCAACCCAACCCACGAAAAATGAGCAAAAACGGGCCAAAATGGCACTTCTAACGTACTTTTTCGTCGGTTGGGTTGGCCTTGGGTTATGCCGTTCGTCGGTTTCAATACATCACTATATGTTTTCCTACCCAACCAAATTAGGTACTGGTATCCCGCAAACACCCTATTTAAGCCATACATGCAGGCGGGGTAATCGCATCGGACCAAGTCATCCAATCAGATCGCGGGAACATAAACAGCTTGATTTAAGACCGACGTCTTCGTATCACACTGCTGTTGACCCTGGTGCTAACTAGTACTAAGGGAAGTCGCCGACCTATATCCTTCATGAGGACATACACAACCCGTAACACGTGCGATCAGAGTATCACACACAGCTTGCAAAGATGAGTTTCGACGAAATCCTAGGTCTCACAGCTGTTGTGTATTTTTAAGTTTTTACAAAAATGGCATCGGAGATCAAAGGCCTCAGGGTTTATCAACTCCAAAATGATATACAAATTACGGTATATACAAGGAAAACCTACTACATTCAACTACACTGGTTAGGTGATTTCCTGGAAGACATTCACGGCGTCATTCGTTTATTTTATATTGTCGAGGAATGCATCCGAATGTGTACGGTCATTGCCGTAAAATGCCTTCAACGCCCAACATTCCTGCCTAACTAAATAATAGTGAGCTGTTCCGACCGCTCTTGAATACTCAGTCGGTAGTTGATGAACCCCTCTACAGATTTCACTCGTCAGACAGATGATGATCTTCATCATCTCGGTCCTGTATCTGCCGTCGTAACACAATATGCAAGTTCTTTGATGTACAGGTCCAACCAGGGAACGGTGTGTTAGATAGTTCAGATCATCCCGTTCTCACCCGGCAACGCGATATATTGGCCACCCACGCCAATAATACACACCAAGGACCTATCGGACTTGAAAAACACCGCTGATCAATTTTGACCTGATTCGTCCAATGGGTGAAACTTTTTCTAGCCAACAACGAAGCAATACCCCTAGCGGGTACAGAATGCCATCGTACATCGTTTGAGGCTGTCCGGGCCCGTCGGGAGTTTTTGCTGCGGGTTGGTCGATGCGTTCTGTCGGAGAGTTTTTCATACTAAGCTCGTAATCACAGCCGCATTAAAGGGTCATCATTTCGGTTAGGTTATCCCTTAGACCACTGCAAACGTGATGCCACACTAATTCCAAGTAGTTTATCGCCAAAATCGTGGGTGTCGTTCCAAAGGGGTTATGCCTTAACGTCGATGGGGAAGTTCATTCGGGTTTCAACCACTCTCCAAACAACCACCCTGACGAGTCGCCATAGCGGTCTCGGTACCCAGGGACCCTCACACAGAGGTAGGCGCATTTAGTATTGGATATAGACGGAGTAGAACAGAAGATGGTTCAATGTATTTTCTTGGTAGGCCGCCCATTCGTCTGGGGCATCGCTGAAGACTTGCTTAAGATCAACAAATGTCGACGGCCCTGAAAGTATCACTTGTATGTTTCGAGTTGAAACGAAGTACACGGGCGATACGGCTGTCACATCGTCGGGGGGAAGAGAAATTTGACTTACATTGTCTCAACCCCAACCTACGACCGACCCTTACTAACGACGTTGTTAAGACAAACGCCACAGAAGGAAGTGACGCTGGAAACCGACAGATGTATTCACTGTATTACGGTGCACAAGCACTGTTTTACCTTATTTTTATAGGCTACTTGATATAGTACAGCAGATGTAAAATTTCAGCCTTCGCGGTAGGATAGGTCACCAACATCGATCCAAACATTCACGTTCCTTGTTCGTTGGATGGCGGTTTACTGCCGCCGATGCCTCAATTCAAACGTTTTTATAACCTATGCCGACGACACCCTCGCCACATCGACCAGGTGCAGTTCTTGGTGAAATAACCCTTACCTTGTATATCGACTGCGACCGTGCCTGGATACCGTCAACCCAGCATATTGCCACGTGCCATCCAATATGAGGTTGTCTTCGGTCTTCTGCGTCCAGCTTAGCATACGTCCATCGCGAGCGGGTAACGCACGTGCCGCCAGTTTGACGCGTGAACCTCGTAGTAGAGCTACTGTTGTCGAGGTGGTGCGCACAATTAGCCCAGATGGCTACAGTTTATATACGGGCATCAGTATTAGGGATGTCCTCTAGAGGTGCTCATGTGATTATTTGTAGAATACCTCTCGTTACACATACATGGTATACCGGTTACCTTTCTGAATTACACCTATGCCACTTGGTATATATAACACGTTCGCTGCTCGACCGGCTAGACGCCCGATACAATCATTCGTTATGCCTCCGAGTATAGTCACCGCGGCGTTGCTACGATTTTCTTTAATGATGCCAGGTATAAGAAATAATTCGTGAGGCGTGTGCCCAATACCGTTCTTTTGTATCGGACAGTGCACGTGCAAACACCACCCTTGCCCAGACCATTTTATCGTCGATGATTGATTATACAACGTCCAAGGCGGTAAAAAGAGTAGGTTGCTCCGTGGTAGAAGACAAAGTCATTTATGACTGGAGGGCAGCCACCGTCATTGTGGGAGAGGGCGATAGTGGGCCAATGGGAAGGAAAGGGGGACTGAAAGGCACCTGATTCAGGTGATCCCGGTGACGGCCTCAGGCCGGAACCTCCACAAACTCTACCCTTGCCCAGGACAATTTATTGTCGATGAGTGGTTATACAACGTACATGCAAGAACATGCTGCTTCATCCAAGCACCTAGTTATGGGTCAAGAGTGACCCAAAATGCTGTTTCCGGCAGAAATAACTGATCGACTCTCAGAAAAACAGGTGTTCGGCAAACAAACACTTTCCGCTGGAAACAACTGGATATCCCGATACTTAGGACAAAATCCATACCCCTATACCCCGAAGAAAACAGCATTGTCTCACACAGAAGTATTCGACTGCAATTTTAGAGTGCATGCCAAGCGGAATTTTGGTCGGTATAACATCCTCT
Organism: Laminaria ephemera; assembly: GCA_036873875.1. Taxonomy (NCBI): domain Eukaryota; class Phaeophyceae; order Laminariales; family Laminariaceae; genus Laminaria; species Laminaria ephemera. Next base: position 6,474,391 of record JAYJMJ010000375.1, read on the forward strand.
AAACTAAAACCACTTGTACCAACGACTTTGCCCCACCAACCAACTCGCTCCTCGTTATTCCTCTCGACACCATTCACCGGAGCTACGTCGCAAATTAAGGCACGACGCGCTCCATGCCTACCTTAGCCATCACCTACGCTGCCACCGTCGGCACTGCCTTAGGTACGAACCATGTCAGAAAGGCTTGGGAACACAGTATGGACGATTAAAACGTCGATACGGCGTACTTGGTAGTTGTTGATGCCGTTGACATTGATTGTCATTTCCGTTATTGCCTTCTTTATGGCGAATATGTTATCGCCAAACTGGGTTGAAGAGCACGGGTAGGTTGCCGGGGTCGGATGTGTAATGGTTTGGGCATGCTAGGTATGTGTTTAGATAGTCCGTCGTTTCCGAATGATTTGCGATGTCGTTTATCCTGCTCATACTTACTTGTGATGTCGATATTTTCAATTTTGTACTACCTTCCAGAGGCAAGCTGACCCTGAACCGTTGTCGCATATCCGAATTGCGAGGGGTAGAGCCATAGATCCAGTTTTGTGACATAGCCGCCACCATTAGGACAAAGCACAGGTGAAAGTCTTGCACATCGCTGACGAGGGAAACTCTGTCACTCGTACCAAGTGCATAAGGGTATCAGCACTTTAACGGTCATTACGAATACTTTGCACACCGAGGTCGCGATAGGATAGATCTGAGTGTTATCGCTGGTTGAGCTGGGCGGATCTCATTCGATCATCGGCGTACGTACGAAAGAAGGATAGGGGCGAGGTTCTGTGCCATGTTAAATATGCTGTTTTTTCATCTATATTAGCACGTGGGTCAGACAGAAACATATTCGATGCGTTCTCACAATGTACTTGTTCATCTTCTGAATGTGTGTGTTTCTGTTTCACCAAATCGCACAAACACTGTTTGCCTTTCGAGCCGTGTCTGTCAACGGTACCTGCTAGACGAATGGCATTGACTTACCCGAATTGAGCAGAAGAACACTGGTAGTGTGTGGGACAATTTGAACGGTAGGCAAATGTGGTCTCGAGCTCTATAGCATTTAGCAACCTAGAAGCACCTTCTCTTAGTAAAGAGTTTCTCAAGTACGGAACCTCCGAAAATCTAGGAGTTACTCTACCGTAGCACGCGTGTCGCCCAGTTCCTTGACTGTGTTAGAGCGTGTGTGTATTTCTACACGCCCTTGTATGCGGTATGCCAAGAACACCGAGGTTTCAGTTTCAACGGCCGAGACACGCTTGTCTCGAATGTATCGCGATCTTGGTGCCGTCGTATGTTCTTCTCGCGGACAAAAAAGTTAAACAAGTACATTGAGTGCCTCAACTTACTTGCCGTCCAGGCTTGATGTTGGACGACGGTTCTCGAACGTGTATGACACATTCCTCCTGGAAGAACTTCGAATGTTGGTTCTCAAACCGAGCAGGACGGCAGAAGGAAACACAGCAGTATCATTGCACGCCGTACATCTCAAACGCTCAGTGAGCAGTTAAACGTTCCATACAGTACGAACACCGTATTCGCCTCACGCTTGCCATCGTCCCGTCCTACACCGGCCCCCATCGCAGCCCTCGTCGATGCAGTCTTGATTACCTCTGTCGACCTCGATGTGTGTTACGACCGCCGTGATGGCGATGATGATGGCTGTGACTCGAACGGCTGCGCAATCGCATATACTCGGGACGGCATCATCGCACGAACTCTCCCTGGTCGGGCCAGGGAAGTAAATGCTGAATCACGTACTTATTCGATGAAGCCCACGCCATTGTCAATATGCGCATTGCTTCCACGGGGGAGAAGCGAGGACCTGGATGGTGGACGTGTACAAGAACGGTTACCACCACAGCGAAATCGCGTCTGACGGCGAAACGCAGGGACTCGAGACCTTGTATCTCAACACCGCCGAAACTGAGGAGATCGAGCTTTGCTTCGGCGGTGACGATAACGAATGGCTGAGACTCACAGATGTGCGTCTCGAAAGTTCGAAACTCGATTTGACATTAATGTTGACAACTACTGTAGGCTTGAATATGAGAAACAGGCCGCAGATCGACCCTCGTTAATCGGTGGAAACTTACAGATTTCTGTGAATGTACGTAACGGGAAAACGATAGTACATGACAATTGACCACCCTGATCATTCCCGGGTCTGCATGATGTATACTTCATCAGCCGGCTCAGCAGTGGGTCCTCTAGTGGTAGTGGGAATAGTATGTGCCAAAAATATCACATATGTGTCTACGGGTTATCACGGGCATATTGTTGTAAGCCAATCGGACCGGCCGGTGGTAGTTGGACCTGGGTAAGTGTATGCGGTACATATACCAGATATAGCATCTATACGATCCTTGCAAGAAGAAGGCACGTGGTGGATACATTGGCTGGATATTGCCACGACCCTGACCGCAACATTCAGCGAGGTGCATCCCATGCGTAAAAACGTACCAGGTGCGCGTCAAGGAACGTACTGCATTTTTCACAGAACATATCCCCTCACATGTAATAACGGACGATTCGTCTGTAAATTCTTACACAGTGACTGAAGCGGAATGATTCGTTTGGGGTTTCAACAACGTTATGGCTGACATCGACGATTCTTGGTTGCCGTTAGTAAATTTCGAAAAATTCGTCGCTGTCATCTATTACTAAGATCAACCAAACATTCGACCACAGGACTGCCAAAACACAATACTGCCCCATCCATGCAATCGTAAACTGCCGTGAGACAGTCCCCGGCGGTGTGTATTATCTGGTACGTGTCGGTCTGTCGATATTGGGACCGTCTACAACCTTATTCGACGCTTTCGAGTGCTGCAACTAGTACACGCGGGTGCACCAAACCCGTGCAACTGGATGTCTGATCACACATGTGATAACCGACGACGTAAATACACCTGCCCGTGTGTTTGCACACATGATACTCTGCCACATCTAACACATTGGTTCTTGTTTGTCGTCGACAACGCCACCCGTCTCGCGACGAACACACCATTTACTCTACATACGATGGTCGACATTTGAACAATTTAAAAAAATCTCTTCTGCGCTGCTGGTCGAAGGTGATTCGACCCTCCGGCAAGTGCTGCAATCCAGACACGGGCATCGTGTACACGCTGGCGTTTGGATTGTCAACCGCCAAGTACACGTGTTGTGGCAGTCTATGTGGCAAGACGTTTCAAATCCTTTGCAAGACATATCGAACTAGAGAGGTGACCTACAACCAATTAAAAATCGGAAAAAATATATTTCGGTTTGAGATTACTAGGTTCGACGTCAAGGTTGATTCTCTCGCTTTCGATGCCGATCAGTGCTTCCACTTGACGACGTTATGGTTGAAGCTCAGCTTAGAGCGGGTTGTTATCGATATATTTGAGTCGTACCGAAATGGTGATCCACCTGTAACAGCGGAAGCCATACCCCCGTGTGAATGTATTCTCTATCAGACGCTGGAATCACTACACCGATGCCAACCTTCCGAGGCAATGTTCACTGTTCACGATTAGAGCAACACATTATTACCGGGTATACAGTACCATGAGCGGGTTGACCTCATAGGCCTGCATTGGCTTCGCCACATCGTGCAGGTGAGGGGTTAAGCTTATTAACGCTTCCATTTAATACATTCGGGCTTGGATACCTTCACGGCGGAAACCAACCATATACTTTCGGTTGTCCCGTTGGGGTTTTGCCCTTCTGCGTCCAGAACATCAACGATGCCCTCGTGCGCAGGTACTGCGCTATAGCTGGCGATCTTACGAACACGAATCTCGACGTCGCCCTCTTTCATCAAGATGAGTTGCACAATGAGTTCCAGAATCTAAATAAGTATTTTGTAATGTCGTCCGTCCATTCCGATTGTATGCGTGCTCGACGTGTGTGTACTGCTCGGGGATGGGCTGGTTGAGCCGGCTTCCACACTAGTAATAGGTGAACCGCAGTGTTTGAGTCGATATTATTGTCTATAAGGTCTCAGGTGGCATTGACGGAGGTGTTCGAGCGATAACGAACAGTGCTGTGGGTTATAGATGCTCTATCTGGATTGTAGACAGTCCTACAGTGTCTGGCTAACGGTTCAGATGTCGCTAGTTCATACCAGGCATCGAACAACGGGTTACGAACATAGATGATTGCCACACTCTAACTACGGAGGCTTGAGGTTTGGATGTGCGATGATGTCGAAGGAGGTGGGTTGTACCGAGACCGTGAAGTCACCGGCGAACACATGCCCCCCTGAAAGCGCGGTCGTGAAGGTTGGAACGCCATAGAAGTTAAGACATTCGCCGATGGTTTTCTGAACGAATTAAACCCGAGGGCAAACCCACAAATACCAGCATTCGGTCAATAGGGCTGGTCGATGGAATCGTTTCAACTTGGCTTGAAACCTCATCTACGAGAAGCTCGATGGTATCGACGCCGGGCAGACTATACATTATCACCTGTAATCATATGTGACAGCTCTTCTGCTTTCAGAGCTTTGTATTGTATGAGAGAGCCTTAGACCAAAGGCCACGCTGACGTTCGCTGTTTAGAGCGGTACAACTCTCGTCCCTGCCCTCGAATGATAGAAAGGCCACGTGTTCTCCATCATGTGTCCGTCGACTGAGACGTGACTCGTTCTTCCGTTGGCGTGGGCATTGTCCGACACTGCTCCTGTGAGGATGGTATTAATGACAGCTTGATCGTCGTGTTGAAATGTTCTTCTCGTAAACCAATACTGATGACAGCTCTTGTGGCGGCTCCAGACACCCAAACAGTTACCCCAGCGCATCGTAGGGCTCTATTCCTCAACATACACAATACAGTGCCATTGTCGTTTACCCCCAGCAGGGTCGAAGTCAATATGTTTTAAGGGCGAAGAGATTTGGACGATATTGTTGAAAGTTCGGTATTCCCGAACACTATCTACGTTGAGCGGTGAAGCATGTTTAGTCCCTTGTTCACGCTTAGCTCCATTCTACAAGTAAACGTTTGGAAACGTATCTACATCTCCGGAAAAGCTCCTACCACGTCGCCCGGGACAAATGCCACCACCGAAAAAAACGAATGGACGCTGCCGACGGGTCAGGAAATTCCACCTTGGAGTAGTCCACGACGTAATCGACTTCCAAAACCTAGTTTCTTGAGCAATCTCCCACAACATTTTGGGACTCCCCACGTCAATGACACAAGTATTGTTGCGACGAAGGTCAGTGCAGACATAGCGTTAATGGAATATTTTCGTATGGCGCTACGCTGCTATAGTAGGACTTTGGCAATGCCCCCTAATGGCGGCGACCTTCGATCTTGGCCTTGGGCGTCGTATTATACTCAACGTGCGGAGGAATATCATGTATTGGTGGTATTTCATGAGTGTATATAGGGCATGGTGGCGTATATGGCAAGCCTTGGGGAGAACCACGTTCGTTCAATCAGCAACGTCATATATGATAAAGGAAGCTACTACAGTATTTTTATGTCGGCACAGGGAAGCTCGTTATGCGGGTTCTGTGACATGCTGATTTGGCTACCGTGTTGTATTTCGGGTCCGGTTTGATAATGTTTTTCGTGTTAATTATTTCATCCGTCAGTGTCTACCATTCACCTCATGCGACTGCATCCTTCAGTGTACTTCGAATTATACGTTCGTCGCAACATACACTTTGTATGTGGTCCGTTGTTCCCTCTTGAGTGGTTACATCTTCTTCCGCCAGACCGCTCTCTTCTACGTGCCAAGACAGTGGGTCCGGTCATGGGTACTACGTCAATCGTTGCCACACTACATGCCCAACACTCCCCAACGCAACAATCGTCAAAATAGTAGCGATGCCCCAAGACGCCACTTAGGCTGAACATCAAGATTAAAAGTCAAGTTGTCGCAAAAACAGGGTTGGATGCTCGCATTTTCAATTTCGTAGTGAACGTGTTTCACTCTCCTTCCGAGCCTCATGATAACGTCTTACGTGTGTTGCAGGAATAGTCCCCATCAAAATGCGTCGTATTGTCATTACATGTCGGGGACGCAAGTTTCTCTTAGTCCGGACGACTCGAGCATTGTTCCTCGTTTTGACTTTTCGGGTTCGGGGTCGGGGAAAGCCTGAGGCAGGGGCGGTTGACACATGCGATTTTGTCGGGTGTACCTCACAATTCTGACTTCCTCAGGCGAGCTTTGTCCATCACCCGGGCACCGAATCGTTTCCCTGGAAATTGATTTATGTACAAACACAAGACCAAGACATGGCCTTGGTGTACGACGAATAATGCCGTAAAACAAAACTCATGGTATTCCAACAATATTTTGTAGTATTTTTGTTAAAAAAATAAAAAGTACACTACAGCTGTGAGATCTAAGATTTCGTCGAAACTCATCTTTGCAAGCTGTGTGTGATACTCCAGTCGCGGGTGTTAAGGGTTGTGTATGTCCTCGTTAAGAATATAGGTCGGCGACTCCCCTTAGTGCTAGTTAGCACCAGGGTCAACAGTGTGATACGAAGACGTCGGTCTTA
>JAYJMJ010000375.1:6520826-6546436 GCA_036873875.1 Laminaria ephemera
CCTAGACCGCCTGCGACGCCTCGAAACGAATCGAGGCCGCCGCAAACCCAGTTTTTCGTCGCTCTGCACCTCCAAAGATACACGAGCAACCACCACATCACGACTTCGCTCACAATTTCCATCACTGTATTCCCGTCGCTGCTGCCCGCATGAGGCGATGGAGCTGCGCCAGCCCACCCAAGAGACCCCTAGAGCGACAGCCTCCTAGCCGTTGCCGGCAAAAAAAATCTGCCGCTAGCCGCGGCGCTCCGGGGAGGACGCGAGCCTTCCCTCGCCTCGTGCGTTGCCTACTGGTGTTCGTTGACCTTTTTGCGCTTTTCGGATTCTAAAACACTCGACGTCATTCCTCGATAAGAAGCAGAGTAGTATTTTTCTGGTATTTTTCTCGAGATTCAATTAAATTCTAAAAAAAAATCGAATCACGATTTTTCACGTTCTTCGATAAAACGGGCCCTAAGAAAAATATTTTGAGACAAATAAAAGGCCTTTTTGTTTGTTTCTGTAGTAGGTGCCCTACAGCTCTCGGGAAGCCTATCACGACGCACGTACGAAACATCGCCGGGTGTTTGATGGTTTTGATCGAGAGTACAGAAATAAAATATGGAATTAGAGTTACATGTAGCTGCCCTACAGTTTCAATTCTTAAGGGTGAGTGATCTCCACCATCAATCACGGAGCGCAGATAAGCCATCACCTGCGGGACGGAGACAGGAGCTTACCTTCCATACTTGAGGATGACGATCAGCACGACGTTGAAGGCGAGGTTGAAGCACAGGTACATCGTCACGAAAAACGGCGCAGTCCCGCAGTGGTCCGGCGGAACGTTCCGAATCCTAAAAGCAAACCATCGGCGAGGCACCACGGGACGGTGTACAGCAGTTGAACAAAGAGTGCACACAAATAAGCCAGGCGTCAACGTCGCCTCAGAAAAAGAGCACGTGAAAATAAGCCGGGCGTCAATTTTGACTCCCGAGTGCGACTACTATAGACCGCTTGCAATACGGAAGGAACAAAAAAATGAAAACCACAGTAGTAGCAGGCGGAAGCGATTTCACCTCTGAAACGCCTAATATTTCAATAAATGACGGTGCAGCACGCGACGCGGGCGACCAACTAGCCGGAGCGATACTCTTGCGTGTTATACGTCTCCCCGGGTGGCTATCTCCACCACACCTGATACGCCGGTGGGAGGATCACGGCGGGTCGAACAACTCACGCGGTCGTGTGACATGTCACAGCAGCACCATTGTGTTCCACAACCGAGATAAATCGACATATACCTGGTACACGACACCCTTGGATGCGGAACTGCGGTGAGCTTAACCCCTACCGGTTAATTACTGCAAAAAAAAAACACACAACACACACCAATTCCAAGTAGTGTCCCCAAAAGCTTTCGTGCAGTTGCACAGGGGTTGACCTTTCTGCCGGTTAACCAATACCAAGAAAAGTGTGTCTACGTCTCGCGTATGGTGTGGTGTGTTACGAAATCTCGGTTAAACATAACGATACAATGCAGCCAGGTCAAGTTGGCACACAACGCACAGCGGCACCCTCCTCAACATGGTACACCAAGCATCATTTAACGAGGTGAGCAATTCATTTCGTTGGTTCGCAATCCACATGACGTTCTAAAAATATTAATGTTCGCGGAATTCCAATTCAGGCACGGGTGAGAAACGCCTCCATATATGCTGGAAACCCGCTCAAAGTGAGCAGAATGGTTAAAGGCTGACCGTCTTTGTAAAGTCGCCCTAGTGACCCTGGTACATACTAGCTAGCACTAAGGGGAGTCACCGACCTATATCCTTCATGAGGAGACACACACCCCGTAGCACGCGCGATCGGAGTATCACACACACACAGCTTGCAAAGATGAGTTTCGACGAAATCCTCGATCTCACAGGTGACGTGTATCTTTTCTATTTAATAAAAACCCGCTCACCCTGTTGCAGCCATTTCAACCATGTCGGGGAAGTGGCTGTCCTGTCCCATGAAGCACATCAACCCTTCGTACGTGTTGCGCGGTAGCTCCTGCGCTCGCACAAGAAAACACGACACAATCGCGAAAAAACGACGTCGTATCGCATCAGCCACAAACCCACAAAACGCGACACAATCGCAAAACCACGGTGTATCAGTTGTTAACTCCTCACGTATACTCGAAAGAAGTGCGTCAGTACCCGCGCTATTTCTGCGCGGCATAATCTCGACAGCATTTGCAGGCTGCACACAACATCAACAAGAGCTGTAAACAAGAAACCCAACCAACCGACGGGTTCTTCAGGCGCTACGAGACAATCCCTCCAAAAATGAACGAACCGTTGCTGGTACGCAACCAAAACACGCTGCAACACCAACACCTCCCCCCCCCAAAAATGAACGAACCAATACAACCAAAACACGCTGCAACACCACCGCTCACTCCTCCCAAAAACGAACGAGCCGTTGCTGGCACACAATCAAAACACTCTGCAACACCGCCGTCGCTCCTTTACCATGGAAAATCACGGTGTATCCCATGGTATACAAAATTGCAAATCCAATGGGCTCTCCCATGGCACATCCAATGTAAATGCTACTCCCACTGGGCCAACCATGACATGCCCAATGGCATACGCCACGGGGCAAGCCATGGCAGTTACACTACCGACCCTCTTGTAAGAAAGAGCTCCACTCAGCCTAAAAAATACGGGGAAAAAAGAAATTCCGCAGCTGTTAACCTAAAAAATACGGCGAAACAAGAAATTCGACAGCTGTTATACCGAAGTTAGTATAGGAAACATCCTTTCTCAAATAAGAAATCTATTATTAATAATAGCCTAAAACCAACATCGGATTCTTATCAGCGGGGCGGTACTATACTCCGTTGCAACACCACTGCAACACCACCCCTCCAAAAGGAATGAACCGTTGCAACGCCACTGCAACACCACTGCACACAACAAAAAAAAACGCTGCAACGCCACCGCTCACTCCTTCCAAAAACAAACGAACCGTTGCTGGTGCACAACCAAAACACGATTCAACACCAACCAAAACACGGTACACCACCAACACCACCGCTCCTTACCGATACCGGAAGGCCCATCGCGTAAGCAGAGGGCACGGCGAAGAGCAGCGAAGCCATGAACTGATACACAGCCACCCAACCGTTGAGGTAGATCACGTCCATGTCGTCGTCGCCAAGAGCCTTCTCCTTGTACACTGAGCTCAGACACATCGGGATGCACGATAGCACCTGGTATTGCGACGGTTTTTACGTTATATACGGGAGTACAAACACGCCAGATGCGCGATTGATTGATGCTTGGTACTGTGACGGTTTTTATGAAAGCAAACCTATGTCAGAAGTGAGTTGGACCAAACATTGATTTTCTCTTCGTACACCAAGCTCAGGCACACATCGGGATGCACGATAGCACCCGACAATGGGATGTTTTTTATAAAAGTACAAACGCGTTAGATGCGAGTTGGACGTTGGACCATAGAAGTGATTTTCTCTCTTTTTTTTATATTTCAAATACGTCAACTGCAAGTTCGACCGGTGAAAAAGTGGTCTCTTTGCAACCCGAGTCCATGCCCACTGGGATTGATGCACGATAGCACCTGACATCATAGTGAGACGTTTAATATGTCAGATGTGAGTTCGACCAAAAAATTATCGACGTGTTGGTACTTGGTATTGAGTTTTTATAAAAGTACAAATACGACAGATGTTAGTTCGACCAAAGATTGATTTTCTGTTTGTACACCAAGCTCAGGCACATCCTGATGCACGACATCACTTGGTATTGCGCCGGTTTTGACGAAACTGCAAATACGTCAGATGCGAGATTGATCGACGCTTGGTATTGAGACGGTTTTTTTATGAAAGTACAAACATGTTAGATGTCAGTTTCACCAAAATACTGATTTTCTCGTTGGACAACGAGCTCAGGCACAACGGGGTGCACGATAGCACCTTGTAATGAGACGCTTTTTTCATGAAATTACAAATACGTCCAATGCGAGTTCGACCAAAAAAAGTTTTTTCTCTTTGTACACCGAGCTCAGGCACATCTGGATGCACGAAAGCACCTGGTTTTGAGACAGTTTTCATGATATGCCACACGTGAGTTTTACCAAAAAATGATTGTGATACTTGAACTGTGTAGTACATACCAAACCCATGTGCTACGTGGATCATGCAGATCATACGGCTCCCACCCGACCACATGATCCAGGCAATGCAGATCAAATAGACCGGATCTGTATTACACAGATCATGAATATTCAATAGGGATCTGATCTATCTGATCTATCTGATCTGTCCGACGTGTGAAAGGTATGAACAGTCACCTGAACGCCACTCCAAACAATCTGCATTGTTGCATCCGCGTCGTCCCCCCCCGATGGGTGCCCAAAGAACGTGGGAATCAAGGTGACAATGATGCCCGCGATCACCACCGAAGCTCCGACGTACTGAAAGCGCAAGCACGGGTCGCACAGCAAAGATGTCAGGAGACAGCACGTTCACCCCTTGACAGACATCAAAATTTCCCATAAATTTATCTTGGCGAACGACACACTACTACCGTATACTATTATCACGATAACACACCCCCTGGTACGAATTTCAGAGACGACTTTCTCTGTAGCAAAGGGAGCACAGCACACACAACACACACAGCACACGCAGCTCACACAAACGAAAATGGTGGCTTTGGAAGATATTATCCCGTCGAGATCTGTCATCTTTCCATAGAAGCATCGCTCGGCGTTTGTACTATCCCCGTTGTCGACAAAATCGTCCTTGAATTTCGTCTGGGGGTGTGTGGGTGTGCTATCTTGATTATAGTACCATGGTATACGGTACTGCTATTACTACGTGAGTCCCACTGTAACGCAGTTTTCAAACATCGGCTCAAACAACCGTGGGAAGCGGAGACAACTCGACAGGCAGCACCCAGCAAAACCACGCCATTTAACAAGAATATTGGCGCCAACACAAAAATATATATTATTACAGTACTGTACTGTAGTGGAGTGATCAATGAGGTAATAGTGCCTCATACTTGCAGCAGGCCGGGTGCGTTCGAAGTAAAACACACACACACACACACACACACACCATGGTTGCAAAATCAACAGCCGTAACCCATCAGATGAGGCCTATCTCAAGAAACATATCAGTTCCTGGTACCATATTTCTCACCTGATTGATGGTGTATTTCGCCCCGAGAAATAACTTGGAGATAGACATGGAGACGGGGATGGCCGCCTGCTGCAGCAAGACGATCATGGCCGCGTTGTTGATGTAATTCACCGCGAACACACCCATGATGCCCGCGATGCTGTCCAAGAGCCCCATCACCGCGAACTTGAACTTGGGGATGGCCCTCTGCGCCGGCGTAATGGCAGACCTGACGCCATCACACCACATCACATCACATCGCGACAAGGAAAAGGGCGTTATATTACTCGTAGTGCACGCTCCTTAAGGCAGCGAAACCGCGCACCACATCACATCAACACCACATCGCATCGCATCACACCACACCACACCACACCACACCACACCACACCACACGAGATGAGATGACATCAGACACATGCTATCGTGTAGGGGTGCACCTTCCTCGTTTGAGGACCTCTATTCCTCGCCCAAAAACTGGCTTTCGATGAAAAATGTACGCCCACCGCAAAACCACATCAAAGCTCGGTCAACATCCAACACCGCAAGCAGCAGCCGGCTGACCACGCAAGCTATGGTAGGCGAGCCCCTATTTTTTGTTCATCTCCTCGCTTCAGGACCTCTATACCTTACCCTAAAAACGACTTAAGAGAAACATGAAAGTGCAACCCGATGAATAATCCCATCATGAACAATCCCATGATGAACAACCCCATGATGAACAATCCCATGATGAACAACCCCATGATGAACAATCCCATTATGAACAACCCCATGATGGAACAACCCCATGATGAACAATCCCATCATGAACAATCCCATGATGAACAACCCCATGATGAACAACCCCATGATGAACAATCCCATGAACAATCCCATGATGAACAACCCCATGATGAACAATCCCATGATGAACAATCCCATGATGAACAATCCCATGACGAACAATCCCATGATGAACAATCTCATGAATGTGTTACATGAATGGTATTGGGTAGTTCCTCAGTTGAGGAGCCCTGACAATCAGAAACAACCACCAAAAACGCCCCCCGCCGCTTTGCAAGTCAAGAAAAATATTTCCAGGGCTTTTCACGGGTCATGACCCGACCCGGAAAAATTCGCGGGTCGAGTCGGGTCGAGTCAGGAGGTGTTCGAAATCTCACTAGTCGGGTCGGGTCGGGTCGGGTCGGGTCGGGTCAGGAGGTGGTCAAACCTCACGGGTCAGGGTGGCCCGACCTGACCCGATGTGCGATTTTTGACCCGACCCGTGAAAAGCCCTGCATATTTGGGCTAAAAAGTGGCGCACCCCTAACGCGTCTCACCCGAACGCGAGCATGGGAATGATGTACAGGAAGCACACGGGGACGTAGATGAAGGTGCTGAGCATGGTCAGGAAGAACGGGTAGTTGTACATGGGGTACGTCTGCAGCTTCATGAACACGCGGTTGCCCGTGCCAACGAAAATCATGACTATGAACGCCATCACCTGCAATGGGGAAACCCCGACATTGAAAAAAACAGCGACATCAAGATGCATGTATGGCAGGAGGGTGAAGAAAAAACAGTAACCGCACGGTACATAGAGGGGGGGGGGTGAAGGAAAGTCGTAGAAACGAGGCATCGCTGGCTGTTTTGCGGGTGTCAGCACGGCTACAAAGCTGGCAGCTAAACAGAAAAACCAGGGACCACTAGTAGTACCTAGCAGGAGGTGGGGGGGGGGTGAAGGGCAGTCTCCAGAAACGAGGCATCGCTGGTTGTTTTCGGGGTTTCAGCGCGGCTACAGACCACAGAGCCCGGATCTCTCTAGGTTGAATAATCTGCACGTACATTGAATGTGGTGGGTTTCGATGGGTATAAACAACGGTTTAATGTAAACAACACACAAACACACAAAGCCGGCAGTCTCTAGAGTGGGGGGCAGGAGCCACGGGGAAATGTCAGCCCGGCCCGGTTGGGTTTGAGCATGACGCGCGGCAGCCCAGCCAGGTGACAGCTTCGGTTTGAACATGACGGGCTATAGAAAAAAAAACTACTGCCTGTTGTGCATGAGCGAGGTTCGGGTGTGTTTGCCATCTATAGCGCGCCCGCGGGCATATGTATGTCCGAGATGACATAAAAAAACGTAGTAGTAACCCATTTATCTACTGCAAAAGCAAGCTACACTAGTTCCATGTACTTTGTCCCCAAAAACATGAGTGCACTTCAAAACGAGTTAATAAGAAAAACACGCTCTGCCCGGAGTCCAGATTGACATCACTGGCTGCAGCACCGCAAACCTGCAAGGCTAACCCGGCATTGGGTGGATTAGTCAAGACGACGTTGCCAAGCACCAGCAGCGAACCCAATCTATTAATGGTAGTAGCTCAACTCCGAGAAACGAAAGCGGCAGACCACTATCAATATCAATGCATTGATAACTCACCCAGCAAAACTTACCGCTTACCTAGTATTCGAGAAGACGCGTTCATTGGTCAAATACTGTTGTTTTCGAGATGCCTCAATGGTCAACACAACACCCACGCACACACTTGCACCCTGCTCCCGTTTGGCACCCTGATCCCACCACGCCGACCAAAATCGAGCGTCGACCACAGCAACTCGAGGGCAGCCAGCAGACAATATCGTCGAATAAGTGGTAATTACGAGCTAACGCGCAATTTCTAATTTACACCGCGTCAAAAAAGGTAAGGACCCCTGCCAAGACCTTCAAGATGGCTGAAGCCTTGTTTTACTTGATTAACCAATTCATTTCGACCGCGGAGCAGCATCACACACCCACCATCGCACACAACTTGACGACAGTTACAAATTCCTGCTGTGCGAATTCCTAGCGACAGCTATACTATATTCTACCCTCAACTCACTATCCATATCAAGACGCCAGTCTAAATGTGAATACAGCAGTAGTGCTGCTTCAAAAGATTACGGCATACTTTCTACCGGTTGACCAAATTCCGAAATAGCACTCACTACATCCACGATCAAGCTGGTTTTGGTCAAACTCACCAGCGTGCTTCCGTCCTTCGCCGCCGACCCCCCCTCCCCCGAATCGCCACCCTGCTCGACCTTGCCCCCCTCGCCCTTCTTTAAAAGCGGCGTAAAACTCTTGTTCACGAGGGATTTACGCGCACCGCCTGGTACGGGGCTTTCCTGGGAGGCATTCGAGGAACTTTGGCGAGTTCGTGCCGCATCCTCCGGTCCTCTCGAGCCGTAGCTACCGCTCCTGTGCCTCCTTGGCTGGTCTAGCGACGCGCGAGCGAGCAGTGCTTCGCGTTCTTGACCGGCTGGGTTTGGCGCCGGGGAACTGGTGCACAAAAATAAGAAATAGAAGGAGGGGCAGTTGGTTAAGAAAATGAAGGAGGGAAAGCTGAATAAGAAATCGAAGGAGGGGTAGTCGGTTAAGAAAATGAACGAGGGGCAGTTGATTAAGAAAAGGGCCAGTACTTCGCGTTCCTGTCCGGCTGGGGTTGGCGCCGGGGAACTGCTGCCCAAAATAAGAACATGAAGGGAGGGGAAGGGGCAGTTGACAAGGAGGGGTATGATCGGGGTTGGTCATGGTTGCCCAAAATAAGAAAATGAAGAAGAACGGATATGATAGTGGTTGGTTCGGTGCGCGGAAGAAGCTACACACGCCTAACAAACGCGTTCCCTTTCAATGTCTGTATAAACTCGTACAGGTGCTTCGTTTCATACAGACCCATCAGACCTACCAGGTATAAAACTACGAGTAGTTACGTACCATAAGATAACAAGTCAGGGCGCCATGAGGGCGTGCGTGTATTCCGCACAAGCCCAACAGCAGGAAACCGGTGCCAGCTTTCTGCAGAAAGTCAATAAAATTCGACGATAAGTACCGTACCTCAACACCTCAATACACTTGAATGTTAAGAGGCACACTTCATATTATCTTCACAAATCGGGGCACAGCCCTTTCACTACGCAAAAATGGCCCTACCCTATGTTCAAGCAGTTTGTTCCCGAAAACGTGGGTGCGGTTCGAAATAAATCTAAACGGGTTAAGTGACGGGAGCGCAGAGACAACTAGACAACGCCATAAATCGCTCACAGCTTATTAACCTACCACCCCATCCTGGAATGAATATGAGGTACGAGTGACGGATCGCGCGACGGTAAATAGTCACAAGACAAATGCCCCCCTCCTCAAGTATCACCAGTCGCCGTAACGCTTGCCGCAAAGCAAAACCCAACCCAAAACTGACACATATATGCATCAGTCTCGGCCAAGGAACGAGCGTACTCTCGGATAATAGTACGCTTATCGCTGTCTGGTTGGGGCGCGAAACCACAAGTATCAGTAGGTGGTAAGGACGACGATTGGACGACAAGGATTGGAATGTGTATTCGAATTCCCCTGTTGACACGACAACACTCCAGTGTCCCGAGGATGAAGCATGAAGGCAACCTCTGCTATCTGCTCGTCATACCGTAAGCTATGATCTGATAGATCGTAAAGATACACCAGTAAAACGTACCGTGGTACCTGGTAGCTGGTAGCTGGTAGCTGGTAAGTCTTGTTGTACTCTAGAGCTATTATAGGCCCTGACCTCTACGCCTCGGGCGCATTAAGACGAAGAAACAAAGATAAGGCACGTTTTGAGGCTCAAGCACCCACGTTTCAGGGACAAGCTACAGGAATTAGAGTCGAAAACATTATTGCAGTACTATTAATAGGTGCTTCACTTCCCTTGATGGCGACTATCGTGTCCAATGTCCAACCAGTACTCCATTTTGTCCAAAGCATTACACTTTTAGACGGGAACTCCCAAAACTAGGGGACGGGGGCTCCGTAGGAGTGTAATCTTCGAAACGTGATTTTGGTGCGCAGGGAGAGAGGAATGAGGACTGCGCCAGCTCCTGTGGTGCTGCGGGGATGCCGCGATAACCGCGTTAAGGGGGTTAAGGCGATGCTTCGAACTACCTGTCTTGGGAAAAGGGCTTACGGCGCCCCTGGCCCCTACCCTGTCCCCTGTTTACGGAAGTTCCGGTCTAACGGCGTTATTTTTGGAGGCGATCATTCTCTTTGAAAAAAGGGCGTTAACGATTTTTTTAAGGCGAGGGCCTGTTGTACTCTGTCCTCTGCCAAAAGTTCGAGATAAGAGTCGTTGATTGGTTGCTTGCGCACAATAGAGCAGGAACAGAATATATATACTGCTGCTGCTGCTGCTGTGTTGTGCGCTGTGATCTGTGGTTAGGGGGCGGTGCTGTGTGGTTGGTTTTGGTGTTTTGGTTGTTCACATATGGCAGCTACGGAATATATACTCAGGTGCTGTGCGCTGTGCCTAGCTGTGGTGCTGTGCGGTGGCCGTGGTGGTAAAACGTGCTTGTACTGCTCGCTGTACAGCAGCAGTACAGCAGTAGTACAGGGCAATAAGAAAGGCAGGCTGCTATTTACTATTTACAGGAATATAAGAAATCCGCGAGCAGAGTGGAAAGCACCCTCTCCCAAATAAGAAACCCAGCCCGTTTAATATTACTCAAAGGTGTCCGGTACTGCTGTAAGAGTGTGTGTGTGTGTTCTTCACATTAAAACTGATATTTCCACCCGTATACATGCTGTACGAGTATTAATAGTATGATATGTTTGTTAGAAGGAGCTATCTCTTGAGCTACCGTAGTAAGAGAAGCTCTATTAATACGAACAAGTACCACTGCGCGAGTAAGCTCATCACTGGTGTTACAGCAGTCGCAGCACTGCTTGTGTGCGCCGTAGTCAGAACAGCAGCAAGTAAGTATGATACGATCATACCGCAGTGCTGCCAAACCAGTTACCGCGGCATCAAAGAAGAAAACCGCGGACCCGGCACTAGCAGTGAGCTATCAAGTGCTGTAACAACGACGCAACAAACCGCCAACGCCAGACAGCCAGACAGATTCACGGCTCACAGCTTCGCATAGATAAGAGGTTGCAGCTTCAAAGCAGCTGTTACAACATTAATATTTGCGCCGCACCTTGCTGCTCTGTCAGCAGCCATCTGCGGTTCATTCAGTACAAAGCCAGTATCATATCATATCATATGCTACAAACAACAATGCAATGAATACGTAGAATGGCCGGGTGGTGCGTGGCGCTATTATACGAGCAGAATGACTCAATTCTAGCGGATCTTCTTGAAAACGCAGCAGCAGTTAGCTAAAAAAATGCTCGAACCTCGTGTAGTAGGCTATCACAGCTGGTAGGTCTTCGGGTTGGTTTGAACGCGCCATCATCGGAGTATCGGAGCACAGACCTTGTCTGTACCCATATCTACCAAAGTAATCGCTTGCGGGGTGCCTAGTTGGTGGTACAGTATAGGCGGTGCTGTTGCTGCTGTTGCTGCTGCTGCTGCTGGTTTGCTGCTACTTTGAAGCAAGGGGCATCTCCTCCCGCGTAGACCCTCATAGCTGGTAGGTTTTCGGGTTGGTTTGAACGCGCCATGATCGGAGCACAGACCTTGTCTGTACGCAAATCTACCACAGTAATCGCTGGCGGGGTGCCTAGTTGGTGGTATAGGCGGTGCTGTTGCTGCTGTTGCTGCTGCTGCTGCTGCTGCTGCTGCTGCTGCTGGTTTGCTGCTAGTTTTTGCAGCAAGGGGCATCTCCTGCGTACCGACCCTCATCCCTCATCACTGCTGTACGGCAAAAATAAATAGTTTATCCATACTTTATCCTAGACGACCGCATACTTCAAATTATGGTGAAATTTGTTGGTTTTCCCATATACTTCATCCTAGATGATTTCTTACTTGGAGGCTCAAATTTTGGGAAGGGAAAACCTTGTGAGACATCGCTCTCTCACCTTGTTACAGCTTTGGGCGGCCTCGGCATGGTTGATGGCTTCACCCCCACCGACACCCCCGATGCGTTCTCCACATCACCATGGGCATCCTCTCCCATGGTCTTCATCCGTCCTTCGCCTCTGTCCTTCGTTTGGCTACCTTCGGATTTAAGGTATTATAGTTTTTAGTTGATACGAGATTGCTTCGCCCCAACTCAAGAGTTGTCCAACCCAGCAGGACGCGTCAGTGACCCTGGCAGGGACTCTAGCACTGTTTGTGGGGCCGACGGAAAGCAGCCAGGCAACGACAAGTCGGCGAAAATCGGAGGTGCCACGACGACACCGCGTGCCGCGTAGTACATATACGCGTCGGACGTAAAAAGTCGAAGTACAAAAAGCAAAAAAGTACCAAAACGGCATTTTTCATGCGAAGGGGAGAGGGGACATGGAATGAAACCGCCATCTTTTTCGATTAACGCCGACAAACGGCTACAACCAGACGATGGCACGATGACGATAAGAAAAACGACAGCCCATATCATACAACACGAGGTCATCAACCCCCCGCACGTTCGAAGTGTCACGCGAGGTCATAAGTCCCGTAGCACACACGTCGAAGTATCAAACGCAGCTTGCAAAGATGAGCGTCGACGAAATTCTCGATCTCACAGCCGAGAGATGTCCCCACCCCCCCCCCGGCGTTGTCCCCCTTCCTCGAAAACATGATAGGTAGCACCAGAGCATCAACGCACAACGACCAGCTGACAGACATGGCGTCGAGGGCAATACTCGTGCGCTTTTACCCGTGTCTAACAACTTGAACGGGAAGTCCCCAAGAACATGTGTTTGTTGCGGAGCTGACGCTCTTAGATGCGCATACAGTTGCAGTTGTGACCAATACTGCAGCAGTATATGTAATACCTACCTAGTGGTTCATGTAACATGCACGAATACTTATGACGCGGATTCACCAGTACACTGCTGCTGTCCGAGCACTGTAGCTGCTATCCGTTTCACTTCGGTTTTGCATTATTTTCCATGATGCGCCACAAAACTGGAACTCACTGGTGTCCAGGGGAGACACCGGCCAAAGTTTCAACGTTATGTGGCTCGCGTGATAACGTATTTTGGGCGGTGCAGATGGCTGAGGAGGAGAGCGGATACAACGTACTCGTATGTAGCTCGAGTTCTGGCGCGCTGACGTTCCACACATGATAGGACGAAAAGTAGAAAAGCAGAGCGGAACGCGCACCACGCACGAGATCGCCGACGAAAAATTGCGCATATATGTACGCTCCACCACCAGCAGGTAGGTGTCCGTACCAGCAGTTTTAATTGCGCTCCAAGCTGCCAACCGGGGGGGGAGAGCGGCTGTAGAGGCAGGAGGCACTTTTACGGTGTCGGACGTCGCGTGCTCTATGGACATCGTGCATACTCAACGTCAGACTTCGCCTCGGTGTCGGACCACTGGAAAAATGTCACCTGTACATATTGAGCCTGTCTTGTGACTGTGAAGGTATAACGAGTGCCGGGGGCCGACGGGCCGGTGGAGGACGGCTGTGCTGTCCCCCACAGGGTTTAACCGAAGCTACGTCCTCCGCGCAACTTTGCTCCCCATATCTGGACGAGATGCGTCGAGGTGATTTGAGTGAACAGGCCTCGCCCGCCGGCCGTGAAGTGCTGACAACACCACTTTCGTTGGACCCACCCAAAGTGCTCCCCGCCTACATGGCGGTGTCGGGGATACCATAACATGACCACGGACGAGATTATGGTGATGATAACAACAACCAACAGAGTAAAAGGTTTCCAAATGTTTGGGCTGTCCTCCTAGGACCTAGACATCATCACTTAGTTAGAGGGCTCTAGCAGCCAGAGTATTAACAATGTAGCATGGTGACGGAGGCGTCTCGAACGAAGATAGCATCAAACCATGTCATAGGTGCAGTCAATGGAGCCAGCAATGGCAAGCTATTGAGAAAAATAGGTACCCTTCGCGCCGATGGTGGAACTCTTTAGGCATGCCCTCTCAACACCGCCAGAAGTGTATTTAACCCCTCGGGGACCCAGATGTAGGGACAAAACCAATGTCAAGCGTGATATTCTATGGTATGAGCGCGCCGTACAAGTAGTATGATACAGCGCGCGTGTCGTGCAACTCTTTGCGTTGATGTTCGGGTACTCCATCTATCGTACAATATGATACCCTGCCTCAGCAGCCCGACGGGTTGTTTGGTACAGGCCGACGCCGAATGTACTCGTCACATGTGTTCGACGATTTTTTCCTCTAGAGTTTCAAAAAGGTTAAGAAGGAAGAGCGCAGCTGTCAAGGACCAGTTGATCTGCAGAAAGCCTGCATGACTGATGGCGATGTTTCACTCGTTATACTCCTCCAGCATGATCTGAGGAGCGATCTTGTTGTCTACTCCTCCTATACGTAGCCCGCTATTTGCAGGCGATGGTGGTGTACTCGGCGGGTGTGAGTTCCCCGCATTTGTTAACCTTGCACTCCATCACTGGTCGCTGGTTGAGCGTTTCCACCTCGCCCATTTCTCTGAGCACCTCCATGCCCATTATTACCCTGTCAGTTTTAGGGGGAAACACGAGTTGAAGCGGTGGAGCACATTGGAACAACGTCGCAACATGTCTGCTTATTTAGCATCACCCGCTAGCCTACTTGGTCAATAACCAACAAAGCAAAAAACGATTTGCCTCGCCTATGCCGCTTAGCCGACCATGATGGGCACGAATTAATAACATCATTTTTAAGTGTCATACCAGGTACACATCTTGTAATTTCTCATGATCGAGCACACTTGTCTTCGACGAAAGCAACGCGCGCAATCGACACGCCTCATTGCTACTCTACACGTTGAGGCGAGGTAACCCGTGCGTGCTCAAAACCTTCTCTGTTGCTGCTTTTTATGCATTTTGTCAAGGTGTACAAGATGTATCGTGATAAGCCTGACGGCGAGAATTCCCTTCATATCATGATGGAAAACCGTGTAGACGAGCAAACACAGGCCGTAGCTGTACGCTTGTGCTTCTGACAAGACACTGTTTGTTTATTTGGATCTACACAATGACGGATACGAGTCGTAGAGTGTTGGCAAACACCCTCGCGGGCATTATGAAGGACTTGCGGTTACAGGGTTTGGCATAGGAGGTATGAGGCCCTCTCTTTTGACGCATGCTACAGTTAGCGGGGGGGTTAGAACACCTAACTTTTCTGAGGCTCCTCCCTTGAGGAGGTCTGTATCTCGTAAAAAAAAACGACTTTGAGAAATACGAAATCGCAAATGTTATATGGCTTGGTTTGATTAGGTAATTGGTTAACTTTTTACCAGTGTCCAGTGGTCAAACGGACTAATACCCCACTAATACCATTAATAAATGGCGTCGTCGACAGACCATGGGTTTTTGGGTCGTGAATTCGAATCTCATCTTCCACCAATAATAAACTTTTACGACTTTCCCCATATCGAACTTGAAAAATACTCTCCCCGGTATCCCCAGGAAATGAAACCGCTTGGATATTGATATGTCCGCCCGTATATCCAGCCGACTTGCTATCCCGCCGTTCCAGGGGGGGGGAGTGTTATATGGCTTAGTTTGGGTAGGCAATTGGTTAACCTTTTACCAGTGTCCAGTGGTCAAACGGACTAATACCCCACTAATACCTAAACGCAAACCAATGAAAAATCCCATGGCCTAGGAAAATAACGACTACCAATGCAAACCCCAAATGGCATTCAGTGCTATTAGGTAGTTCCTCAGTTGAAAATCCCCGTCAGTCAAAAAAATGTTGGCCAAAAAACACTATTAATACTTACTGTAGTATCGTAGCACGCGTCTCTTGGGACTTACGAATACTCACCTACCAAACCCAACGACCTTGTGGTTCAGCCATGGCTGAGGCGCAAGAGTTACCAAGAACTGCGAGGCGTTCGTGTGCGGGCCGTCATTAGCCATCGCCAGAATTCCGGACTCGTTGAGATTCACAGCGAACGATTCGTCACCGAACACTTCTCCGTAGATAGAGATGCCACCATCGCCCTTGCCCGCTAGTATGTCCCCTCCCTGCACCCAGGCATCTCGCACCACACGGTGGAAGGGGCTGCCTTTGTAGTTCAACCTGGCACGGGAAGATGCTTAAGTTGTTTTAGTGTCCATGGCACATAAAAAGCAGAAAAACGTTTGGTGTCCATGCTGCCGAGCACCGGCTCAAGGGACGATCGGCTGCCTTTGTAGTCAAACCTGACACGGGAAAATGCAGAAAATGTTTTCGTCTCTATGCTTCCCAGCACCCGTGCAAGCGACGATCGATAAACGCGTTAGACTTCGTGCATAGGTTTCCTGTTTTATGGGTTTCCCTTGGTTTTCTTCTACTTTCTGGAAATGGTTGTGAGTGGTCTCGACGTTGAAGGTCGTGCCGCACATTGTCGCATGGCAAACATAATAGCGATAAAATAAACGAGAGCACAGCGCGGAAGCTGTATTGACGCCTATTCTGCTTACTGTCCAGAGGCGGCAGGACGAGCGCACACTATCTGCGAGCGTTTTATATGAGTCGACCCTAGGAAAATAGTCTAGATAGGTTTGATACCAGGTACAAAACAAAAGCCCTTCACCCAACGAGTAAGTCAATGATCGCTGTGTACTCCAAGATCGAATACATAGATGCTGGTCGCTTTGATGCTCTATTTTTCGGAGCCCGATTACCATTCGGACATCGCTTAGGTTTTAACCCTCCAAAGTGTTCTGTGACTCCTCACTAGAGGTCCTCACTAGAGGAGCTCTCTACCCCATCGAAACACCAAACACTGCCTTTCAGAAAAGGAAGGTGCCACCCAATGAACAATGCAGGTATGATATAGAAGGAATGATATAGTAAGACACGCATCGTATTCCAACGACGGTGGGTGGTCTCTCCGTCAGAAATATTTTGGCCAAAAAGTCCTTCCCCTAGAGTAGCACACGTCCCAGATTCGATACATTGGATACATTGGATACATTGGATACATTGGATACATTGGATACATTGGATACATTCGATACATTCGATACATTCGATATATTCGATACATTCGATACATTGGATACATTCGAGACATTGGATACATTCGATACATTGGATACATGGGATACATTCGATACATTCGATACATTCGATTCATTCGATACATTCGATACATTTGATACATTCGATACATTCGATACATTCGATACATTCGATGCATTCGATACGTTGGATAGCTGAAACCAAAAGTTGAACTAGTCGTTGGCCTCGCCATGATCGCTCACTTTTCCCCAGCATTCGATTTCCCCTTCTCGCCGGTGCACAGTGCTCGGAAGTTCTCGCACGTCATCGGACAATTCTCAGTAAACAGTTGAAACACGACACGCCTTGGGCGAAAGGAGGGATCCAGTGCGATATCCATATATACCAGCGAGCACCCAGCGCTTACCAGATGTTTCTGCGTTAACGGCAGAGCGAAAGTTGGAAAGAGGGCGGGGAGGGGGGGGGGCGTACTGGTTTGTTGATTGTCTCAGTCATCTGACCATGGACCACGCATTACTTTCAAGACGGAGCGCCGTTCCTACTCCTAATAGAGACACCTCCAACGTTTGGGCGCTCGTTACGTTTCTTCCGTGTATTACATACAAACTTTTTGCTTATATTATCTCGTCTGTGGCCGCCATCTATCTCCTAGAATAGCGATGGGGGTTTATTGACGTATAGCTTGTTGTACCGGCGTATGATACAGGCAACAGCACAGCTGATGATGCAATGTGGACTGACCGCTGTGATTAGCGAGAAAACCCGATCGACGAGTCAGACTCTATAAAATCACCGTGAAGCGTATTCTGTATAACTTCAAACTCTCCTCCGAACAATGGTGTACCAGGTGCCTGCTATCGTCATCCAACAACGCCGTAGAACAGGACCCAGGGAGGCTAGAATCCGTCATTTAACCGAGCAATGGACTTGCCGCGAAGCTCAGTGGCAAACAACATGCTCTTGATTCTGTGGAGTTGCGGTTGTGTGACTGGCATGAACAACAGCGAAGTTACATCGGCTGCAGACAGCGACCGCATGTGTATCTTCGTGCTAGTGTCGCTAACGGGATATGGAGTACAGAGAATCGTAGTGCCAAAGGTATCTAACACGCACAAAGCATGCGATCCACTGATGTATCTGCAGTCGACAACCATCTAGAATCCACCACGTGGCTTCGCCTCCATCTATTAAAATAATGTAAATCCAGCGCATATACTTACGGTTATGAATGATACATTAATGATCGACATCATGCTAAGCCGGAAGTAGACTTCGTGCGTGGGGGGTCGTTTTGGGGGGGATTTCCCTTGCTTTTCTTCTACTCTTTGAGGATGTTTTTGAGTGTTCCAAGTTGAAGCCCATACTGCACATTGTCGGATGACAAAAACAATTACGAGTTCTAATTTACGATGGCGCCCAAAAAACAGGGGCTCTTTCCCACCCTCGCATGCCCGAGTCTCCCATGTCCCGCGTGACCACGGATCTCCCAAAAAGACGATATGTTAAAATGATGTTGATACCACACACGTTTGAGTCCCAACAATAAGGTGTTCGCGATTTCCAAACTCTGTTGGATTAGAAAAAATGTAAAACTAGTATTGAAACCGACGAATTTCATAGCCCAAGGCCAACCAACCCACCAAAAAATTAGGTTAGAAATTAAAAAAATGATAGAAAACAAAAACTAACCTAACTTTTCGCTGATTTTTCGTGGGTTGGGTTGGCCTTGGATTGTGATTTTGACGGTTTCATTACATTATTATATGTTTCCTACCTAACTCCTACCCAACCAAAGTTGTTACATCGCAAACACGCTATGACAGCAGCGCAATTTAGTTGGGTTGGTTCGGGTTGGGTTGACGACAGTTACAAATGTCTACCAGCGCGAGTTCCTAGCGAGAGAGCTACAGAGTGTATTAATTATAAGTACCATCTTACCTCACACTCCTGCCGTGCAATGTCAGCCCAGTTGGTTTTGTCATCTTCGCTTCTGTCGAAAGGAGGCGTGATATTGCTCTCCGCGAAACTGATTAGCTCTTCGACGCCACCCATGTATTTTCGACCACCATCGGAGAGCACCAGATGTCTCGCCTTGTGCTGGGAATAGGATACGAGAGCCCAGGCGTGTGTTATTTGGTTAGATGTGTGTTTCTTGTTGTATGTTCTTGTTGTATGCATTGTACCCTTTTATGTATGTATCTTATGCTGGGGATATCATACGAAAGCCCGGGTGTGTGTTTGGTTTGATGCGTAATTTTTGGTGTTTTTTGCGTTACACTATTTTAGGTATGCCTACTTGATAACCCTCTGATGTTTTTCGCACGTGCTTTTGTTCTTGCTTGTTCTCCTTCATTCGGTCTTCAGAGGGACGATGTCGAAGCATGTTTACTACCAAGTATTACATAACAGTGCCAGAGATCGACGAACGGTACGCAGAGGAGCGCTCAGCAACGCGTGTCTCCTGCCCAAAATTCGAAGTTGAGCCCAACCTCTCCAGTAACCTAATGATGCGAACCACCTAGCCGACAAAACTTGCCGATCAGCTACCCATGCAGAGACACAAGTATCACTGGGTGGGGGAAACATACAGCCTTGCGCAAATAAAGCGAAGGCACGGCTGCTCAAACCGCATCAAGATGCGGCGTTCACAAACTTTGGTCAGTACTAATACCCAAACTGTTCGAGACTGATCTACGATAATATTAATTCGCTCAACTATGCAACGGAAAATGCGCCACGACGGACACAAGTCTTGAGCTCTTGTACTGAAGTACAGCACCAACCTTCATCTCCGATGTCCAACCTAAAACAAGAGCCAGCGACGAACTGTAACGAGTACCTTAGTACTATTGCTCCTCCTGATCATTCAAAGCCAGCATGTTCCACGAGGGTACGGCCTTTGTGTACCAACCCACCTGTGCGGACATACTGTGTTGAATCACTGAGCACCTGTTGCCAACACACTGTACCCAACGTCATCGCGCGAGCCATACTATCTGACATGTACCCCAGGTAACTCATTATTACATCCAAGTATGAGATGTAAGATAGGTTCATGCCCTGCCAGTGAGTACAATCTGCAGTTCGTATTGCACGACACCTAGCAGTACAGCGCATCAGGGCGTCGATCAACCAGTCGAGGTAAACCAGATTCCACTGACAGGGCTTGCGTCGGTGCTTTAAGCGAGCAAGGGTATGAAGAATCGGGCTTCTATACGAGTACTCCCCCCAACATGGGGTAATACCTCGTACATACGCACGGAGACACTGCTGCACGTTCGTATGATACCGTACTCGTACGGAATTTTGCCGAAATCGCACCGAATTATTAGCCGTACAGGAAAATAACAGTAGTGGTACTCTTGTCTCTTGTGATCTACCGCAGGGTAAGTAAGACCAGACAAATGTGGTGGACATTGCTTGGGTGATTATCCATTACTCCTCGGGCGGTTAAGTTCGCTATCGGAGGAGACTGGTCGGTGGTCGGGCCACAGAGCTCGGAGCATACGTGGTATGATACCTCAAATATGCTTCCGCCGACTTGCTTCTTCTTTCCCTCCAAAAAATCGTCGAAAGCCGCCTCGTGCATGGGCTCGACCGCAATCTTTGTCGAGATGCCAGCATTGCGTAAATCCAGCGCCATTTTGCAGCAACGGTGAAAGGACGGGTCTGAAATGCATCCTTCTATGGTGATTTCGCTGCACTTTGACGACATCCACACGCTGGGGAGAGCAGCAGGATTGGTAGCTTTGGGTGTTGGTCACATTGAAGTCGGTTTGTGGGAAGTTCTCAAGCAAGGAGGATAGCAGCCGTTATGGTCGTTCCCAAGGGTAACATGCGGCGGAATCACGATACAGTCTCGTGGTCCCGCGTTTCAGTGCGGTACCTGGTACTGTTTTAGTGTGGATACCCATTTTAATGCGGTGAAAATCGCTTGCCACGATGTCGTACCACTATGGACTTAAATTTAAGGAGTGTTTAATATTAAAATTAATAACAAAACGGTGACCATATTTCCGACCATAATGGTATGGCAGTATCTCGGGATAGTTTGGGGTTCCACTTTAGTGCGTATATTGTCGTCTGGCAAGGCACCGCACTAATGAGGGACCATGCGATTGACGGAGGGAGGGGAAGAGAGAACAGAGGAGCAAAAGAGGCATAGGGCACACGTGACTCACGCTGCAAGCTACAGTCCGCATACCGTCCTGAGTGGGTGACAATCCTCCTTGTGTTACGCTGTGCAGAGTGTGGCAAGTCTGAGAGGTAAGAGGAGAAGGGGGGACGTCCGTAGTTTGGTATCCTGCTTTATGTTTGAATTTTAAAAATCGGCAGCAAGGCTGGCGGGCTGTGGTTCCTAATTTGCAAGCTGGGATCTGAGATGCCAACACGGGCGACGTTGCTCGGGTCGGATCAGTCAATGCACCAGACACAACCACTGCCTGTAGTGGTTGCTTCTCCCTCTGCTGTGAGTTTGTAAGTTTTGCGGCGACATGGTATGCTGAGACGCTGTGGTGGTGTGTGTGATGCTGTGTGCTGTGATGCTGTGTGCTGTGATGCTGTGTGCTGTGATGCTGTGTGGTGCTGTGCAGCGAGCGAGACCGCTCTACTCGTACCTCTGCTGGTAGGGAAGCCGAGCTACGAGCAACAGGAGCGCAGCAGTAGTGTCATCACGAGCAGTCGGTGGTATGCTCGATACGAGTGCTGCATGTAAGAAGGAGTGTTGCTTCAATCAACACTCAACTCAAGGCGGCGAGAGACGGGTTCAGCATGTCGTGCGATACGAGTGGGGACTCTTGACGCTCATCGAGGAGACTCTCAACCGAAATGGAACCGCCGCAGTGGTGACAGGCGTTTCTTGTCAAGGACACTCGTACAGTATTAATATAATACAGCAACTGCTGTAATCGTAATCGTAGTGTTGTGAGGAGCAGTGTGTATGTCGAGCTTGTTTACCAACCTCACTTGAATGCACTCGGTTGTCAATCGTTCACGTGTCGCGTGCACACGGCATTTTTTTTTCGTCGCGGCCAACAACCAACCATGTCATAACGACCATCACGGGCCCGCGTTGATGTGCAGTTCAACAGTGTCCTTTCCTTGAGAGCCCCAGTTTGTGGTGCGCTGAATGTGAAAATCGGGTGTCACGACCTCGTCCTACAGGGTACCGCACTATTTCGGGGTTCCACTTTAGTGCAGGTAATGCCGTCTATTATACCATAGCAATAGCAGGAGTAGCAAGGCGCCGCACTAGTGAGGGACCACGACTGCTTGTACTATTGTACGAAGTCAGGAGATGTCTTCGCGTGTTGCCATTGCTGGGTTTGGTTTCCAATTGCCAACCAGAGCTCGAACGTACTCCTGTATCCTATACTCTGTTGAACGACTCGAGCATCCTACGTACTCGTATACACCCGTATTCGAGGGTGGGTGCGTGAATGCGATATCTCCAGTTGAAACTGAAGGGGGCTGTTCCACACGATCGACAGATCAGATCCCGATTCATGACCTACGTCCTTCAGGGCAGATAGCTTCCTGGTGTACTACTGTACGAAGTATATGATCTGCGTCGCCTATATATAGGTCATGTTGCTGGGCAAGAGCCGGATGATCTGCACGATCTAGCACATGTTTCCTGGGTTGGATCTGTACTACGCAGATCCTGCACAACACATTACAACGACAGATATAGGATCTACTGTAGATGATCTAGTTCGTGATCTGTCCGACGTGTGGACTGTTCTACATGTCCAAGAAGACTCAGATAATCTGCGTTGTATGATATGATACCACTCTGTTCGGAAATATAGAAAGCGTTTGGGCGTTGGGGTGTATCCAAACGCACTCTACATTTCCACGCAGAGTGATATCATACATTTTGTTGGGACCCTGTTGTAGCGACCTAAAAAGCGACATGTATGTGCGGTCGTACCGACCTTCTAGGAGGAGCGTGCAACACTGCAAGTATCACTATTAATAGTACAAGTATCATCGTGCTGCGCGCGTGTCGTACACCTCCTTAGGCTGCACTTCGGACACATCCCTTATCCCTGCAGCTACCTCATGTAGTACCTCATGCACCTCTTGTAACCGATGCTGTAATCTGTAATCGTCACTTGTTTTCGACGTGTATTCCCTCTCAAGTCCCAAAGGGCTTTTAATTTATGTACTTCGTGTACGAGTAGCCGATATGGTAATCGTTACTTTTTGTAACGCCTTTTCCGCCTCAAGTCTCAAAAGGGGTTTGTCTTGACCTTGACCTTGGTCTGTCTTCTCTGTTCTCTATCGCTGTCTCCTCGCGTTGCAGGTTGGATTTGAGCTGTGGCCGCGCTTGGTAGAGTTCAAGCGGCGATCATCAGAAACCATGAAGAAGGATAAGAATCACGTTACGCCGTTTCAAGCAAGCGTGTATAAAACGATCAGGTAAACCTTGAAACCAAACCATAAACCTTATGGACGATTCCCACGCCCAACCGGGAAGTGCGCTGCGCTTTGGTCCACGCTCGTTTCCTCCTCCAGACGTTGCGGGGTCGTACGGAGTACCCGTCTAATATGCAAGATACGCAAGATAACCCACCCCCTCAGACGAATGTCCAAGGTGCTTTGTGATTTTCTCGACAACAGAAAGATTGCAAATGCCGAGCGGGGCGTCTATAGAATATGTTGACGAGACACTTCCGAGGCCACACCAGTTTCGTTGTGTGTGCCCCCCTCGTTTTGGAGAAAATCGACTCGGAAAGTTCTTCCAGGGGGTGTGTTATCTTGTGTGTCGTACGGCAACCTCACCGGGTGTGATGTGCAACAACATTGCGTACTATTAATATTGTTTATGTGAGTTGCGATACACCCACCTTCCTGTTCCTACGTTTGCTTTGGGTGGAGGTGTCGTTTATGTGAACGACCTACCACACTCCTGGGTAAGTTGTACCAGGGTGTTAAGCACGTAATACGGCAGCTGCCCGTGATTGATGCCACCTCACATGTACATTTACTCCTGTTTTTCACAGAGGCGTTGTTGGTGTTGCTGGTTGTGGGTTTTGTGCCACATCTATTCATGATGCTCTCCTATCGTACGTCTTATCATCTTCATTCCAAAATCAGGGCTGGACTACGCAAGCACTACTCGTTCGTATTTTCTGAATCAAAACGCGGCGCTTGCGAGGCTGGTACTGTTGGGGCTGCGATTTTGTGCCCATCGACCACAAAACAACGTCGACAGCAACCAACAACAACAAAAAACAATCCCCGCAAAAAGCCGATGCCTCCACCCTCCACCCACTGTAAAATTATTTCATTGCAGCTGTATACCACTGTGAGCGGAAGTATAGGGACCGTTGAGGTATTAGTATGGGTACCAAATGGTCCTTACAATTCCGTCAAGAGTGGTATAAACTACCGTCCCTCTCATTGAACAAGAAGCTTGGCCTAAAATTTGGGGGAAATAAGAAGTTCGACAACTGTTATACTGAAGCTAGTGTAGGATAAACTCTGTCTCAAATAAGAAATCTACAGTAGTAGCCTAAAACCAGTGTATCGGTTTCTTGTCAGAGGGCCGGTACTGTGCCCTACGAGGTATGGTTTATCGCTCACTTCACTCTCTCCCTCGTCGTCCGTTTTATTTTGTTGGGTGGTCCAGCGGCATACCGGCAGGCAAGGTGTCGACCTATGGCGGAGTGGCTCATGCTCTCAACTCCTGCGCCCGAGCCGTGGGAGGGGCTCTGAGGGTACGCTTCTAAATACATCTTGTTATTCCCGCTAGTTTTGTCGTCGATAGATTGTTGTCTCGGCACTAGCTCCCTTGCGATACAGGCCCTGTACAGCATTAGAACTGTACCCACGTTTTTGGGGGCAAATTTCTTCGAGTTTGTGTGGCATAATGTTTGCAGTAGTAGAAGGGTAAACAAACAGAGCCTTGGGCTATCTTCTCCTTCTTGAACAGCTTCCAGCGGTGCTCGGTGTGTATAATATGTCGAATGTAGACCTGCTGGGGCGCTCTTAAACCCCTTTGGAACTGCACCCACGTTGTAGGGACAAACTACCTGGAAATAGAGTAGAAAGAAACTGCACTACAGTGGTCCATATATAGCGCCGGTATGTGCCAGCCGGAAATACCGGCACTATAGCGGAAACCGGCACTACTCCGCATACTGCCACCACTGGTTGTTCCCGTCTGTGCCCAGCGATTTCACCGGCGCTATAGCAGGCAACCGGCACTATAGAGGGATCACTACTGTACTAGAAGGGCTAATTAACGAACGTTCTCTGTTCGCTGTCCGTTTCTGCGCTGTTGGTGATCTGCTTTGCCTCGTTCTGCCTCCCGTCCTTCAGAGGAACCCCTTCGCCCCGGTTGTGCCCTGCCATCGCGTTGTCATGGGCGATCTCTCCATTGGGGGTTTCAGGTAAGATCGTACCTTTCACATCGTTCCCTTCACGATGCCAAACCGCAACCAGGACACAACCAACTTTTTTTTTGCCCTTGCCTTCCGACAATTTTTTTTTTATAAAAAAATTTAAAAAAAAAAAAAAAAAAAAAAAAACACAACAGCTGTGAGATCTAGGATTTCGTCGAAACTCATCTTTGCAAGCTGTGTGTGATA
>JAYJMJ010000375.1:6562065-6576211 GCA_036873875.1 Laminaria ephemera
GTAATGTAAGGAACTGACCCCCCCCCGCCCCCCCCCGCAACACGGTTGTACTCGTACTGCAGCGCCTATTAATACGAAGTAGATTGATAAAAAAAATCGCACTCGTTGTGTTTTTCGTCGCTGATATATACCAGGTATGGGTCCGAAGGGAGAGCTGTTAGAGAGGTCGATTGCTGTTAACAAAAAATGTACCGAGACTATTTACAAGCATTTCAAACACGTCAGCTGTGAGGTCGACTAATGGAGTGGTCGATACTCACATTTGTATTGCAAGCTGCGTGATACTTTGGCTGTGTACACCTTGCACGCACAAAAACAATGCGATATCAGCAGGCCTCACATGGGCTTCGTACACGGTATCGAAAAGGAGGAGGGGAGGGATAACATCACTAGGATCAGAGTTGCAACTACTGGTTGGTATACTATATCGAACCCTCCGGTACTGGCCAGTTTGGGGTTGTGAAACAAGACGGGTGTGGGGTGCCGGTGGGTTTCCCATTAATAATAACGCTTGGGGCTTCAACGGCAATAACGTAATTTTTTTTTGACAAAAACCTACACCATCGGCTGCACAAGGCAGCCCGAACTGCCGGGATAGGGGGGGGGGTCGAACTACTGCTGTAATGTAAGGAACTGACCCCCCCCACCCCCCCCCCGCAACATGGTTGTACTCGTACTGCAGCTATTGATACGAAGTCGATTGATAGAATCGCACTCGTTGTGTTTTTCGTCGCTGATATACCAGGTATGGGTCCGAAGGGTCGATTGCTGTTAACAAAAATTGTACCAAAGAGCATTTTACAAAATCATTTCAAACACGTCAGCTGTGAGGTCGACTAATGGAGTGGTCGATACTCACATTTGCATTGCAAGCTGCGTGATACTTTGGCTGTGTACACCTTGCACGCACGAAAACAATGCGATATCAGCAGGCCTCACACATCAAGATATCGGGAGTCTTACTAAACTTACTCGGCACGCTGGCGCCACTCAACCGGGGGTTTGGTTGTACACCTCACCCATCCTGCGCGGCCTTGGCCGGCACGAGTCGTGATTCTTCTCATATACCGGTACGACACAAAAGCCTCGATATATATTCCACTGTTTTTACTAACTATATTTGGTCCTGCTTACCATGGTCCCCCGTAATAGTGTGTAATTACTTGTTTTTCTGAAAGGTTGACTCGAATACGCAGAAAGATACCAGGTACAACACGAGTTCCGTCGAGTTCCGTCGGTAGATATAGTAGGAGATCATGCATGTCAGCGGGCAATAGAGAAAAATAAGTAGAGGCAAGTTGTATCTCCGACGAAAAACTAACCAAATACAAGCACCCGCACAACCCCTCCACAACTACTGTAGGAGCAGGGGAACACGGGGACAAGAGAAGTCTACGCGGTATGTCAGGTATCAGGCATATCCTATTCAGACTCTGCACGACATGTGCTATATCGTGACACAAAACGAACAATCGCGACACATTGAGGTATTCCTACGAGTACGATCGTACGTACTGCCGCCAGATCGCCGAAAAAAACGTACAAAAAAATGTACGAGCACACCGGTTACTTTTTTATACCAGCGCCAGGTATCGCGCACTCCACACTGCTACAGATCGACGCAGTACACCAAAGCATCGCCTACCCTGTACGACATATGTCATCGTGATGCAAACATGATCCCAAACGCGATGCACACACGCCTGACTCGCGACACACAAGGGGTCTCGCGAATGACAGTTTTTTTTAAGATTTTTGCGCGAGCAAGAGGCATTCAACACAAAAGGCAACTTGGACTCACTCGTTGAACTTGTAGACCACACCGCAGTCCACGTTGTCCAACACTTCCCGCTGGAACTTGCCCTCGAGATTCAACGAACCTGCACATTGCACACAACAGGATACCACGGGCACAGCAGCACAAGAGGCAACCGAAGACGAGAGAACGAGGAGTCGAGTCAAAAACCTTCCGCCGATACTGAATCCGTATGACATGGAACAGGTTGTGTTTGTACCATTATATTAATAGTTGAGGTTGAACTATTTCGATTCTATTGGGAAGGCAGTCTCGTGTGAATACAGCAGTAGTGCTCAAGCCGGCGTGCTCTGCGAATGCCTTGTGCTTCGCTCGCAACAGCCCGTACCATGGGGCTATGCTCATCCCGTCCGTGCGCCCGCGTGCGACGGCAACACGTGCCTGCTGCACTGCTGCTGTTCCAAGATAAAAGAGCAAAAAAGACGAGATCTGTCGCATGATATTGAACCGAGATCGTCGTCAAATACGTATCAAAACATGGATACGGATCTAAGACCCTACCAAAGCGGCAGCACATCGTTCAGCAACATGCACGACGCCGTATGATCGCGCTTCAAGCGCAGCAACCATCACGGACAAGCTAGACCACGACAACAGCAGCAGGACGCGGCAAGAGATCATGCGTGCAGTGGCGCGACTGCGAACATGCGCGAGGTAAAAAATACATCCAATAGATAAAAGAGCGCGTACCAAAACGAACATGCGCGCTTTTTGTGCAAACCAAAAAAAGGGCAGCTGTCACGTCAACACGACGCATGTCAGCGGATCTACACATTGCAAACCCAAGGCGAAGCCAGCATAAAACACTGCAGCTAGATAGTTCATGGCATGGCAAGACGTGAGATTGAAGCACGCGCAAGCAAGGATGTAGTGGTACTTGGCTTGCTTGCTCATGAGCCTGCACAGCAAGGCAGGTAGGAGGGAAGTGTTCTGCGAATTCCGGAACGAAGATGAAATCTGCTCGAACGCCCATTTCTATTGCTGCGAAACTCTTCATAGTTGCAGTGCGTGGGCTCGTGCTCCAGAGCTCGGCACTAAAAGCTGCTGCACATTGCGGGATGCCTGGCGCAGCCAAGACAAGCCAAGGGGAAAGGGTGTAAGCAGTGCTGCTGTAGAGCGCGGGGATACAGGAGAGCCACGCTCAGGAGTAGGAGCATCTATCTCTATTATCTAGGTTATGCCGCAACATGCTTTCCTGCAACAAGCTCGCATGTTCGAGCACGAAGAACAACAACAGCAGCAACGAGCAACGCAACACAAACACCACGCTTTTGCATTGCAAGCTCAAGCAAGACCTCGCATGGAGCACTCACTGCCTCCTCCTCACCTACGCCGTCGCTGAGAGAGTGGTCCGAGACATCGATGGTGAAGGTGGGTCCCTCCCCGTTGAGCGCATCTCTGCAGCGTGCCGAGAACTTGTCCGCCTCGTCCTTGATGGAGCTGAAGCTAAGCTTGAACGCATCGCTGTCGCTCGCGACAGACTTCGCCGATGCGCCGGCGGCGAACAGGGCTACAAAGAAAGCGAAGGACTTCATTGTGGGTTGGGGTTGTGTTGTAGCTGAGTAAAGGGAAGTAAGTAGAGAATCAGCTTGGAGTGACAGAGTGTGCTATGTCAGCGCGCCAAAAAAAGGAGCTGAAAAACAAGAACCACCTGGCCTTGCCTTTGCTTGAACCGGATTGGCGTTCGCGGCTACTAAAAAAGATCTTCGATCGAAGAACTTCTTTGTACTTGCAGCCAGGGTCCTCCAACCTCAAGTTGAATTTAATTTTAATTTAATTTGAACGGTGACCTGGTTGAATATGGAGCCGTCAACGGTTTTTGGAGTGTTTCTATTGGTGGATAATCTTGCCGCGTGGTGATTATAACCAATCAATGCGAACCTGCAGAGCCGTATCCTATGTCTGAGGTCTGTGAGATCCCGATCCCGCCGCATGTTCCATCTACGAGGAGAATGGTCAATGATCGAGCAGTGCAGCAGCAGCGCAGCACTGCAGGCAACAGCAGCAGTGCAGCAGCACAGCAGTAGTAGAGTGTACGTCTTGATTGCTCGAAGTTGTTCCACGCTCTTGCGACGATCTCGCAGCTGCAAACGTATCTCGCGTTTGATCGAAGTTCGAACAGCTTACGAGCAACAGGTCGGACCTACTGAGTGTACTATTAATAGTGTACCCGGTAGGTTGTTGTGCAAAAGACAACGGGCAGTGGCCAGCCGAAGACCGCATCGCGCTCGGCAGCACGGCAGAGGAGCAACCCCGAGCAGGACACTGCCAGCGAGAGGCAGGAGGGCAGAATCACTCCTCGGCAAGCATAATCGGACATTTGTGCCCACAGCACCAGTGCAGCAGTGGCGGTGACAATAAATGCGGTGTAAATGCAGCAACAACAGATGCATTTGTACCGCAACAACGAATACCTGCACACCTGCTGCACACCTAGGCGAGCGCGCTCCACAGATGACTGCCCGCCTCGTGAGGATATTGGCAGGGATGGGTGAGGGCACGGTTGTTCACATTCCCGAGTGTGTGCATCTATCTACGTGGGCATCTATGAGAGGCAGCAGTACGGCGAAAACGCCGCAAGGGGCGATTGGGGGTGCGAAGGGGGGGGGGGGCATTAGCGAGGAGCTATGGGCTATATAATACCGGTAAGAAGGGTAGGGTAACTTACCGTCTTCGTGTGAGCCTTCAGTCTAGGTGAGGAGGCGGGAGGAAGAGTCTTCTTGTTGCGGGGGAAGGCACTTACTGGCGCACTTTCTGGTAGAGGTGCAGGGCAGACGTCGCCCTTCCAGACGCTAGCGGCGACAAAAATAATGGCTCAACAAGGCAGCAGCAAGGCGGCAGTGAGCATAAGCATAAGCAGGACGATAGGATGCAGTCTTACCTCGATGCGTGCTCTCGACGAAGGTGAGGAACTCGGAACGGCAGATCTTCCTTCGGCAGCGCCCGTACTATGATACCAGGTACTACTGCTGTAGGTGTACGAGTAGCCTTGAGTAGTCATACGTTTTGATCTGAAAGGTGTCCATGTACAGGCTGAGAGCGGTAGCCCAACGGTTTCGATAGGTTTCGGTGCGGGGCAATGTTAGAGGGGAAGCTTGGTGGAGCGATGCCGCCGATAAATAATTTCGGCTAGCCATACGACCTCGAGGTCTTTATGATGGCACTCTGAACTGATTCTTGTACTCCGTATAAACGAGATTTTGCTCAAGACTATTTAAGAGTAGTAGGGCTGCGCACTGCCACGGCACAGATTGGCCGACGAGCTTATGATGGTAGGCCATGGGTCACCCATGGGTCATCCGCCGGTCACCCACGAGTTTATGGTAGTAGCCCATGGGTCGCCCATGGGTCACCCATGCCTTTATGGTAATATCCCGTGGATCGCCCATGGGTCAACCATGGTTCACTCATCAGTTTATAGTATTAGCCCATCGGTCGCCAGTTGGTCGCCCATGGGTCACCCATGGGTCGCCCGTGACTTTTCCTAACCGATGAGTCGCCCAGGGGCCGCCCATGGATCACTTACGACGTTGCGGGTAGTAGTAGCCCATGGGTCACCCGTGGGTCACCCATGACGTTACGGGTAGTAGCCCATGGGTCACCCGTGGGTCACCGGGTACTAGCCCATGGGTCGCCCACGGATCAGCCATGGATTGCCCATGCGTCACCCGTGGGTCACCCACGAGCTTTCGGTACTAGCCGATGGGTCTCATTTTTTGGTAGTAGCCCATAGGTCGCCCATGGGTCACCCGTGGGTCACCCGTGGGTCACCCACGAGTTTATGGTAGTAGCCTATCGATCGTCCATGGGTTGAGGTGCTAGCACATGGGTCGCCCACGGGCAGCCATGGGTCAACCGTGGGCTCCTATTAGTTTATGGTACTAGCCCATGGGTCGCCCATGGGTCGCCCATGGGACGCTCATGGGTCACCCATGACTTAGTGGTACTAGCCCATGGGTCGCCCATGGGTCACCCATGGGCCACCCACGAGTTTATGGTAGTAGTCCATGGGTCGTCCATGGGTCACCTATGACATTACGGGTAGTAAGTAGCCCATGGGTCGCCCGTGGGTCACCCATGACCTTATGGTACTAGTCCATGGGTCGCCCACGGGTCAGCCATGGGTCGCCCATGGGTCACCCGTGGGTCACTCACGAGTTTACGGTACTAGCCCATGGGTCGCCCATGAGTCGCCCATGGGTCACCCGTGGGTCACCCATGAGTTTATGGTAGTAGCCCATGGGTCGCCCATGGGTCATCCGTGGGTCAACCATGAGTTTATGGTACTACGTAGCCCATGGGTCGCCCATGGTTTTATGGTACTAGCCCATGGGTCGCCCATGGGTCGTCCATGAGTTCCATGATAGTATCCCACGGGTCGCCCAAGGTGGGTCGCCCATGCCCATGTGCCCACGGTTTAGTGGCACTAGCCCGTGGGTCATCCGTGGGTCACCTGTGGGTCATCCATGAGTTTATGGTACTAGCCCATGGGTCGCCCATGGGTCACTCGTGGGTCACCCATGAGTATATGGTACTAGCCCATGGGTCGGTCACAGGTCACCCGTGGGTCACACATGACGTTGTGGTACTAGCCTACGGATCGCCATGGGGTCGCCCATGGGCCAGCCATGGGTCGCCCATGGGGGCATAGCCAGTCATGGGTCGCCCATGGATCGCCCATGGGTCAGCCATGGGCGACCATGGTTGGCCTATGGTTTAGAGTTCTGGCCCATGGGTCGCCTATGGGTCTCCCGTGGGGCGCCCATGGATCATCCACGGGTTCTTATCATACGGCTCCCATGAGTATCCCATGGCAGCGTATCCCATGGGACTCCCAGACAAAAATCAAATACTGCTTGTACATCACCCACTAGTTTGGACTTGTCTATGTAACAGCAATTAAAGGAACAAGAAAAGGAAAAAATAACTTGTTTTCAATTTGTGTAGCAGAGATGTCCAAACAGCAATACAAATGCGCTCGGGGGCACATATACACCAGACCAGCAGGCTGACACAACGACATTTCGACCCTGGGAGGTCTTTGGGTCTCCCGTAAGGGTGGTGTCGCGTCCAACGTTGATGCCCCGAGGTCAAAGCTTGAGTTTACCAAGAACGAATCCCCAACCTCATTCTATTCTCGAGGGCACCATGTTGAACTACTGTATTCTCGAATGGTGCTCTCCATGGCTTGAAGGCCCGGAAATAAGGACCCGCGAACGTCTGAGCTGTTGTTGTGGTTCGCCTTTTGGCTTTTTATCGGGGAACTGTGCGGCTGTGTTGCCGTGCTAGCTGTGGGCTACCAGTTATGTGCTTTTCCTTTTCCTTTTCATTTCTGTGAAGACGGGCCCTTTATTATTGCCCTGAGTCATCTGCTTAATATTATTTTGATACATGCAAACGTATCGGCAGGCGGCGGATGTTCGATATACTCGTAGCTTATCTCTCCGAACAATGTCAGATACCCCATGTGCTTTTCGCGAACACACACGCGCAGCGCAACACGCTGTGTCGCCGGAGCTGTTTTGCTCGTGAGAGCCTCCCCCACATGTGCTCTCTCGAGCTAGGGGGGTACGATGCCGGCGTCCCCGGTGGTTCAATAATAAGCCGCGTAACTATTGAGGTCGATTTCGTGAGTTCAAACCCGCACGGAACAATTTCTTAAAAAATTGACAGGCATAAAATGCGAGAGCGCGAGTTGGAAAAATTCGATGCAAATCGACGAGCAGTGGGAGTGCTGAACTGTATTCGCGACGAAAATGAAGGCATGTACCGGGGGGAAGCGATGACATCTATGACCACGGTTTGTCCAGAAGGTCGCTGAGGGTAAATCCATGATTTAGCGTGTTATA
The DNA here is from genome assembly GCA_036873875.1 of Laminaria ephemera. NCBI lineage: Eukaryota > Phaeophyceae > Laminariales > Laminariaceae > Laminaria > Laminaria ephemera. The sequence goes on from JAYJMJ010000375.1 coordinate 6,569,731, forward strand.
AGTCAGTATAGGTAGGTTTAGGCAGGTAAATTCAGGTGAATATAGGGTAAGTACGGTAGGTACAGGTAAGTAAATGTCACATGTAAGTACATACCAGGTGTATTTTAGTATATGTATCCCCACCACGACTTGGGTGTAGTCCTAACACAGGTGAACTAGTATTCTCTTGCTGAGCCGAGATTTTAATGTGATGGCGTTTTTATTGTGGGCGATCCGAAAATAATCCCTCAGTTAGTTGACTTTACGTCGACGGCTGATGTTATACTTTTTTTCACAAAAACCTCCTATGATACGAACTGAGCTAGAAAGTAAAGGTATGACAAGAAAATAAAACCAAAAACGTGCTTTCCACGCATGGCAACGACGCCCGGACTCCAAGTACTGAGTGCACTTCTCCTTCAGATTCCCATACGCTGAAGGGTGGACGGCTTGGTTGGGGAGGTTGCTACGGTCACTCCTGTTTGTTGTACTCTATTCGCGTAGAACACTGCTTGTTGTTCCACCTTTGTTTCGTGTACACAGCCGAACTCATGGCGGTATATCGCGAAACGGAGGTGAAACAATACCTGGTATGATAGGTATTGTGGGTGTTTTCCCTAGCTGAGCAAGCTACAACAGACAGCAACGGCGACACGCCCACCAACCAAACTGTCCCTCCTTCAACGCACGAGAGTGTAAAGTAGAATCGTACTATTTACGGACGACCATAGTAATCAGGACCCACGATACACACAAAAAGCTACACATTCTACTGTTTTTGCTAACCATATTCGGTCCTGATTAGTATGTTCCTCTGTCATATGAATGTCATACGTAGACGCTTGCTACGGCAGGGGTATTAGAACACCTACGTTTTGTGAGGCTCCTCACTTGAGGAGCTCTATACCTCCCCCAACACCTGACGTCGAGAACTAATTGAAGGGCAGCATGATGAACACTGACACGGTCTTAAGTGCACATGGAATACTATTGTAAAGCGCATGGTGGTCGAACGATATTGGACAGTGCCTCAATCGAGGAGGTCAGTCGAGTTGAGGCCACTCGCGCGAATGGCTACAGCAGTAGATGCATCTTAATCAAAAATATACTTCAAACATGATTCAGTTGGCGTAGAGTGACAGCTGTATCACATGGCGGTGCACATCGCGAAACCGAAACGCCCTAAAGGCCACTCGCGTGGTGAGCGCCTCTGAGCCGCAAAAAAAAGTGTCCCTAAAAGTGACCCCCTGCTGTACCTTCATCCGATGGCCAAGTGGTGTGCTACCCTTTCGTCGCAGTATAACAACAGCGAAGAACGCCCGCATCTCTCCAGCTTCAAAGAGCACGGGCTCATGGGCGAAACATCTCCGGTGATAGTGTGGGATACAGTGGGTACCCCGATTTAAGAGCGCCCAGGATAAGAGCATTGTGGACTTACGCGCGGTAAAACCGGCATGTCCCGCCATACTAAAAGTCATATAGTTCCCACTACAGATAAGAGCAATGTGTACTTAAGAGCGCCTGTTTCAGCATGTCACGGGGTGCTCTTAAATCGGGGTGCCCACTGTATTGCCTTGTTGACCTCTCTTCCATCCCCACAACCGGTAGCGGTCTCGATCCATTCGCGCGACCGTCCGACCTAAAATTAAGTAATCAAGCAGTACACTTGGGGAACGGCACGACAATTCATATCGTTAACGCCGCATTACAGTACTACTATTAATAGAGGGAACCCCATGACCGCGTCGCAGCATGCCCCTGTTATCCCTTCCTTCGATGACGCAAGCTGGTAATGATTCTCGAGTCGAGGGACCGCCCGCTATGGCGATGGGATTCGGGAGCGGAAAACGAGAGCGTAGGCTAACGCGATAAAACAGGAAGCGCAAGCAGGCCTGACCAGCCTGGTCGAGCCAGATGAAGGAATCCCTGTGATGAGTTCAGAAACAACAATAAGAAATGAATACCGTGAACTAATACTCAAAACGAAATAATAAAACCACTAACATTCACATAAAACACCAGGTTGTCCCCGTGAAAAACGGGTTGTATAGTTTCCGTACAATAATCATCCTGGTGTCCCCCTGGTGTGATACGTTTAGAAACAACAGTAAGAAATGAATACCATTGACTACTATTCATAACGAAATATTAAAACCACTAACATTCACATAAAACACCATGTACCTGATCCCCATCATCTCTTTAGGTCCCGCATCATACGTGCAGTAGACCCTATTAATTATGCGATCTAAAAACTGCCTAAACCCACTTGAACCCCATTATCTCTTTAGGTCCAACACCATGCGTGCAGCAGCCCTATTCATTACGCGATCTAAAAACTGCCTACAACCCCCCCCCCCCGTCACCGTACAGGTAGTAAGACTATCTATATATAAAAAAAGCTGGTGCGTTCCACAGTCGTCAGATTTTGTCCCCCTCAAAAAGGTTTATAGTTTCCGTGCACAGGTTAATTAAAGACCGAACGTCTTCGTATCACCCTGTTGACCCTGGTACTAACTAGTACTAAGGGGAGTCACCGACTTATGTCCTTCATGAGGACATACACATCCCGTAACACGCGCGATCGGAGTATCAAACACAGCTTGCAAAGATGAGTTTCGACGAAATCCTCGATCTCACAGCTGTAGTGTATTTTTTAATTTTTAATGAAAACGTGCCCTACTGGCGGCGAAACAGCTCACAGGTCGTAAGCCGACTAGGCTGTCAGATTGCCTTGCCCAGCGGGTGGAGCAAATATCATCGTGCTCTGCGACGCAGTCGTCGAGGCGTTAATATTTCAGACGTTTAGATGGAGGCGGTTGCGGCGGTGTTCGACAGACTCAAGGCTAGTTGGACCTATATGGGCTATGACAATAAAACATGATTACTTTCATAGTTGGACTTTTGTTGAGATTTCCGGGTTTGCTGTTGGCGATTCTTGTTGGGGCTTCCGACTTTGCCGAATGCAATAACAATGTTGTGGACTTCAAACGTGAGGTAGTATTGAAAGAGGCGAGGCGCGAACTGTAGCTAGGGGGTAAAGTCGGGATGAAAAGTTGACTATTTTGACACTGCCGTTGGTCCCCACGGCCTAGCAATGACACTTCCCACACGCTGGTAGCGGCTATGGCATTCTAGCATGACCCCTGTGTGTGTGATCAAAGGCCGACGATAAATGTTCGGTCTCGGGCGGTATATTTTGTTGCAAAGAAACGCTTCGCTCCTTTAGAACCCCACTCATGTTTTTGGGGACAAACTACTTGGAAGTAGTGTTGAATCCTTTTTGCAGCGGGAAAAGTCACCCTACTCACCACTGAGGCTTGGTATGCAGCGATAAAACTACGGGACGATTGAAGCCTTGTACGTGAGGTGTTGACGCGTACTACGATACAGGTTTGTGGTACTTTTTGCACGAGACATTTTGTGAACGACGAGGCTCCTTGACCCAAGATCGTCGGAATTTCATTCGTTTTTTACAGTAACTTCCATTCTATACCCTATTAATACGTAGGTCATTTTGATTGTTCATCGGGTATCATAGTACTTTTATTTTCCCCAAATCCGTTTTTGGGAGGAGGATAGAGCTCCTCAGGTAAGGAGCCTCAGAAACAAAAACGGTGCACCTCTACCGTAGCGTGGGTCTGTTAGGTGTTAGGTGTTAGGTGTTAGGTGTCGGCTGTTGACGCATCCTGCGATAGAGGTAGATAGAGGTAGCACTTTTCGGCTTTTTTGTTTATGAATGACGGGGCTCCTTAAACGAAAAATCGTCGGAATGCCGTCTTTTTTGTGTTTTTCAATCTGAATATTTTGTATACGTAGGCCACGGGTTTGTTCATCGGGCTGCACTTTCAGTTTTTACTCAAAATCAAGTTTGTGGGTGAAGCACAGAGCTCCTCAAGTGAGGAGCCTCGGAAAATGTCTGGTGCACCTCTCTCGTAGCGTGCTTCTGTTACCTGTTGGGTGTTACCTGTTAGCTGTTACCTGTTGGGTGGTAGGCGTTTCCAAGTAGTGGTGTGTTAGCAGACAACAACAAAAATGCGTTTTGACTTGGGACGCACACTACGGTAGAGGTGCACCGTTTTTTTTTCTGAGGCTCTTCACTTGAGGAGCTCTGTACTTTCCCCGAAACTGGTTTGACGAGAAATAAAGTACCACCCGATGAACAATCCCATCGCCTACGAGGTATACAATGAAAATTACTGCCAAAAAAGAATGAAATTTTCTCCGACGATTTTGGGGTAAGGAGCCCCGTCATTCAGAAAACGTTTCAGACAAAATGTGCTATCTCTATCGCAACTATCGTAACACGCGTCTTGGTGTCATAAACCCATTGGGCTCCTCCAACCCATAAGCACATCGATGCAAGATATCACTTCCTCTGCTCGAGTTGGTAGAGAGGGGGGACATGTTGGGTCAAGTATTTCCGCACAGAAAACCATTTTGCGGACGTTTTTTTTGCACTCAAGACCAACACGTTTGGACGTTCCCCCGAGAGCTATTGGCAACGATAGGTTCAAGAAACACCACCGTTTTCTACAAGGGGTATAGGAGTTTCCCGTACGGGTACTGTAGGTGTTTGCTGCTATGCTCCTATGTTTGTTGGTACGTGTTAGATGCCATAGCGTGAGGTGAGGCGTTCGTTAAAGCTTATGTCACCAAACAACGTCATAGTAAACGACAGCACATCAAGGCTGATTTATCCGATGGCGTATCGCGGAGATTTGTAGACGGAGAATGCTATATATGGGGAATTTGCTACTACAATGAATATAGTTATCGTGGGACTGTTCCTAGAGTCACTTCACGGCCTAGCTCTATTAGTTATGTGGTTGTGGTTGGCGGCGGTTGCTGAGTGATGTAACCCACCAGGTCACTCCTTTCCCCCTCCGTTCGTCGATCTACATAACTAATTTGGGTCCATCTATCATCCCATACGCATCTTAAGAATGAATTTACCAGGCACGATACATGTATGATACGCAGATGATGTACCTATATAGGGGAGGTTGGTTGGAATTAATTATTTTTGCATAATTGGAACGCGATACTATGTTCACACTATATACTGTGGTGTGTTTGTTGCACTGCCTCTCCCAACCTGAGCGTGGCTGTTGTGAGCTTATTCATCCTTCGCGCGTTGGCTCTATTTGAACAACATCTCCTTGATACCGCCATCTATATCTGCGAGCGCCCGCATTTTCACAGGCTCGTTTGCTCCATCTACGGCAAAGGAAGAAGAGGAACCCCCCCCCTCCTGCGCAGAGAACATTCCATCGCTTCGTTCAGGTTCAGCTATGAGCTACAAAGGTTCGGGAGTTTAATTTAAGGCTGCGGGTCGCTAAAAGGCAAGTTTTGTAAAAAACCGGTGTGCCTCGAATAATTGAAGTCCCTCCGATTTCAACGCAATAATCGACTCGGACTTTTCCACAAGATACTTGGTGTGGTGATAGTCACGCACACACGCGGGGAAATTGGCGGAGCACAAGATACGACAGCCTGTTAGACGTATTTTTTAGGTCACCTTTTTGTCTCTTTTTAATTGAATGTGCGGCACGAGTTGGAGCGCCAGCTAGTGCCACCACCGTTAGCATTTCGCCGGACATCTGCCAGTACCCTTCGCCCTTATTTTGTTCTGCCCCTCCCCCCCCCCCCCTCCGTACATGGCCATTCCACCGGGCACTACGCATACGTCGCCGCCCACCCTCATTCAGATGCCTCGAAACATACTATTTGTGGAGCAACCATTAGGGCCCAGCGAGCACGGCACCCCGCAGACGCGGGAAGGCGGATAGCACGGTACCCAGGACGAGACGAGGTAGAAGCAGCCAGGGCGGAAATGATATCTCTACAGCAGGAAAGGGATACATAGCCAGGGCGGGCATTGCGCCCGTCTTGGAGTGGAATGGGCAACTCTGGTGGCGTTATGGCAGGAATACATAGCCTTGGCGAGGATGGCACCCAACGGCGGGGGACGGAAGTCTCAGGTAGTCATGACATCTCACAAGGAAAGCGGACCGGTAACTCTGATATATGCGGAAGCACACGGCCGGCGAGCGAGTAGTCCTAGCGTGCATGACACCCCAAGGATAGCTCTGGCAGACGCGGTATTCTTCGCAGGAGGAGAGATTGGCGCTAAATCCCTTTATTAGAACTGCACCCACGTTTTTCGGGACGAATGATTTGGAATTTGTGTGGGATAATTTGTAGTTTCCAAAGGGTATGGCCTTGCACTTCATGGTGGGGTTCATGCTGCCCGAGAGAGGGGGACGGAGTACCCCTGAGGGCCCTGCACCCCACGGAGGAAGAAGGGTATCCCTATCCCGATAGAGATGGACGGGTAGCCGTGGGAAGCATATAATCGAACAAATGCCTACATCCGGCCTCCTTCGGTATGTTGAACCAAGAAGCTACGTAGCTCACGTCCACCATGAACTCTGGTTTCAGGTGGAGAACGCGCTCATCTTGTTCTACCCCCCCCCCCCCTCTCCCCCCTCCCTCCCCC
>JAYJMJ010000375.1:6579403-6592482 GCA_036873875.1 Laminaria ephemera
TGCGCACAAAATGAACTAACTCCACCACCATCGCGGTTACCGCAAAAGAATAAAAACGAAAAAAAAAAAAGACGGTACCCTGGTAGTCTAGCTCACGTAGTGAGAGGCGTGTTTTACAGCGTCATTGCCAACCGATACCAACCCCTGGGGGTCTGAGGGAAGTGGGGGAATTCATCCATGAAAAAAGGGCGGGGGGGGGCGGGGAGGGATCGGGGGATTCCACCAATAAAAAAAGAGCGAATGGTTGACTGACCTGATTCCACGCGTTGCTGACCGTGTCGTTCGCAGAGCCGCACGCTTTGCCGACGCCGTCGCCCACGTCGCAAGCCACCCCCTAGCGGACAAACAAGGATGTATATACGATAGTGCTGGTGCGTCGGGGTGCCGAAAGTTGGTCGAGCCGGGACAATCTTTTTTCGGGTGACGTGCCATGGATAGTTTCCTGGTAGTATTTGGTTCGCAACTGATACGGGATGGTAGCAGCCCGCAGCACTGTTCCTTTGCGTACTGGCACTCACGTGCACGTATTATCTCGTATTTATTTTTTCTTCCATCGGCATGATTTTGTTAGCCTTTAATTGTGACCACGGGCTAGATTTCAAGGTTTCGGGCTAATGTGAGAACATTATCATCACCAGCCACTTGCAGGCGGGAACATGAAAAAGCCCAACTATAAGAAAGTGCTCGAGTACCGCTTGTGCCCGACTCCTTTAGGGAAAACTCGGTGGAACAAAACGGGTCGTCACCTGCGTTCATGTCAACGATCGATAAGGTTTCGGAGGACACTACAGTACAGGACACCTAAAAGAAACACAACTACCCACCCAGACTGGGTCTCTTATGTTGGGAGAGGGCGCGTGCTACACTAACTTCAGTATAATGGCTCCCAGATTTACAGTATTCCCGTAAATGCCAGCCTGCTTTCCTTATCACCCTGTGTCACACTAGGTGTTCTGTACTTGACTGTCGAAAACGTTACAAAAAATCGAGAGGGTCTTAACTACGAATTACATAAGCAGAATGCGTACTTTTGCTTGAGGTTCCTTTCAGTCAAGGTACAAATGTGTCGTAGTTCATCGGGAATGCAACAAGCCATGGATACATCCATACCGGCTACGGCAGCTACAGTAGTTCCATGTGTAACTACAGTAGGGAATCCAAAACCGGCACCTAAAGCCTTCAGCAAAATTCTTCTTTTTTTTAACCTTTCCTATCGCAGAAGTGCACTTTTCCAGTGGAACCTGAGCCAAATGCGGTGCAACTTGAGCCAATGAGCTTCAACACATGCAGATAATCTGGTAAAGCGAAACATCTGACAGGTGGCACCCCCAATACGCGCTCTTCTCACCACAACACTCTGGACGGGGCCAAGGGCATTGACGGCCTTCTTGACCGAGACAATGCCCTCAATCGTTTCGTCCTTCTTAGCATCCACCACTTCGTCCGCGAATGACAGAGCTTCGCAAATCTTCTTGTCGAGCACTGCCACCGACTTCTGTTCCGCCTGCGGTAGACGTGAGCGGCGAGCGGTGGGGAAAAATACAAACCAGAGTCGTTCTTTTCAAAGCATACCTTGAGTTTCTTTCCACCATACATACGTAGCAGCTGCTGTGTTCGCCAAGTTTTGGTCACAAACAAAACTATAGCTTAGTTTCCATCACACATACGTAAGAGCAGCTACTGCTGTGTTCACGAAGATTAGGCAAACAACAACCGTGAGTTTCTACCTGACAGACCCCGGTTAAATAGTAAGCCACGTAACTTATGAGGTCGATGTCGTGAATTCTAATCCCGCAAGGGACTTTTTCTTGCAAAATTGACAAGCCGAAAGTGAGGGAGCGCGAGTTGGAAAAATTCGATGCAAATCGACGAGCGGTGGGAATGCTGAACCCTATGCGCGACAAAAACGAAGGCACGTACCGGGGGGGAGAAGGGGATGGCACCCGTGATCACGGCTTGTTTAGAAGGTCGCCGAGGGTAAAAACCTCTTACGAGTTGAGCTGGGAAGTAGTAGTGATTACGACAAAAAAAAAAAGTACTCGTACTGGTAGCTACCAACTGCTGTGTTCACCAAGTTTTGGCAAAAAAAGAGACCGGCCCCGCGATCCTTCTCTCCTATCACGTGCGACGGATGATGTCGGCGACAAGTTCTGTCAACCGTTTTCACGCCACTCGACCGTGGATTATTCGCTCCGTCTTTTCGCAAACTGCCTTCCCATGGTCGTGTCGGACATTGAAGCAAAATCCCGCCACAAGGCATTCTCGCCACGTACGTCAAATGGCAATGGATTCGACAGCAGATACCTGCTTCAGTTACGTGTATTGTGTTTGTTTTTTTTCCCGAGAGGTATTCTTCGAGTTGAGAGTTATTGCAGCCTGTCCTGTCACCACGGACTAGATTATGGCGATGCTGAGTTAATGTGAGAACAACGACAACAACAACAACATAGCGCCTCCGACCTCGTCAGGACTGGGCTTGAGAGGAGTCATGTTGATCATCGACTCCGTCACCGACTCTATGACCGGTGCTATACTGCATGTGGTGTTTATTTTGATATCGACTATGACAAGTCAGTTAGTTGGTTTTTACTCCGCCATCCAACTAATAGCTAGCCGTGAAATCCAGCCAACTCACAGCCCTAGCAAAGACCAAGGCTGAAGCTGGGGAAACTTTCCGTTTCACCGAATTAATCGGAGCGATTTAAATCGGAATCGGAATCGGCATGTCGGGACGATGTGTTTACCGATGATTTGCCAGTGTCACATCGGTTGGTACTGCCTTCAAAAATACTCAACTTCGCAGCCAAATGGTAAAAACTCGCTGCGCTCGCCCGATATACCTGCGATATATCGGATATCGGCGACGCCAAAAACCGATGTTTCAAATATCGGTAGACAGCCGATTCACAGCCCTACTTTTAGGGCCTGTATTTCCGCGGCTTAGGGCCACTCGCGGGAGTGGATACCCTGTTTCGTGATACGCACCACCTTCGGAATTGTTTGATATGCTGCGCCAACAAAACAAGATAAGAGTCCGTTTGCGAGGTAACGGACCGTTCGCGCTAGTAGCCTAAACACGCCAGTAGCGTATTTGCGATGTACCAACTTTGGTTGGGTAGGAGTTGGGTCGGAAAAATATGACAATAGTATTGAAACCGCCGAAATCACAATCCAAGGCCAACCCAACCGACGAAAAATAAGCGAAGAGTTAAGTTATTTTATTTTTTTCAACCATTTTTTTTATTTCTCACCTATTTTTCTCGTGGGTTGGTTTGCCTTGGGCTATGAAATTCGTCGGTTTCAATACTATTTTTACATTTTTTCCAACCCAACAGAGTTTGGAAATCGCAAACACTCTAGTGAAAAAGGGGGTATCTCCTCCTACCGTCGCAAACACCCTAGTGAAAAAGGGGGTATCCCCCCCCTCCAATAGCCCGGGTTCAAAAACACAAAATTCAAAATAGTGCTTCTCACCTCCCCAGGGCTGGGCTTGAGAGGAGTCATGTTGATGATAGACTCCGTCGCTGCTTCTGCGACCGGTGTCATACTGCTTCTGGTGTTTATTTTGATACTGACAAAGTCAGTCAGTTGGATTTTACTCCGCCATCCAATGAATATCTAGTCGTGAAGTCCAGTCAACTCACTACCCTACCAAAAATACAAAAATAAACAAGTCATTACAGTGCTTCTCACCTCCTCAGGGCTGGGCTTGAGAGGAGTCATGTTGATGATAGACTCCGTCACCGACTCTACAACCGGTGCCACACTGCTTAGCACTGGGAACCCGGCCAGGGTTATGTACACGCTCTGCAGCGCGGGGGCGGGAAACACGGTACGCGATAGACCCAGAAATGTGGCGGGGACAGGGACGGAGATGAGTTGAGAAAATGGAGCTCGTAGAGAAGATTAGCAGCAGCAGCTAACCCTAACACTAACCCTCTCAAAGCGTGTCCACGGCACCCCCCGGGCTTCACGAGGCTACCGGCTCTGACTCGATATGAATGAAGGCACTATGAGCGCGACAGCGACAAAAAGCAAACCCGCCACCATGAACCGATACCTTCGTTCATCGGCTCAAACCCACAATACGATCGGGGGGCCGCAACCTATCACCGGACGTCCACCTCACAATAGACGCAAACCTTAAGAACAAAGCACTAGCGTTTGAAATGAACAACACATCCAACACCCCCCTTGAGTCGGCATACCTCAGTACACGTGACCTCAAAAACGAAGCATTCGACCCCAACAACACGTCCAACATCCCCGTTGTGCGCCGTCGTACCTCAATACACGTGACCCCAAGAAACCAAGCATTCGAAGCCAACAACACGTCTATTACTATGGACCATAGTAATCTGGACCCACGATATACACAAAAACCTATATTTTCCACTTTTTTTACCAACCATATTTGGTCCTCATTACTCCTGATTACTAGATTACTATGCTCCTCCGTAATAACACCCCCGTAGAGTCGTTACAACTCAATACACGTGACCTCAAAAACGCAGCATTCCAACCAAAACAATACGTCCAACACCCCCAATAAGTCGTCATACCTCAATACACGTGACCTCGTATTTGAACCAAACAACTCCAACAGCCCCGTTGAGCCGTCATACCTTAATACACGTACCTCAAGAAACGAATATATTGCACCAAACAACACTTCCAACTTCCCCGTTTTACGTCGTCATGCCACAATACACGTGATCTCAAAAACGAAGCATTCGAACCAAAAACAACACATCCAACATCCCCGATAAGTCGTCATACCTCAATACACGTGACCTCGCATTTGAACCAAAAGCAACACGTCCAATATCCCCTTTTGCGTCGTCATATCGTGCGTACCTCAATACACATGACCTCAAAAACGAACAGTCGAACCAAAAACAACACATCCAACATCCCCATAGAATCGTCATACCTCAACACACGCGATCTCGCATTTTAACCAAAAACCTCTAACTTATCCATGTTGTCGTCGTCATACCACAATACACGTGACCTCAAAAACGAAGAATTAAACCAAACAACACAACCAACTCGGCGTCATCATACCTTAGCGCCTTCATAGTAGGTAGCCGTCCTAAGAAGCTCAGGGCGCGTACCCTTAAGCTTGCGGATGATCGACTCCACCGCGTCGCCGCTCACATGCTGCTCGGGCTCCACAGGGCTAGCCGGATGCCTCTCCGACACGAAAGAAGTAGCCACTGCCGCCGCGGCCGTCGCCGGCATAGCAACCTCCGTCCCTCTCGGGGCACCCCTCCTATCCGCAGGACTCGGAGAGCGCTTGTTTTTCTCGGTGGGTTGCGCCGGCGAGGCAGGCATCGTCGCCGTTTCGAGTGGCTTCGCAGAGGACGGAGGGCCGCGCGGGGGAAGAAGGGGGGGGAAGGAAACGACCGAGTGTTCTTCTTGAGGGGGGGTAACCACGACCGGACTGGTAACTGCGGCTACGGGAGGCGTGACAGCACACGCGGCAGAAAGCAGAGCTTCCATGGTGGGGGGGATGTCCGGAGGGCTAACCGGGTCAGCGGTTGGCTGGCTCGGGGTGGGCCGGGCGGGGGGGGACGCGGCGGTCGGTGCCGCGGGGAAGCCGGTAGCGCTGTTGAACGGTACGGCGTGTGCGTCGGTTCGTGGCAACGTCGTGGAGGGCTTGGTGGAAGGCGGTAGTCGCGAGGAAGGGCTGGGGCTGCCACGGCGGGTCTTCTGTGGGGAAGATCCCGGCATAATGACGCTTGTGCTAAGCTTCAGCTGCGCGTGGAAGCGAGAAGTCCGGTGCGGTGCCGGTGGGTGGGACAGGAGGGTGTGCAGGGTGTTGGCCAGGTAGGCTCTACTACCAGATTCCTCCTTTTGAGCGTAGCCCCAGAGACTGGACGCCGTGCGCATGTACTGTAAGTACATTTTTCATGTCATGCGGAAGTGGGCTACGTACCAAAAAAAGCGTATCACCAGACTCATGCACAACGTAAATCGGAGATGTCAAATTGCATGTAGGACGCCGTGAACGAACATAAGCTACTAACAGGAATCCGTGCTTATGAGGGCGTTAATTGCATTCAGACGCATTCTACAATTCTCAGCTTTTCTACTGCTTCTACTGACTAACTGACGCTAGGCATCAATCATTTCAACGCAACTAAGTCCGACCTGCTCAACAATAACAACATGAACGCGGTGTTGATAACAGTATTAACAACTGACAAGGTCGAGAAGGGTATAACAGTTTGATGCCAGAGTGGGGGTCAATGTAGTTTCACAGCATCATGTTGATGTTGGCTTAAATACTTTGACTTCATAGTGGGCGTCAATGTGGTGTCACAGAAACATGGTGTTGGCGACACTGCGCTGGAAGTGCGTTGATGGGGCTGCGCTGGGAGTGCGTTGGCGGAACTGCGCATAGGAGTTCGTTGGTCGGACTGCGCTCGCAGTGCGTGTGTGAGACTACGCTGGGGTGTGCCGGTGGGAATACGTTCGCCTTGTTTTGGTGGGACTGCGCCTGCGAGGCAATAATTAGCGGTTGCCTTGGCACAAGACCGTTGTAATGAGGCAAGGGGGCGAAGCGACCGAGGTGTTGACCTGAAAGGCGAAAAGCCTCTTCATTGCGGGGAGCGTACAGGCTTCCATGAATTAAATAGTCTGTCTGTCTGTCTGCCTGTCTGTCTGTTGCGTACCGCTGTCTGTCCGCAGCTAAATCACTTATGGCGAGAGCTGAACGTGGCCGATTTCTACAAACTCGGGGCCTACAGGAGCGGACGAGTATACGTTAACTCGTGAAACTTATTTTGCCGCAACTCATTCGAAGTTGGCCGCGGTCGCCGGGCTGTTGTGGTTTTGGTGGCCGTGCGGCGGGATTTTCGTTGCGAGTTTTTTGTTTCTTTCCTCGAACGCACACAACCTATTGCATGTAGGAGGCACTCTTGCCTCATTTACCACTCTACTAATACAGGGTTGTGCGGCAGAATTTTTCGTTTTGTGTTTTTTTGTTTATTTCTTCGAACGTACACGACCTACTGCATGTAGGAGGCACTCTTGCCTCATTTACTACTCTACTAATAGAGGGTTATTGAGGGGTGAAATGACGAATTAAGTTTTTTTCTTAGGAGACGATACTCGAAACAGAGCGGAAATCTGTGGGTACAATGGGGCCGGGACTGTCAGACCTACAAGAAACACGCGTGCTTGCTGCAAGCACAACGTGGGGCTGCGCTGGGCGCTGGGAATGTGTTGGTGGGGCTGTGCTCGTGGTGTGTTAGTGGGACTTCGGTTACGGCAGTGTTGTGATGGGCCTACGACCCAAGTGGGTCGGTGGAGCTATCATACGTACGCTGTGCTGGCGTGACTGCGCTCGGAGTGTGTTGATGGGACTACGTCACAGTGCGTTGGTAGAAAGCGGGATTTTTGTTTTAACTTTAACTTCCCAGCCCAATTTGTAGGAGTTTACGCTCAGCGACCTTCCGGACAAGCCGTGAACACAGGTGTCTTCCCTTGCCCCCCCCGGCGCCCGGTGCGGTTCATCATTTGTAGCTCGACGTATGTGAAAAGTAACATACGCGAACGTCATTTTGAGACGTGACATCCTAAAAAATACAACCGGGACTCCCAGTACTATAACGCAAAAAACAAAGCCGGGACTCCCCATAACGCTATGTCACGCTTCGCCAATGGCGCTCCGTAAAGCTTGAAGGTGCGTCGTTTGGGCGAGACGTGTAAGCTACACTATAGAGATCTCGAGGAAGAGCGCAAAAACACGTCTCCGGGAGGTCCACCCACGCCCCTCGTTGCTTTCGCAACGGCCACGGAGGTGATACTTTTTGTGCGTAGGTTGTCGCCTATAACCCTTTCACAACTGCACCCACGTTTTTTGGGGACAAACTACTTGGAATTAGGGCAGGTTGATTTTCGCAGTAGTAGAAGGGGGGTAAGGTTGATCGTGTTTTCGATCCGCGCCGCGAGTCCAATGGCGAAACACGCCCATAGCTTTGAAACCCTGTACCTGCCATTACTGCCAGGACTCTCCAGCCGTATTGCTTTTCTGCGTCGGACACAGAACGTTCTTCTCTTTGGCGCATGCAACAGCAGGGCTTGGAAGGGGGTGCTGTCGGGAATCGGGTCGGGTTGGATCTGGATTTCACGACTAGCCCGCGCCTTCTGCTTTTGAGCGTAGAACGAGCACAGACATGCATGTTTTCCCTGCCGACCCGTTGCCGCCGCAACTGTTGCATTACAGCATTTCTGTACCGCAGTACAATCCTCCCTGCTGGAAATATTCCTCACTTGGGGCGCACCCACGTACTGAATTTGTAGACGCGAACCTGCCACAGGTCAGACACTAGTACACTAGTTTTAGTGTTGTGTGTTCCCGTTTTTGCTGTGGCTGTTCTGGTGGAAACCCCGTTTTTGGCGGATAAAGTTGCGTGGGATCCGGGTCTTTGGTGGGCCCTGCTGGCGGCAAATTATACAACTAGAGTCAGTTTGGAGGGCTCAGGTCCAGGTGGCATCAGGTCATAGTGGGGTGAGGGTACCAAGCCGGGGAGGGGCCGTTAAAAGCGTCGACCTGTGAAGTTTTCTGGAGGGCTCGGGTCCTCAAATTTTCTGTCTTCGTCTCGTGAGCGGTGGGATATAACCAGGGCTCGTCACCGGTCATGATCCGGCCCGCTGGTCAGGTCAGGAGGCTTTCAAAACTCGTGGGTCGAGTTGGGTTGGGTCAGGGGGTGTTCGAAATCTCACGGCCGGGTCGGGTTAGGAGGTTTTCAAATATCACGAGTCGGGTTGGGCCGCCCTGGATATATCTCGATAACCTTAATGGGTACTCGGAGTATATAACAGAATTCTTCAAGCGTAAAATAAAACGCGGCAGGCAAGAGGAAATGTCGGGTCCGATCAGCCGGTAAAATTTCGAAAGCTCCCATTCCTTGAACTCCAAGGAGAAATGCCAAATACAAGTTCCTCGTGGTATGCCAAATCAAAATCCTGGCTGTACCCCCCGCGCGGACCTTTGGGACTTTGGAGAGGCATGAAATATTTTGCCGCCGGCATGAGAGTCAGCGCTGAAGTGCAAACGTTGTGACCTTAACAGCGGTTAGAGTTAACACGTTAATACTGATTGAATTCATATGAAGTATTGATCCCTTTACAACTGCACCCGCGTGTTGGGGACAAACTACTTGGAATTTGAATTGGATGATGCTAAATTGTTAGTAGTAAAATAGGCACCTGGTAAGGCCCAACAGCTTTATGAGAGCTCTTTTGTGCTGCAACACGGTGTCGTTCGTACGATAACCATTCCATGAGACCGCGAAACATCACCCAGCAAAAAGCGAAACACGATCCACCTTCTTCGTCGAGATACTCGAAGCCAACATAAAAATTTACGCTTGTACCTTGTGATGGAGCTACTGCTGTACGTACTGACACAGCAAGCAGTATAAGACGCAGCAACAAGGTATCGTTCGCGGCCCGTGAAGACGTACCCTATCTTTGGTGCTATGTATTGTACGCACCGACCGCGCAACAATAAGGTATCGTTCGTGGGCCGTGAAGAAGTACCCTATCTATTGTGTTATGTATTGTACGTACTGACCAGCAGCGTAAGACGCAACAATAAGGTATCGTTCGTGGGCGGCGAAGAGGTACCCTATGGTGCTACAGTACTGGACGTACAGACACAGTGCAAGACGCAACAGTTATGTGTCGAGCAATAACGTATTGTTCGAGGGCCGTGAAGAGGTACACTATGGTGCTATTGTACGTACCTCGTTCAAGACGCAACAATAAGGTACCGTTCGTGGGCGGTGAAGAGGTACCCTATGGTGCTACAGCACTGTACGTATTGACACAGCAGTGCAAGACGCACCAGTAAAAAATGTATCGTGCATCGTTCGTGGGCCGTGAAGTGGTACCCCATCTATGGTGATATGTACTGGTATTGTACGCACTGACGAGAAGTTTAAGACGCAACAATAAGATTTCGTTCAATAAGGTATCGTTCGTGGGCCGTGAAGAGGTACGCTATGGTGCTACAACAGTACTGTACGTACTGACACAGCAGTGTAAGACGCAACAATAAGGTATCGAGCAATAAGGTATCGTTCGTGGGCCGTGAAGAGGTACCCTATGGTGCTATTGTACCTACTTCGACGCAACAACAACGCACGATATCGTTCAATAAGGTATCGTTCGTGGGCCGCGAAGAGGCCGGGCTGGCCCTCTTATCTTTTTTTAGTGGTTTTGCCAGACGGAAAAAATAACGCGGCTCTCCATCGTCTGTTGCTGCGGATTCCCGTGTAGATGAATGTAATGTGGTACGTGAAACGCAGAGCGTATCAGGTAAAAGGTAAATTATGAGGACTATGTTATACCAGGTACCTGGTAGGTTAATAGAGCGCTGCGAGCTCGAGCTCTCGTCTAATATTGATACTTTGTACATCGCTATTAACCGTTCATATTGGGGCGGGGGTAACAGTCGTAGTGTCTGTTTTTCAGAGTTCACAATGTACGTAGCAGGCAAGAATTCCCTTGTGTTTCTGACTGTTGGTCTGCGAGTCTCAAGTCCCTATATACGAGTAGTCTCGACAAAGAATGTCAGAAGGTAAGATATCATCGTTCATTCTCTTGTGCGCGTAAGCCAAGCGGCGTTTTGGTAGTTTCGTCATGACCGCTCATATAAGGTACGTACCGGCGGTAGGTTCGTCATGCTGGCTCATACCAGGTACCTCGGGTACATACCGCCCGTACGATAAAGATAGTTACAGATATGATTCCGGTGATCGTTAAACCTTTAGCTTTTGGGGCTGTATAGGCTTTCAAATTTCAACTGTTGTTGGGCCTTTCGATCTTTTTGGGCTATAGACTGCAAATGTTTCAACTGCTGGCGGGCCTATGGCTTTTTTCCAGCTTCTCAAAACGTCAGTTGTACATCATACATTCCAGGCACCTACCTGGTACCTACCTAGTGCCTGGTACATTTTTGGAACACAAAACAGAGAGACACAGGAGAACACAACAACAGCAGCACAGCAGCAGCAGCAGCAACAGCAGCAGCAGCTGTACGGTGGCGGCGGCGTGCTTCTGTTGTTGTTTCTTTCTCCGGTTGCGTGTTTCTAAAACTTGGGGGTTGTGCTTCGCAATGCTGTGTGGTATCATACGGCCGCATGTAAAAAGCAAGGGTATCGTATCATATCATACGAGTACCGGTTCTCTGTGCATACACAAGCTGCCGCTGCTGTTGCTGCTGCTGCGGTTTGTCCAACACAAAACGCAGGCCGCGAGAGAATTTGGTGTACTCTGCTGCGTTAGTTTGCGGCGGTCGGGGTTCGGCCCCTCTGGAGTTGTCGTTGCGGCGCGAGGTGTATTCTCACTCACACACCCCACAAAAGTAGCGACAGCAACAGCATATCGCACCTCAAAATGCATCGGCAAGTTATTGCACATCCGACCACCGGCCACCCTTCGGTGTATTTTCCTAGATCTGGAAAAAAGTACCTGGTATTCAATTTTGAAAAATGTGGCAAACGCCACACGGAGAAACTTAAGGTTTTGTGCAAACTACAGTACCAACGGATAATTTATACAAAAAGCGCAATCGCTCTTTACTATATTGATACCTATTAATAGTACTGCTGCAGACTGCTGTGAGTGCTTTTTTTTGCTCAAATTTTCATGTACCTGATGTACCTGGTATTTTTTATGAAAAAAGTATAACATCAGCCGTCGACGCAAAGTCAGCTAACTGAGGGTTTAAAACGGGTACTGGTAGTTAGTTTTTTGTACTGGCTACAGCAGCAGTAGTAAGAGTGGACTGCTGTACGCATCAAATGTGCTGAGCGCAAAAACAAACAGCAGTTTTTAGATTTTATGTTGCACCCGAATGCTTATACGCCATCTACATGAAAGTCGCAGCTAGCTGCGGTAAACTTAAAATGTACTGTGCTGGTAGTACCAGGTAGGCTACAACATCATCATCAACATTATATTATCTGGATCGGCCCTGCCTTCATTTCCGATAAACCCGAATAATTTATATTGCAGTATCGCTCCATGCACTGTAAGGGTGCGGGCGAATGCCCGGGGGTGCAAAATCGTCAGTCTTGCGTCACCCTTCGTCCCAAGGAGAGCCTTGCATATCTCTGTACGAACGCGCGGCCGAAGTATAACGCATCTTGCAAATATGAGTATCGACCACTCAATTAGTCGAACTCACAGCTAGCTGACGTATTTGATATTATTTTATAAAATACTATCCGGCGGAGTCATTGACCTATATCCTCAAAGAGGAATGCATCTGTTGTTAAAATGCGCGGCCGAAGTATCACGCAGCTTGCAAAGATGAGTATCGACCATTCAATTGGTAGAACTCACAGCCGACGTATTTGAAATAATTTAATAAAAAACCGGTCGGTATATTTTGAATCTGCCGATTGATTATTATGCTGATGATGCTGATTTTCTTGCTGCTGCTGCTGTACGTTGCATCAAGACGAGAGGAGACACGGAGCAGCAGCAGCATTCAAAAAGGTTTCGATGGGCACCACGTCTGTCTGTCTGCACGTCTGCACAGAGGAGTCAGGGGGGTGAACAAAATATGCAACCAGCGACGGGGAGATGGCGAGATGACATTTTCAGCTCAGAGCGCAGAGCTCCAGGCTTCCAGGCTCTATGTACACTCGATTGCCTTCTACGATTGATTACTGCTGCTGCTGTACTTCGTTGGTTTGTTATCCGTACTCCAGGCTCGTTCATGCATACATACTCATATCATATCATAGACTCACTTACTAAAAAGTCGGCACCTCCGGAGGTCGCCCTCAGCATATTCTCCCACCTCTCAGCCATCCTCACAGCTCTTAATTGCTGACGGGATTTATTTTTTTCGGAACGATCCCTGGACCAGCGCAGATGCCTGGAATGTTTTTTTTTCCTTTTTTTATTCCTTGTTTGTTTGTATTTGTATGTTTTTGAACCTGCTTCTACTTCTGCGCACACCACGAAGTGGACGCACAAACCAAGCTCCGACAGCCACACACAGTATCTATCTACGTACCGCAAGCACAGCAGAACAACCTGCAATCGAC
>JAYJMJ010000375.1:6592582-6605406 GCA_036873875.1 Laminaria ephemera
CACAAAACGTGCGGATTTTTCCACGTTCTGTGAGCTTGGCGTGGTTTTTGGCGTTCGAAAAGGTGCTTCCAAAGGCTCCCGTTTGGAGGTTGCCGACGGTCTGTGAATTTTGCGCCATAGCTTTCTTTCTAGAAGGTGCTCGGAAGGTCGGCCTTTTGCCCACCTTCTACTATGTCGGCAGAAGGGGGGGGTCCCGTCCACCCGTGGAGCTATACCCAATATCGGTAGAATACCATTGATTGCGTTTGAGAACCGTGCTACGCTAGAGGTAGCACTTTGCGGCTTTTTTTTGTTTCTGAATGCCGGGGCTCCTTAACCCAAAATCGTCGGAATGTCGTTCTTGTTCTTCAATCTGATTTTTTTGTATACGTGTGGGTCATGGGTTTGTTCATCGGGTTGCGCTTTCGGTTTGCTCAAAATTAGATTGTGGGTGAGGTTCGGAGCTCCTCAAGTGAGGAGCCTCAGAAAAACAACGATATCATTCACCTCTATCGTACCCCCGTAGCATGTGTCCTGATTACATTGGATTACATTGGATTACATTGGATTACATTGTTCGTCAACATATACCTAGGCCATGGGGCTGTTCATGGGGTTCTCTAAGTCGATGTTTGGGTGAGATAGAGAGGTCCTCAAGCGAAGAGCATCAGAAACACTAAGTGGTATTATACTGATATCATAACATGCGTCCCATCTGGAAGAGCACGGAGACGGGTATATCGCCGTAACACTTGGCGATGAGATGCGTAAGCACCGGCACGAAAACGGCCGCCTCTGCAAGCACTGCCGTCCGTTTTTTATGGTGTTGACCGTTTGATAGTGTTGATGGCGTTGGAGCAGTCAGTTAAGATGAACCAGATTATTTCCTCGTGGTACACCCTGGCGCGTAGCGCTACCTGCTCCACCCGCCCCGTCGAACCCCGACCCCAAACTGCCTTGTCTCACGATTGACCTCTTTCAGCCGCGGCTGCCACTGATGCATGCTACGGTTGAGGTGCAGCTCATGTTTTATAGGGATATCCATTTAAGGAGCTCCATACCTCACCCAAAACTCGACTTTCACTAGCTTTGCGCACTTAACGTCGATGAACGATCCCGTGGGCTAGGTGTACAAGTAATACATGAATAGGAAACACCAACGAACGTCATCCAAAGATATTGGTTAGTTCCTCACTTGTCACTTCACTTGAGAATCTCGTCATACAGAAACCCATCGGCCCTAAAAATAACATCCCTATCGTAGTACGCATCGTCCAGGCTGCCGCATCGTCAAGGCTGCCGCATCGTCCAGGCTGCTGCATCATCAAGGCTGCCGCATCGTGAAGGCTGCCGCATCGTGAAGGCTGCCGCATCGTCAAGGCTGCCGCATCGACAAGGCTGCAAGAAAGCAAAACAGGAGGGGCGACATGTTCCCCTCAAGTCATGGGAGATCCGTGGGAGTGCCATGGGAGACTCGTGCGCCAACACTCTCGACAAGGCTGCAAGAAAGCAAAACAGGAGAGGCGACATGTTCCCCTCAAGTCATGGGACATCCGTGGGAGTGCCATGGGAGACTCGTGCGCCAGCACTCTCGACAAGGCTGCAAGAAAGCAAAACCGGAGGGGCGACATGTTCCCCTCAAGCCATGGGAGACCCGTGGGAGTGCCATGGGAGACTCGTGCGCCAGCACTCTAAACCCATGGGAGTTGCGCGGGAGTCCCATGGGAGCATCATGAACCCGTCGAAGCCCCATGGGAGACCCATGGGTAGATCCATGAGAGACCCATGGGTAGACCCATGGGAGCACAAAAAGCTCATCGGAGACCCATGGGCAAGTGCTGTAAACCTATGGGAGTCCCATGCGTTACCCCATTGGAGTCTCATGGGTATGGGTCATGGGTGACCCCATGGGAGACCCATGGCTTTCCCTATGAGTCTCATGGACGAATCATGGGAAATCCATCCGAGACCCATGAGAGACCCATGAGCGACCTATAGGAGACCCATGGGAGCCCCATGGGAGCACTATAAACCCATGGGGGCCCCAGGGGGGTCCCATGGGAGGACCATGTATCGCGATATGTGCAGCATGGCCTGCTGACGTTGCTCTAGAGTGAAACGAAAACCCTTCATCTGCGACCCATCCTGAACTCTAATCCAAGTAAGACGAACTCTCCCCTAGGAAAACATCCAGAATACATTTACGAACTTTGTTCCCAACGTATCAGGAAGCTTCGAAAACAGCATTTCAGCGAAATCGTAGCATTCGGCACACATTCCACGGCGGGAGGTGGGGCTTGTCGCAGACGGCTTGTCTCGGTATCAGCTACCCGTGCTCGTGGCGGCATCGTCAAAGCTAACGTCCCGCCGATTCTTGCCAATATATATATATAGTCAAGCCTGAGGGGCATGGAATGAGCGACTCGAAAAAAATTATTCGGGCCGAAAAAAAGTGTTTCTGGAGTGTATGCGGTTTAACACAGGATGTTACTTCAAATTTCGGTAGTGCTGTTTTTTTACTCGCGATGGAGAACCAAAGAATAAACACCTAGGAACAAAAACACCAAGCAGTCAGAGACGGCCCCACGTGGTAGCACCGACTTAACGCTATCGTGAAACTAAACTCCTTCGAGACTCCAATATCTCGCGTGTTCTGGATGTACAGAATGCAAAGCTGCACCGATCTTCGTTATTCTTCCCGCTTGTCGTTCTCGTTACTGTTGCGGTTCTCAGATTAACTCGTCCCCACAATCTATCCGTAGCCCGTGATCACAAGACAGGCTCCAAACACTCTGGAGGGGAAAATACCAACAAATCAGGAAGGAAAATAAAACACCAGGTGATAAACCAGTATCTATCGCACACAACAAACAAAGAAACAAAACTTGACGTTCAATGTACGTACCAGATACATACACTATCAGGTATACGTATAATACGGCTTGAAAAAATATAGAAAGCGAAAGACAAAGAAAGAGAGAGTACGTTAACTTGGAAATACCAAAGTGTAGCGCGGTGTCTCGAACGCTCTACGAATGGCCTACCGAAGGTCGCTTGTAGTGTGTTCTCGCTTCTAGCGTGTTCTACGGTGGGCCCTCTACTGGAACTACGGTTAACATTACGTACTTACCAGGTACGACGTATAACACAAAACTACAAAACTTGTTGATAGGCACACTCCCAACAATGACGGTAGATAAACAAAATACGTGCTATTAACAGGAAACAGCGGGAAAAAGAAACAAAAAAAGGAAGAAAGAAAAATACACAGAAACAATAAAGGCCAGCCGGTAAAAGCATAGCCAGAACGCACTGGGGAGGTAAACCTATGCGCGTATACTGAGGGAGTCACGGCGACTATAATCTGGCGCCCCAAATCCAAACTAACCTCTTGTAGTTGTGTGGTTGGTCTAGCGTGCTGCAGTATGCATTAGACCATTCGCCCTACTGCTGTCACTACTACTGCTGTGTACTTCATTATATATGCAGTCGTCGGCGGTTCGCGTACATTCTCGTCCTGCTACACACAAAGTATAGGCACTGCTACGGTGCTCACGTGCTTGCTGCATTACTTTACTCCTGCTATTAATCTAGTCGTACTATGACGTATATAGGACGATGAGGAGGGTGAAGTGGATTATGGCCACAGACCCTGGGGCTCCTTAGCATAACTCGAGCAGCATCACTCGAGCACTATGCGCCATTCCGAGCCAGTTGAAGAGTTCGAAGCCGTTATGCCGGATAAGTAAGCGCTCGATGGTATTTTACCGCTATAGAGACCACTATAGAGACATGCGTCATGCTGCCGTATGGGTGCACCCAAATTGAGCGCCATGCCTCACCCAAAAACTGGCATAGAGGAAAAACGAAACTACAAGCCGATGAACAACCCCATGGCCTAGATACAAAACGAATAATGCAGTAAAGTCACAAATGGTACTCACACAATGTTGGGCTTGCAGTCAAATTGCTAGTAGTTACTACCAGGTAGTACTTACTACAAGTAGTAGTTACCAGGAGTTGGGAAGCCCATCAGTCAGCACTGTTTTGCCCAATAGGTGCCATTCATACCTATTAATACCTACTACGGTAGTATCGTAGCACGCGTCGAAAAGGGTTAAGGACTGGAACGCACACGATACCTCGCACTCCCGTTGTGCTAAACTGATCGGGCTCGAAAGGGGGACCTCGTGAGCAATCCAACTTCGGGGTCACAGGCCTCGCAACGTCTGTCTCGCGTCTGCGCAAGGTAGACATTTTGTGCAGCGCACGAGTGATACCTCCAAAATGGCCTGAAAAACAAGCCGCCAACTCACTCAGTGTGAATGCTATCTCACACGCACTTACTCTCAACGCGCTTAATATATTACTTTTCAGCGCCGGAGGCTGATTTGGTATCCACGGCTTTCACCACTTCTGCTAAGCAGGTCACGGTGCCTACCCTCCGCCTCTTATTCACGACTGCATTCTAGTCCAGAGGATCCTTGCAAAACTTGTCTCGGGTTTTTTCCTATTGGAAAGGTCGCGTGGCCTACGAGCTCTCTCGTCGTGATAACGTGATACCGTGCGTTTAATCCATAAACTTACTACATGTACATCGACAGCAACCTATACTAATCCCCACGCAAAAACGACAACAAACGCAACGGTAAAAGTCCCTATTACGGCGGCAATCCCGCGGCTGCGGAATACTGTTGCACTATGGATACTACTGCAAAGCTTCAAAACAATGCAATACACGCACTACGAACATCAATTCACCCATACCACCTACCACGCACAAACGCACGCACACCAGCTGTAATACTTTCCCACAAAAGTAGGCAAGCTCGTTATCCATTTCGCCACCGCAACAAAAAAAATCCACACGAATTCCAGGTTGTTTGTCCCTGCATTCATTCGTGGCTGCTGTTCGAAAGGGGTGAAAGAAGTCTCTTTTAAGCAACAAGTCTCTTTCCCCGATCGGCTCTGAGCGTTTTTTCTAACAAAATCGTTGACACCAAAAACAACCCGGGAGGGAACGCAGCGAGAGCAGCTGCAAAAGCGACTATTAAAAGTCGATTGTCCAAGGTGGATCAGGGCGGATCGCCGGCGACCCCGCAAGCGCGAATGTCTACAAAAGCCCCAACGTGTGCGAGTCTGGCCGGCGGGATCAGTCGCTAAACACCGGTCCGGGCACGTTTCTCCGTCCCACGCCCAACGTACCGAGGCACTCCCAACGAAAACCACCCCAAGAGAAAACGCAGCGAGAGCAGTGTACTGTAGAATCTCCTATCAACTATCACATTTCCTGTTGACGACAAGTCGGTAATTCAAGATGGATCAGGGCGGAACACCGGCAACCCCACAAGCACGAATGTCTACAAAGCCCGACCGCGTGCGAGTCTGGCCGACAGGATCAGTCGCCAAACACCAGTCCGGGCACATTTCCTCATCCCACGCCGTACTCACCAAGGCTTTCCCAAACAAAAACACCCAAGAGGAAACACAGCGAGAGCAGCTGCAGAAGCGACTATTAAATACAGTAGTGGTCCCTCTATAGTGCCGGTATGTGCCAGCCGGAAATACCGGCACTATAGCGGCAACCGGCACTACTCCGCATAATGCCACTACTGGTTGTTCCCACATGTGCCAAGCGATTTCACTGGCACTATAGCGGGCAACCGGCACTACTCAACCGGCACTATATAGGGACCACTACTGTAATATGTATCACCTTGCTGTCGACGACAAGTCGATAGTTCAAGGTGGATCAGGGCGGAACACTGGCAACCCCGCAAGCCCTAATGTCTACAAATCCCGAACACGTGCGAGTCTGGCCGACGGGGTCAGTCGCCAGACACCAGTCCGGGCACAGTTTGCTCGTCGCACGCCGTGTCCACCAAGGCAATCCCAACCAAAAACACCCAAGAGGAAATAGCAGCGAGAGCAGCTGCAGAAGCGACTATCAAGTACACTAGTGGTCCCTCTATACTGCCGGTATGTGCCAGCCGGAAATACCGGCACTATAGCGGCAACCGGCACTACTCTGCATACTGCCACTACTGGTTGTTCCCATCTGTGCCAAGCGATCTGATAGGCACTATAGCGGGCAACCGGCACTATAGAGGGATTCCACTGTATCGCCTTGCTATCGACGGCAAGTCGATAGTTCAAGGTGGATCAGGGCGGATCACTGGCGACCCCGCAAGCCCTAATGTCTACAAATCCCGAACGCGTGCGAGTCTGGCCTACGGGATCAGTCGCCAAACACCAGTCCGGGCACATTTCCTCGTCCCACGCCGTACCCACCGAGGCATTTCCCGGCAAATAGCTCACGGTCTTGCACGCTAAATCCGGCTCTGGTTTAACGTGGTACGGGATCAATGTGGCTGGGCAGTCCGTACACATCTGCAGCGGAGGCCATAAAGAACAGGGTTCACCATTACACAAACAAGGAGGTCAAACCGTAGTTGGGAGGGGGTAGAAGACCCTGCTTTGTGACCCCGGATCAGAGTTACGACTAGGGAGGGAGAAGGAGAAAGAAGGGCGAAGATAATAAATTGAAGAGAAAAACACTGTACTATTAATATGACGCATACTGCGGTAGGGTTAGGGGTAGCACAATACTGTACCTGGTATGTTTCTGAGGCTCCTCACTTGAGGAGCTCTATAACTCGCCCAAAACCCATGACAAAACTGAAAAGAGCAACCCGATGAACGTTTCCATGTCCTAGGTATAGAAGGAAGGATGTAATTGAACACAAACGGTATTCCAACAACATTGGGCAAGTCCGTCGGTTAGGATGACTGTGGCCAAAACCTGCTACCCTTACGGTAGCATCCACTATGCAGTACCCCCTAGGTAAGCCCGCCAGTCCTGGCAGTAACTATGCAAGCGAGAACGGGGAGATGGCGCGGGCGTTTCAATGTCCAACAACAGAAGAGAAGTGATCGTCGCTTCCTACGTAGAAGTGTGATGAGCTTAACTTATCTCCTACAGAACAGCACCCACGTTTTTTGGTTTTTTGGTAAAACTGCTCGGAATGAGTGTAGGAATTTTTGTTACAGTTCTAAAAGGGTGAAATTTCGTATTTACCCATCCGCCGAAGGATTAAAAAAAAACACAAAAACTGCAAGGGGCCTGCATGCACTTCTGATATCGTCTCCCTCGAGGGTGGGAATTTATTGATGTCTTGAATTACTGTGAATAAATTGAAAATCACCACCCACTCTACCGGTGTCTGACTGTGTCGCTCACCTCAAAAAGATTTGCAACCTCAGCGCGTCGTGTCTTGATGTCGGGTGTCCCGGCCACCTTGTCGTACAGAGCTGCTTTCGTTCCCACAGCCTTGGTGAGCATGATCTGGAAACCGGGTAACAACGGCCCAGGCAAACCAAAACGGCAGCCACGCAAAAGTGAATGGGCGAGTCGCGTCTTTATTTCGAAAGTTGCCAATGTGTATATACTCGTACACACGATTTTTTTTAAATGGTCTTTGAAACGGCAGCCATGCAGAAGTGAGTGGGCGATTCGGGCCTATACTTCGAAAATTGTCGATGTGTACACACTCGTACACACGATTGTTTGTGTTAGGCTTTGGATCCCACCGGTGATCTGGTGATGCTTTTATTGCGGGCGATCGGCCGAAACAAAATGAGATAGTTGGCGTTACGTCGGCAGTTATGGTTATGCTTGTTTCGAAAAAAAGAACCATGGTCGAGAATTGGTTGGAAAAAACAACAAAGTTGATTCTTGTTGGCGAAAAATCCACAAAAGCGGATAACGATACCGGAGGCCAAAGTCCTGCTAATCCTGAAGCTAAACTGCTGCACATTGAAATCTCGCCCGTACATCAGAGCGTATTCTCACATTTGCGACCATTTCGGTAACGGACGAGTGGACCATTTTGGAGCCATCGTATGCTTCTGAAGAGTTAGCGGCCGAAATGTAGTGGTAGTGTATGCTGCACCCGTAGCAACGTTTTCCGACCCTGGTAACCTCGTTCTCAAAGATCTTGGCCTGGTACATCTGCGGGAAAAGAGGAGTGGTTCATTTGAGTCACAAGAGAAAAAAAAAAAAACGAGGAGAGGAGAGGTTGATTTCGGCCAAAAAAGAGAAAAAAACAAAAAAGAGGGGGGAAGTTGATTTGGATCAAAGGGGAGCAACACGCCACAAGTGTGCGCAAGGGGGGTATGACGCGTGCTACGATAGAGGTAGCAGTTTTTGGTTGAGTAATGTTTCTGAATGACAGGGCTCCTTAACCCAAAATCGTCGGAATGTCGTTCTTTTGCTCTTCAATCTGAAGTTTTTTGTGTGCGTAGGCCATGCTGGGTTTGTTCCTCGGGTTGCACTTTCAATTTACTCGAAATCAGTTTTTGGGTGTGAGGTTTATAGAGCTCCTCAATTCAGGAGAGCCTCAGAAAAAAACTGGTGCACCTCTATCGTAGCATGCCTCGCAAGTAACACCGACCAGCCCCTACGAGTTAACGGTAATAGTTTACACGCGTGCTGCGATAGAGGTAGCACCTTTTGGCGTTTTTGTTTCTGACTAACGGGGCTCCTTAACCCAAATTCGGCGAGGTAGGTGTCGTTCTTGTTTTGCAATCTGATTTTTTTTGGTATACCTATAGGCCATGCGCTTGTTCATCGGGTTGCACTTCTTCTTGTAGTTTACTCAAAATCAGTTTGTGGGTGAAGTACAGATCTCCTCAAGTGAGGAGCCTCAGAAAACAACTGGTGGTGCTCCTCTATCGTGGCATTAGGTATGCGAAAAATGCCTTCATACAATACTCTGTGCACCCATGAGGTCCGAGTACAAGCAAAATCTGTGTCCATGATCGTGCGTTTCAAGCATTTCAAACGCGAAGTGATGACATCGTGGTGTTCACGAACGAGGTGGCAGGCGTGTTGAAAGCGGTCGGTGGCGAGATTTCAGTAGGCAGGTGATCGCGTTCCAAGCTCGATCTCCCCTTGCTGGATTCGACGCTGAACCCTCCTCTCTTCCAGCTCCTCTCACGCTCGAGTTTCCGCCTCGCCGGCAGTCTTCGAGACCTGTCGCAACTGCTAAACTATTCTTCGCTCGGATCTATCTCTGCAGTTTTGCTCTTAGACACTTCCAATGTTGGGGGGCTCGAAGGTCGAGAGTGGGAGACTTGAAATGCGGTCCATGTGTACTTCGTAAAGGGCCACGGGCAAGCCCTGTAGCAGCGTTGACAAAGTTGTTGTAGGCCGACTCGACGTGCCGAAACTACCATGTCCTACTCGATTTGCTGTTCGTTGATCTCCATCGCGAGAATCTGGGTCATCGTGTGTTTGACGCGCTCGACGCCACCGTTGGTGCAGCGGTGAGTCAAGCGGGTGTTGATTTTGTTGTTGCCAAGGCGTTCTTGTATGGCGCAGGAAAGCTTGGAGAAAAACTGCAGCCCACTGTCGGAGATGAGCATGACCGGGCACTCGCGAAGAAGCCCTGAAATACAATTGTGTCGATGTCAATCTTAGGTGGCTGGGTGCCTACAGCGAGGCCTGCTCCGACCGTGGGGGGGGCGTGGCCTTAGGCATGGGCGTTCGCAAAGGTCTCGGAGGGGCCCACGCTGGGGGTGCGGACGTGCGACGGCGGGGAGATGAGCATACCATATGACACTCATGATAACACACCTCCCAAGATGAATTTCTGACCTCATTGTCTGCACAACGAGGGAGGCACACACAGCGAAAACGTTTGCTTTGGTAAAATCTCGTCGAGATCTGTCCATAGACGCATCGCGCAGCGTCTGCACTCTCCCCGTTGTCGAAGAAATCGGCTTAGAAAATCGTCCGAGGGTGTGTGCTATCTTGCGTGTTTTACGATAATGTAGGCGCGGCCCACCGCTGCTCGGCGGCCCGAGGGTTTCCAGCGGCAGCGGCGGAGGCGGCGCGATGACGGGCCCGAGAAGAAATCAGATCCGAAAAGGCGTGGACCGTGGTGCCAATGGTGGATGGTGGGGAGACGACGGGCGGCGTGAGCATAGGCTTCTCCGACTCGATCGGGATCAAGCACCCCCCTCGTCCGATTTGATCGGGGACAAGCACTCCGCTCATCCGACTCGATCGGGGTCAAGCACCCCGCCCTCGCTGGCTCAGGGCGGCCGCCCGAGCAGCGTGCGCGTGAGACGCCGAGCCCGGCCACGCTCGGTTCGCGTTTCAAAGCTACGGTGAACACTTTTGCTACAAATCGAAATGGTGGATGGTGGGGAGACGGCGGGCGGCCTGAAAGACAAGCCAAGAGGAGCGCCGCCGTCCTCGGTGGCTTTCGCAGAGCTAGCAAGCAACCCGGCGGCGGAGTCGCGTTAGACCCGACGAAGGTTTCAGAGGCGGAGAAGGGGCCGATGGGATGTGTGCGGCGGTAGGAGTAGTGCCTACCTGGTACATCTATTTGGCTCCTTACTTCTGGAGCTCCATGCATACCTCACCCAAAAGCCGACTTTTAGAAACGATATAAGCCCAATATACCACCACAACATGGGCTAGGTACCTCACGAATCGTACTGAAAAATGCACATCAGATCCACAGACATTGAATACCACCGTAACCCTTATACTACTGCAATATTTCACCCACGCTGATTCCGTTTAAATTGCCCCCAAAACGTGCGTTCAGTTCTGAACGGGTTAAATGAGGAACTCTTCAGCCAACAAGTGATATCCCTATCTATTACCTGGTACCTGGTATTATGTTTGCCATCCGACATTGTGACAATGTGCAGCATGAGCTTCATCGTTGATCACTCGTAAACATTTCCAAAAAGTAGAATAAAACCTGTTGTTGCAGCACGTGCCATGGAATCCATGCTGGGTCCGAGACGGTGGAGGTTCCCGAAGCCGTTCGTCGGTGAAGGGGGGGGGTTGGATGGCTGGGATGGGGCAAGAGGGAGGAGGGACGAGCCCACCCATGAGCACACCTCTAGCGACCTCTTCAAAACGGCACCCTCGTCTTTGGGGACAAACTACTTGGGTTAAGAGTAAAATCAGTTCTACAGTGGTGAAAGGGTCAGTAGACATCATTAGCCCCCTTCGAATTGCACCCACCTTTTCGGGAAACAAACTACTTGGTATTAGTGTGGGGTAGTTTCTGCAGTGGTAGAACGGTTAATGGTGAAAATCTTGGACTCGAAGAGGGCACGACGCGCTTCGTAGGGCTCGCAGAGGGAGGGCAGTGAACAGAGCAGGGGAGGTGCTTTGCAACTCGCCTCGTATCTGCGATATGTGTGATCGTTACACCTTGATAGGGCCGTCGTACGTAGTATCCTTGCGAAGTATTTTTCGCAGCGGTTGTCGACAAGATCGCGTAGAATTCGTTACACTATCCTTCGTTTCTTCTTGAAACTACTGCAAAAAAATATCCGATTCTAATAATTCCAAGAAGCTTGTCCCCGAAAAATGTCCGACACGTGCTACGATAGACATGCTCCAGTTTTTTTCTGAGGCTCTTCACTTGAGGAGCTCTGAACCAGACCCAAAAACTGATTTTTGAGCAAAACTGAAAGTGCAACCCGATGAACAAACCCATGGCTTAGGTATACAAAAAAATTCAGATTGAAAAAAAAAAAGAACTGACATTCCAGCGATTTTGGGTTAAGGAGCGCCGTCATTCAGGAAACAAAAAATCCAAAAAGTGCTACCTCTATTGTAGCGCGCGTCGCCCGTGGTATCATGGTTTGTGAAGGTATACAAACAGCTATCACTGGCACCCATAGCCTAAAAAATAAAAGGTATTAAAAAAAAAAGAAAAAAGACGATTCCGTCTTAAGGCGGCCACTTGCAGCACCTCATATCATCGTCGTAGAGTACAGGACACCTACTGTTGTAGTGAGAAACAGAAATACTGACCCAGGCTGGGTTTCTTTTTTGGGGAGAGGGTGCGTTCTACTGTACACAAAAGCGCTCCCGGATTTCTTACATTCCTGTAAAAAATATCAGCCTGCCTTTCTTGTCACGCTGTTTCTCATTAGGTGTCTTGTACTGTTACAGCGCCTCAACGATCGTAGTAGCTGTCGTACGTGCAGGACACCAAGGACATGCTACCATCGTACGAGTAGTCTTCCGAGTTAAGATCTCGGCCACGTCCGTTGTCCGAACCAGGACGCAGTCCGCCGCCCCCAATATCGAAGGGGCCGCCGCCGCCGCCGCTGCGCATGTCTTTGCCGGCGCGACGTTGAATTGCGGCAACTTCTGCCGCCGCCGAAGCGTGAAGCATGCTCTTCATTTCGTCGTCTTGGCTCCCCCTTGTCGCCATACTCCCCGCCGCCGCCATATCTGCGCCGCAAGCGTTTTTTGCCGCGAAAATGATACAGCCAAAATGAAAAGATATGGGGGAGGGAAATTGGGAAATGATTGGCGGAGAGTCATAGGAGAGATACTACTGCTTTACGCAGGAATACTCGATTTCTATCGGAACGGCATCTACGCCACATTGTCGAAGGGCAAACACAATAGCAACAATGCAGTAAGAATTGCGCTGGACACATACAGTATAGACCCACGAATACGTGAAAGTTTATCGGTGATCGACGTATGTATGCAGTATAGACTCACTTTTTTTCTTTCTTGGAACGCTTTGTCAGTGCTCGACGTTGCAGCTCATGCTGCACATTAGAGGATGGCAAAAAAATGTTATTACAAAACAAAACTAGGAAACAAGCTAACAACAACGTTAGGCTCACGTTTGAGGGACGCTAAGGAATTGAGGTTGAGAAATTGTGCTCGGCGTTCAAGCGCTACACTAAATCCTATCTGGTACCGGTATATACCAGAGGTGTTCACGGGTCGGGTCGGGTCGGGTCGGGTCGGGTCGGGTCGGGTCGGGTCGGGTCGGGTCGGGTCGGGT
>JAYJMJ010000375.1:6716540-6728255 GCA_036873875.1 Laminaria ephemera
CTTCATGACGGGGCTGTCCCTCGGGCCCAGGGGCAGCTGTGGTGTCAGCACTAATGCAGCGGCGGTTCCCGTCGTTCACGGGTCCAATGCTGTCACTGACGAGGTGCGACGTCCTGGGACGAGCGCGTATGGAGCCGCCAATTTGTAGTTGAGGCGGGCTCAGGGTGCGATGGCCCGGATTGTGAAGCAGGAGTGGTGTGCTGTAGTCCGGAACCGCTGGTAGCCGTAGCCTTCGGCAAGTAGCGTTGCACATCGGTGGAAAACGTCGAGTGTAGCATCCCGGTTGGGCTCGACGTCTTGGCCTCCTCCCACCCACACCTCAAGGCAATCGCTAGAACAAGGAGATCAGTCTTGAGCAAGCGATTTGTATGGGGCTGGGCGAGGGGGGTAGAGTTGTTGGGGGGCGAGGCGGTGAAGCTAGTCCTCTAGAGGTGAAGCTGGGTCCTCGTCCCGAACAAATGTCTTGTCGCTGGTGGTACCGTATCGGTAAATTAGCGTGTAGGGTCCAAGGTTGTGGTACCGAAATCGTTGTCGGCCGGCCACGCTGTCGCTGTCAATGCTGTGGTCGTCGTCGCCTGTCACCTAGTTTCACTCCAACCATGACATGGTTTCACATCCAATCTACAGCCTATCCATCTACGTAGAGCAACTGTATAACACTGGTAAGTAAACCGGTTGCCCACCCAAACTAGGCCTTCTATGAACTACGAACACCGAGCCTCTGCATCGACAGCGTACTACAACCGAAGCTGTTGTTAACTCCGACAACGGCGTACCAGTAGTTCTTCACTGTGAACCTCTCCAACTCTGATTTCCGTATGCATGCGCGGTTCGTTGTGCTGGACATGAGAACGGGTAGAAATATTGAGGTTTGTTTTAGGGGGCTTGCTACATATTTGTGCATCAACGTTTTGGATGTCGTATGTACATTTATGGGTTTCGTTTTCTGCTTCTTCGGCATGTGTTATGATTGACACTTCTCGCTGCGCATTGTCATGTGGCAAATATAGTAACAACAGTATGACATAGTGTTACGACG
The DNA here is from genome assembly GCA_036873875.1 of Laminaria ephemera. Lineage (NCBI taxonomy): Eukaryota > Phaeophyceae > Laminariales > Laminariaceae > Laminaria > Laminaria ephemera. The sequence goes on from JAYJMJ010000375.1 coordinate 6,717,580, forward strand.
ACAGTGATGTTACTGTAGCACGCGCAGACGACTTTTGTAACAATGGTGATTACCACGAAGGCTGATTCCCAGCTGTCCGTCGCTGGTTATCATATGATACGCCAGGTACTGTAATATACTGGTATTACCAGTATGTTACGACGATGTTGTTACTGTATATAGCATGCATGCGTAGAGGACGTTTTTTGTTTTTAACAATGGCGCATACATACCACGAAGGCTGCAGTGAAACTGATTCCCAGCTGTCCACATTGGGCTCTTCAGCTCCATCTCCCTCCTTTGCAGCCACGGGTTCCCCACCACCATCAGCAACAGCATCACCTCCTTTTACTACTACTGGGATCTGCACCACAAATCGGCGAAGGGGGAGCGAGGACGTAAAACCATCAGCAACGCCATCACCTGCTTTTACTTCTACCGCGATCTGTACCACACATCCGTGAAGAGAAAGTTAAGGCGTTACTAGAAGCAAGCGCAATTTAGTCACTACGAGGTAAACAAAAGGACAAATTAAACAAAAAAAAAGGAGACAAAAGACAAACCAAACACAGAACCGAAGATACAATGCTTTCGAACAAAAAAATAGCGCTGCTCGTGGTCGTGTGTCTCGGTGTGTTGCGTTCTTGTGCTGGCGGCAGGATGAAGCTATTGTGGTCTGCACCACAAATCAGTGAAGGGGGAGAGAGGACTTTGTCATTACAAGCGCAATCTTAGCCTCCACGAGAAGAGAACATGAAAACACTTCTTCTGTCGCCACTGTTGTTAACAATAATATTGTCTGGGCAACTTTATCGAGACATACATGCACCCACTGTTGTCCCAACCGTTCCTCGACACGTATTATGCCCATTTATCGTGTTCACCGTGGATCATGCTCCCACACTTTCGCGCAAAATATTTGCGCTGCTGGTCGTGTGTCTCAATGTGTTGCTTCTTATGCTGGCGGCAGGATGCAGGCTTGCGATGCTATGGATCCGCCGTATCTCACATATTGCCATGTGATGAGACGGGGACGGAATTGGTTTGAATTTATTATATCGTCTCCCTCAAAAATGGAAATTTATCAAAGAACCCCCCTCAACATACTTGAAGTATATATCTAATACATACCGTGCGAAGTATCCATCGGTTCGTTTAGAATGCCAGGTTCATATATAGGTTGCACGATACCTCCCGGGGAACGGAGCGGTATTTGCTACTGGCATGCATCAATCGTCGATGGCTCGTTTTTATCGAACAATGTTGACTGCGCGACGCCCCAATCGAACATTCAGCACTATCCACTATTACGGGGGTACATAGTATTCAGAACCAAATAGGGCCAGTAAAAAAAGGGTAGTGTATAGCTTTTTGTGTTTATGGTGGGTTCTGATTACTGTGGTTCCCCGTAATAGATCGCTCAGTCACGTGAATAAAGTAGCTCAACAGGTTAGGCTTCTAACTACCATACCTTTTCGGCGAGGTACGATCTCCTCCTGCTTTTTCTGGGGTTTTCATTCTTCCCTCCTATGGGACTCCTAGGCCCTTTTGAAGGCCCTTGTGAAGCCGCCAGCGTCTCTCCTGGCGCCGAGATGGGGCGTCCTTCTTCTTTGCTTTGACGCCGACTCCACGAGCCACGCCTGCAGCAGTTGAAACGTGACGATAGCGGAGGCCCGCGATTGTTGATTTACAGTGTGCTGTTATTGGCGTTATAAATATCATCATGGACACGATACTACAGATGGTAATCAGATATCACTATCGACGGAAATATAAGAACCTTTTGATACCCGTATATGACAGTGTATATCACACCCCCTCGGGCGAAATTCAACGACGATTTTCTGGACGACCGGTAAAGTTTAAATGCCAAGCGACGCGTCTATGGAAAGATTTCGACGAGATCTTCCGAAAGCCGTCATTTTCATTGTTTGTGCCCCCCTAGTTTCGGAGGAAATCGGCTCTGAAAATCGTCCCAGGGGGTGTGTTATACACTGTCATATACGGTATTCATGTTAATACAAAAACGGTTTTTATGTTTACGGACAAAGTGGTAGGTGCGTTCCGCCGCGGATTGTTCGCGATTCAAGATGTTCCCTACAGAAAATACTGTTGTTGTTGTTGTTGTTGTTGTTGTTGTTGTTGTTGTTGAGGTATGCGCCCTTCCTTATGCTTGCCGATGACTATTAATAAACACATGGGCTACAATTACAGCAATACACACCATACCTTGGTGAAACTTGTTTGCTGCTGCCAAACGCTATACGGCTTTCGTGCGAGTTGGGCCTCAGCGCGGAGCCGCGTCTACCGGAGCCTTCCGGGTTTTGCGTCTTCTTGCCGGTTTCTTTGGCGCTTCCGCCATTGTCACCTGCTGCAACACACAGGGCGCGTCGAGACCGAAAACGCCTTGTACTTCAAAGCACGAACTTATTATTATACGTAGATGCAACAGCCTCGATCGTTTTGAGCAACAGCAAGCAATAGAAATGTTGAAATAGGGTCGAGGACACGAGTAAGTGCTGCTGGACGGTCGGTAGCTGTGAATTTCCAGTACGTGTGACGCTCTCGGAGGACACGAGTTCTGAAAGGTAGCTGTGAATTTCCAATACGTGCGCCGCCCCCGAGCGAGGTAGGGTGCGCACGATAACCGCGATCAATTACTATATAACACGCAAGATAACACACCCCTCCCGGACGATTTTTCAAGCTAACACTTTCAACAACGGGGAGGGTGCAAACGCCGAGCGACGCGTCTCGTCGTGTGTGACCCCTTAGTTTTGGAGAAAATCGTCTCCGAAATTCATCCCAGGGGGTGTGTTATCTTGAGTGTTGTACAGCAGTGTATCAATGGTTACCTTTTCCCGCCTTGATGATCAGTGTCTTCATGTGTTTCAGGAGCTCCTCGTCGCTAACAGCCGAAGCCGCCTTCGCTTCGTACTCTTTGCGTAAGGCCGTGGGGTCGACCCCGACAGAACTAGCAGCACCCATGCTGCTTGCAGAAGGATGGCCGCCTCGACAACGCAACGCCGATAGACGGCTCTTCCTATCCCCCCCCGTGCCAATTGGGATATGGGTGTGCGGTGCACAGACAGCACAGCAGCCGTACAGCAGTCACCGCTATGTCGTCATGTCGTTACAGGTTATACCGGTAGATGTGTAGATGTGTGGATGTCGACCTCTGCAAAGTTTGTTGTTAATGTAGCGGTTTCATACGGAAAGCCAATTAAATTTACGCCGCATTATTGTCTCGCCGCATACTTTCATTGGCCAATGGAATGGTGGTCATGTGGCAATTGGCCACTGAAAACTGAAAATCGCGCCGTCTTTTTGCGAGTTTGCAATGCGAAGTTGCGAGAGGTCATAGTACCCCTCACGCCAGCAGACATCTGTACAGCAGGGGAGCGGGTTCCGAGCGTACGAGCTACTGTGATATGATTGAGGCACTACTCCAGCAGTTGGCTGATCGCATCACAAGTTCAACGAAAGGCGAAGCAGCAGCTCGGCAACTTTATCTGGACATCAACATCAGCGGGCTGAAAGCAGACGAACACGAGGAAGGGAAAGCAGCCTCTTTTGACAAACACAAGGATGCCATCCTCCCAGTTCTAATCAAGGGTGAGACAAGTACCAGGTAGTGCTTACAGCAGTGCTACAGTTTGTGGATGTACGCACCACATGCTTATGTGCCTAGTCGTTGTGGCCGTCTGAGCATCAACGATTGGACATTCCTCGTATGTAAATGATGCGATATTTTATTTGTGCTCCTGCTGCTACTGCTGCTGTACTCGTAGTCAGCCACTGCGTACGAGAGAACTAATTTGCGATGCGAAATTGAAATTCAAATTTGGTTCCAAAAAGTTTCTACGTTTTCGAAATTACGTGTTGGTGCCCCAGTACCCAGGGACTACTACTGACTGTAGTGTACGTAGTGCCCAGCGGTGCCCGGGGATCGAGCGCACACTGCTGTACTGTCGGCACAACTCTAGACACGCAGCAGACACAACAGTGACCCTCCTAGCAGTCAGTGCAACAGAGGGGTGCATCCCCGTGGCAACAAGTGTTGTGTGTTGAAATAGCAGCTGCCTCTGCTGTGTGCCTTCTCAAATCGATTGGTACTCCGATTTGCAGCACTAAAATGGGACCCCGCACTATCCCGGGATGGTGCAATACAGTACCAGGTAGGACTCTATGGGACGAGCAGGTTGAGACAAGCGATCCTCACCGCACTAAACTGGGGCACCACACTAAAGGGTACCTCACTTATGCGAGACCACGACTGTAAGTGGTAAGGTGCCCTCGAGACTTTCGATCTATTGTGCGTCGTAGATCACGACCAACAACAGAGCTCCCAATTGGAAATCGCGAAGTTGCTGTCCCTAAAGATAGGTGGGTGGAGCTCGTGTGTAAAATACGTGCAACGACTCTAAACTGACGATTCCGCTTCACCCTCCCGCGCTTTTGCGTCGTTGCGTCTAAACGTATGATGCACTCGTACGGCCGCACCTCGTACGTGCTGAAGATTGCTCGGGGGCATGCGAGGACTTGCAGCGTGGTGCCTTGGAAATGTTAGGCCACCTTGCTGGTATGGCGGAGTGGATTTCCCCATTCCAGCCGCATCAGGTAAGCTTCAAGTGAGCTTGTAGCCGTGGTCCCGCGTTAGTGCGGTACCCTTTAGTGCGGGGTCCCGGTTCAATGCGGTGAAAATCGTTTGTCATGTCACGACCTCGTCTTTAAGAGTACCGCACTATCCCGGGATAGTGCGGGGTCCCGTTTTAGTGCGGGTATTGTCGTCTGGCAAGGCATCGCGCTATTGAGGCTCCACGACTGTATACGAGTACCGGCTACGTACGGGTACGGTATGCCTGCAGAGCTCTACACGATTTTGGCCGCAGCTGTAATGTAGTGATCGCGGTCTGTCAGATCTAACACCTAATGCGATCAGAGATTGGAGGCATCACACATTTCCCGTGTAGCATGGCAACTACTAAATAGAGTTCCGAAGGTACCGGTAATTTTTACAGAAGTGGTATCGTGGTAGGCTACTCGTATAGCTCCAATGTTGCGTACAGCGGCACGGCAGTATGATTTTCGTCCGCAAGTTTCATGCTCAAAATGTTTCGACGTACAGACAGCGCATATATTTACTACTTGGAAGGCGTTGGGGGGCTGCACTGGTTTGGTCTTTCAAGGGTCTGTCTGTAGCAATCAAGCTCGAAACACTCGGACATAAACTCCCGAGCTCCAGAAGTAGACCTACGAGAGCTCGACAACATCAGTAGGCTCGCTCTGCTGCGGCTGTACCTGGTATCTTTCTTGCCGACAAGAATGAAAGGGTAGTCTTAATTCGTTTATTCTCGTAGTCCTACCGCCTACTCAAGTCCTATCATCATGGTGCTTGATTCCGATTGCACGCTTGCCCTGTTGGACGAACGAAACGTGTGTCATGATTCCAAGCACCTGAGACCCAACAAACATAGCAATGGTTACCGTCGAGAGCCGAGGGACATCACCTCATGTCCGAATATGTCGAATCTTGACTTTTCAAAAATTGATATTTTGATCCATACTTGGGATAGTATTTGAATGGTATACACCCATTTTGATACCAGGTATTTGCGAAAGCTTGGGCTTTACGAACCGTACGTTGCACAAAATTGGCGGCGGACCTATATATCCTTCGCGAGCAGATAAACACCCGGTAGCACGCGCGATCGATTTCTCACACGCAGCTTGCAAAGTAACTTTCGACGAAATCCTCTTTCTCACATCTAAGGTGTCTTTTATTTTTTTTGTATGAACAGGCGTCGGCGCTGTGGTCAGCAGTTGCGAGATTTCTGCACGACGAAGCTCAAGGCAAACTTTCCAAGATCACTGCCCTGTTCGCCATCTCCAATCAGACCATGGGGCATGACCGTAAGCATGCCCTCCCGGGAACCTGCGGCGTTTACAGTACACCAGGGCGGCAGACCTTTCTAATTACCGGTGTAGTGCATAGGCGCGATGGCCGCTGTGCTGATCTTCCTTCGTGACGAACAGCTTGGAGGCATGCAACTGGGCTATTGTAGGATGCAAGCGCAACCGTACACTAGCAATGGGTCACTCGTCTTGGCTCCTACTGTAGACGCGGGTCACATTTCACCAACGCTGGGCCTAAGAGAGCGCGGTGTTATTGGTGGTTGGCTGCTCCGTAGCTCACCTGTTCCTCGACTTTTTCGGTTGAGCCTTTGTCTTCAAGGTATGTTTTCCTTGCCCGTGCTGGAACTAGCATATCACATGCTCCAATCAACGGAGTTGATTTGAAATGTACCTTCAATAGCTCTTGACAGGAGCGTTCGAACGAGCTTACTAGTTACACGGTGGTGTTCTAACTGTAACGCACGTGGTGGCGTCGCTGCAGAGGGCATTCCGAGTCTTTCGGATTCGTCTTTCTTTTCAGAGAAGGTCCTTGCCGGTACTTGTCATCGCAGCAAGGGTATTGGACACGCGTTATCTCTTGCTGGCTGCCGCCGTTAAATCCAAACACGCCTTGCATCACTCTGTTTGTAAATAGTATCCAGCGTGATGTAATTCCGACGAACACACCTATGGAAACCTGTTGATCGATATATGGTGATACCCACTGACCTACTTAGCCACGTTACCACCAGGTACGTAAGTAGGCCACAGTGCGTAGTGTATGCAGTTGTAGTTGTGTAGTTGAAGTAGCTGGGTAGCACCATATAGACACAATAGACACATAGTGCGGTAGATATGCATCCATTTTTTTCTGAGGCTCCTCACTTGAGGAGCTCTATACTTGACCCAAAAAAACGATTTTGAGAGAAATGAAAGTGCCAACCCGATGAACAATCCCATGGCTTAGGTATACAAACGATCATATTTGCAAAACAAGACTGGCACTCCGACGATTTTGGGGTTAAGGAGCCCCGTGATTGTCATTCACAAACAAAAACGTCTCAGACAAAAAGTGCTACCCCTATCGGAGCACCATATATACTCGTATATACCAGGTATCAGGTATATAACCAACACAACCCCTCGTTTTGTTCTGGTTGGTAACTTCACCGATGTCCCCTCTCTTTCCCGCTTGCTGCGCACCGTGCGTGCAGTGATGGAGACGAGCGCTCCACTGCTGGCACCAGCAGTAGCCACATCCATGAGCCACGCGAGTGCCGTCGTTCGCAAGCAGGCCGCCCTTGCCACGCTTGCCCTCCTCCGCGACGCTCGCCTTAGCATGGCGACTTGCGCTACCGGCAGCAGGGGTGTGACAGAGGTGCGTTGCGTTAGGGTTAGGGTTTGGGTTATGTTTAGCATGGCCACTTGCGCCACCGGCAGCAGGGGTGTGACAGAGGTGCATTGGGTTAGGGTTAGGTTCAGGGTTAAGGTTTGGATTAGACGCCCCCCCTTGCATGGCCACTTGCGCCACCGACAGTAGGGGTGCCACAGAGGCGCGTTAGGCGAGGGTCAAGGTTAGGGTATGCATGGCCACTTGCCCTACCGGCAACAGGGATGCGACAGAGGTGCATTGCGTTAGGGTTAGGGTAGGGTTAGGGTTGGGGTTAGGGTTAGACGCCCCCCCTTGCCATGCCCACTTTCGCCACCGGTAGCAGGGGTGTGGCAGAGGTTCGTTGGTTTCACTCTCCCCCATCTTAGGGTTAGGATGCGGGAATTATCGGCGACAACGTTAAGGATGTGCCGCGTCTCTTGCTTTCCTCCCCATTCTTGCGCCCTTTAGGGTGGTAGGGCAACTCGAACCGCATCACAAGGGCGAGAGCATCTGGGGTCCTGTAGGGTTGGTTGTGCAGGGCAATGGGCTTGGGGCACACAGATGACGCTTGCCTTAAGCCACTACTGGTACAGTGGTGTAGTTCGCCGTGCTTCTTTGTATATTCCTGAAGTATCCGTCCATACCGGTTTGCTACTGTACCAACATCAACACCGACGGGTTCTTAACCCCTCGTAGCGTGCAAACATGTTTCCCTGACTTTTACCCCCCTCTTTTGCCTTCGCGCGGCGGTGTTTTGACCGAACTCAATCGAAAATTCACCGACGGTATAATACGAAGGAAAACGGCTTATGGGCGCCATGCCTACTACGGCTTTGCCTGGACGACTGCTTTGGGGTGAGGGTAGAGGCCTTGAAAGCGGCCAAGCTGGCGGTTGCTTGCCTCAGGGGCCAAGAAGGAGTGGCGGAGTGGGTGCTGGGAACGTTGAAGGACGGCACTCTTTTCCGAGGCATGGACAGGTGAGGATGGTGCCGTGCCACGCGCAAGCTGCAATTCCCTGAGATGCGCTCGAAGCTGCTAGCCTGGCAGCTACAGGTCGTGTCTTGTGTACGTGCAGTCTGCTATCTCTGCTCCAACAGGCGTTCGTCCTGTTGCATAATGATTGCTCTGGGCATTTCTTACCGGGGGCTCGATCACGCTTTTAAGACTTGTATACAAGCCTTTCTCTCTCTCCAACAAACCCCATATTATATCGTAAACTTACATAATCTCTCACGTTGTTGGCCACTTCCACGTTCTCGAGGAATGGACGCGGCTGCAACTGCCGCATCGTGTATGCTTCAGTTCGGATTCGGAATCGTGTACACCACGACTGACAGCACAAGGACCAACGTATACACGCTGGATACCCTTGAAGCTTCGTGGCCTAGCTGACATGCCACTTTTTCCCTCTATGATTGTTGTGCAATGTGCTATGGGCCTGCCATGCGTGTAGCTTTGTGCTGGTGGCGTGGCTTTCTACGGAGATCACTGGGTTGTTCGTACGGGTTTCACCGCGACAAGACGGCGTTTTCCCCCCTTAGCCCTTTTCTAACTCCTAAAATTATCCTAGTCTAATTCCAAGTGTTTTGCTCTCACAACACGAGTGCAGTGCCAAAACGGTTTACGTAAGTGTCCTTCTATCGGTTCTGCCGCGCGTTAGGATAATGTTTCACCAGGAGGGATCGCCGAGGGGAGCTGCACCGACACCATTGTCCACGCGGGCACCACCTCTCACAGAGCGCGACGTGTCACAGCCGTCAACCGTTGGCTGCACCACCGCCACCGCCGCCGCCATCACCACCACTACTGCCGCCACACCGAGCCCTAAAACGGCGAAGGAATCACGTGTGAAGCATGCGGTACGTACGTACGGTCCGTCCGTGGTTGTTACGCAGAGAGCACAACCACAACTATAAAAACAAAGTACAACTCCGACGAACCGGGGACGAAAACGGTGATCCCCCGCAGTTACCGTGAGGAAGTGGGTGTTCTCCCAATGTGTGTCATTTCAACCCGCTTGGATTATGCGAGGTGTCGGCATAGTATATCGCGACGTACAAGGCGTATCCAATTTTTACCTAATTTTTTTCCATCCCATCTAGTCTATTTTCTTTGCATTTTTTCTCCGACTCCCTCCCTTTTCGTAACTCAGATTTGGGGTCACATAGCAGGCACTCGCCCCCCCCCCCCCACTACGGCATCGTTAGCGTTCTTCTATTGTTGTCCGCATGGAATATTTAGAGAAAGGTTTGTTCGAAAGCCATGCTAACGAGAATGACTGATGTCATGTATTCGTAGCCACCTGTAACAGATCGCTTGTCCCTCGCAACTATGTTACCACACTGCGTCCGCCACGCGTATCTGGTGCGAGACAGCGTCGCCCAGCCGTGTATATCGTGGCAGTTCGAATTTTGCTATCTCACGCCCTCGCTCTTTCGGCCACGGAAGAAGACTCAGAAAACGTCCTGTGTATATTAAAAAACGCCAGCTGAGATTCGAACTAGCGCACCGACGAATACTACGGCAGGGGTATGATAGCAACTATTTTTTCCGAGGCTCCTCGCTCGAGGAGCTCTGTATCTCACCCAAAAGACTGACTTTTGAGAAAAATGAAAACGCAACCCGATGAGCAAACCCACGACCTAGGTTAAAAGTCGAATGTTGTAGTAAAACACTACGATGGTGGGTGGTTCCTCGGCTGAGGAGCCCCGTCAATGAGAAGTGGTTTTGGCCGGAACGTGCTATATCCCCTTGTGGTAGTATGCGTCCACCCGCCAGCAAGGATGGCAGTCTACCGCTGACCCGAAGTCAAACACTCTCGTATGATACGACGCTAGCCTCTCCGGTCAACAATCGTAGACAGTGTAGGTGATGGCATGGTCGGCATGCCCTCCGGTTGTACTCGTAGCAGGGAGAGGGGATTTTCCAGACAACAGCTTTTAAAAGCGTAGAGAAGGCCCGGTCCGGTCGGGTTGAGTGGTACCCATGCGTTGGCGGCACAACTCACACTCCGACACGCCAAACAGGCATATCAAAACCGCGACTGAAAACGCTTTTTCTCCTTTGTCTCTGTGCTAGAAAAAGCCTTCTCCTTTCACTCTGTGCTGAAGAATGCCTTCTCCTTTCTTTCTGTGTTGTGTTCCAAATCGCGACGTTTCAGATCAAGGTGTGGGCGACATTCCTCTCATTGGCGGACTTGACCAGCCTCTTGAAGACCCGTGGGACATCCAAGAACACTTTCGAGCTTGCCACCAACAAGTTGCTAAAGGTCGCCAGCGGCTTCAGCGACAAGAGGGCCCAGGCGAGGGAGACTCGGAAAGAAAAGTGTCCAAGTAAAACATCCTCCAACTCCAACCCAACCCTAACCCCAGTCCCAACCCCAACCCCAGTCCCAACCCCAACCCCAACCATTGGTCTGCTCTCAGGAACT
>JAYJMJ010000375.1:6729426-6741204 GCA_036873875.1 Laminaria ephemera
CAACCCAACCCAACCCAACCCAACCCAACCCAACCCAACCCAACCCAACCCAACCCAACCCAACCCAACCCCAACAATAAAAAAGGAGTAGCTATATTTTTACTATAAACGTCCTTGATGTTGTCACAACACGCGTATTGTCATCTGTTGCACGAGCATGATTATTCGGTGTTCAGGAGCGAGCCCAGTCACCAGCCTTGCTTTGCAAGGTTAAGGTTTCGTTCAGCAAAATAAAACACGACGTAATTGATCGTTATCTTGCCTGTCGCGCAACGCAAGAACAAACTCGACATCATTGATCGTTTTCTCGCCTGTGGCGCGACGCAAAAGAAAACGCGACATAAGCGATCGTTGTCTCGCCAGTAGCGCACCGCGAAAAGTTTGCAGGCATAAAATCGCGGCTGTTTTTGCCAGAAACCCCCGTCAGCCCTAGCCACCTTCGAGATCGATAACTACAGCTCCGCGACATATAATATGCCCGTGGGCGATGTTGTTTTTCGGCATGACACCCCGAATGAAATTTCTGAAACAAGCCATGCCCTGTGGTTGGTGCTGCTTGTGCTTGTCGTGGCGTTAATTGTTGGATTAATTTTGCGCGCTTAGCTTGCCGATCGCAGCGATTGAACCAAAAAACGACCTGCTGTGCTGTAGCGGCTTGCGATCAGAAGGACAGTGAGTGGATGTGGATGGCATATATGGCAGTGAGCTTCGAGGGTTCCCGCTTCGTCCCAGCACCTTGCGTCGAAACAACTAAATATTCAAGTCAAGGGACCGCACGTAAAGCGCACAGTCCGTTGACAGAACCAGTGGGTTAACCTCTTGAGACATCAGAGGGAAAAAGTGCCGGGAAGACGCGACGATTGCGACATCGTCCACGCGAAGACGTCAGGGCTACCGGGGTATATAAGGGTGTGATGATGTGTCCGAAATGCAACGTTCGAAGGTATACGACACGCGCACAGCATGCTCATACTCGTATATATTGCTGCACGCAACTTCCTAAACGGTTGAAAACGTCGCACTTCTCTTTTTTTTTGTAGATGCGTATGGGCCACAAAAGGGTTGAGTCCAACCACATGCTGTGCGCGTTGCATCTGAACCATTTGAGGGGTGTATGTCGAGATTGTCTTCATTGTGGCATCGTTCCATCGCGCTTGCCCGTTAACCTCCAACCGTTCTTTGTGCGCCGTCGCTTTCTTCGCCTTGTGTCCGGCGCTTTGTGGTGACGCGTCATATCGGGGTTGGTCTCGCGACAGGTGCGAGCGGAGGCGGTGGAGGCATGGGAGATGTTCGTCTCGAACTGCCTTGGAAAGTTCAAGCGCGAGGAGGCAAGCAAGCGAATTTGTTGCCCCACGTACTTTTATGAATGACGGGCACTGCGGTGTTAATGCGTGTCACCATGGAAATATGGATGTCTTAGCCGAAGTGCTACCGTACCCATTCGCACGAAGGTTGGACCGGGGTCGTGTACTGTTTTTCATGTTGAGGTATTCTTCCACTCCAGAGTTATTGGAGCCTGTTTTCTGACCGCGGACTATTACTAGATTGCAGTATGGCGATCAGTTAATGTGAGAACAACAACAACGACAACAGCAATGACGTGAGCTCCTGAACCATTGTTGCGAACCCACCCCTCTCATGAATGCAGCCGTTGGCCGTGGTCCCACGCTCGCGTTGATCTACAGGCAGCCAAGGTGGCTGAGCTATCGCTGAGACCGTTCGTCAAGCGCGCCCTTCGAGAAAAGTGAGCTACAGCATGCTGTCAAACTGCTGAAATTGAATGTTGTTGGCATAGTCGTAAGGGGGGAGGGTGTTGAACGTGATAGATCGTGTATAGCGCAACTTTTTGCACCATCTTCCCGGGTAGTGTGAGCGGTGGAATGGGATCAAAAGATGGCATTGCTGTTGGTCTCGCCGACGAGCGGTTTTCGTGGGTTAGTATCCTGACGCCTACGAAGTTTGTTCGGTGAATTGGCAAGCAGAGGCTCACCCAGGGTTCTCCCCCCCGCGTTGACCTTGTCAACGCGGCAGAGCGTAGGCAAAGAGTAATTACCCCGGAAAAACAAGAAAAACGCTGTCGTCACACCCGATCGAATGTGGTATGTCCTCAGGGCGGGCTGGTATTGTCTTTTTTTCCTTGGTCCTACTTTCTGACTTGGTAGTGGAGTTGGGCAGGCTGAGCTTCTTAAGTGTATGCTTACGATGGATACGGACAATTGCGCTCAACTCCTTGTTTGCCGTGTACTTGCGCCGAGCTTGCTCGAACCACCGAAATCCTGAATTCGCTCGGCAACTGTCTCTTCTCGCGTGACGCTGGGTATGTTTTCCCTGCTTTGGCCCCCTTTTGCCGCGCTTCGTATTACCACAAGTATGACGATAATTTGGCGCTCTTCCTACCCTATTTCTTTGCGATCTTCAGCTTTTGTGCTTTTCGGTTTCGAGAAATGCACTGCCATGAAGATGTTGTGTGTTACGCTGCACCAAACACAAAAAACAGACACTTTAAGTCTGTTTTTGAGCGAGCTATAGAGCTGCCATGTTGCTATAATTGTCCAGCAGGGATCCTTTTGTGTTGCCATACGTATGCCGATATTCACGCGCCCCTCCTGCCTCGTTTCACCATCCGGCAGGGATCCTTTTTGTGAGGGGGGTCGTGCTGTCGTCGCTAGCTCGTTGCGTGTCATCCTTCCCATCGCAGTCCGTCAAGTATCTACACCGTTGTGCTTGGCTTCGTAATACCTTATCATACGTACGACGATAATTACGCGCCCCTCCCGCCTCGTGTCGCTATCTGGCAGGGATCCGTTTGTGAGGGGGGTTGTGCTGTCGTCGCTAGCTCGTTGCGTTTCATCCTTCCCATCGCAGTCCGTGAAGTACTTATGGAGACTGCCACAAAAACACCAGCAGGAGGGCAGAATCGGCATGGCGGACTTGATGCGGCAAGCCGCAGGTGAGCGCCGACGCGGGCTTACTGACACCATTTTTTTGGTTGTTCTTCCGGAGATATGGGTAAAAATGAAGCTTAAACCCTTGAGAACTGCACCCACAATTTAGGAGACTATGGCCAAGTGTGACAATGCTTACACCCCTCCCCTGGAGAGCCGAACAAAGATTTGTCCTGTTGACCCTGGCAGCATCCAGGGGAGCCACTAACCTATATCCTCAAAGAGGAATGTATCTATACAAACGCGCGGCCGAAGTAGTACGCAGCTTGTAAAAGTTGAGTATCGACCATTCAATTGGTAGAACTCACAGCTGACGTATTTGAAATATTTTTTATAAAATCATCTTCGCATATTGTAACCACCATACAAGCTTTCGCAGACACTAATATGTGACTACTTGGAATTAATATGGGATTCTTTTCCCCAGCAGTAGAAGGTTAAGCTCACAAGATTACCATGTATGTATCGTGTGCAATTTAACGCGGTTGCCGAAACAACGGTGCTGCCGTGGCAACTGCAGTGCAAACTTTTTTTTCTGTGGTTCCATATTTTCGATTCTAGCTGCAGGCAGCAGCTACCAGCGCGAGTCGTCGAGATCTAAGCCGGCCGTGCTCTAGGGCGGCCGCCGTGAGGAACAAGACTTCAGTAGCGGCATAATCCTAGACCACATTATGGGTGTACCTCACCGCCCCGCTGCAGAGTCGATCACTAGAGGGTGTGGTTTACGCTGCTGTGTTGTGTTGATGATGTGGTGACGTTTGACCTTTCGTTTCGATGGGGACACGTCATGTCACACGCTTGGCCATTTTTATGCCGACGTCTGGATGCCGGCTACTTTGCAACATCTGTGATTTTATTTGATGTCCGATCGATTGAAATTGACCCATCAGAAAAGTGAGACTGCACACCATATCTTCTGTTTCTGATTTTGACCGCGCAAAAAAAAAGGAACCCCTTTCGAGATGAGGTGTGTGAAAGCGTCCAAAGACCACCACCGCACACAACTTGACGACAGTTACAAATGTCCTGCTGCACGAAACCTAGCGACCGCTGCTCTATCTTCATGTGCTCGGGGTACACCTATAGTGCGATGATGAGCTATTTTTTCAGCTGCAGCAATACATGCCGATCATTATACTTGACTTCTCTTTCCCTCCTTGTCCAGGTGATGGAAGCGGCGAAGACGCAAGACATTTCTGCGCCCGTATGCTCGCGGCTTTATTGCCTTGCCTACACTCAAGCCCAGCAAGTGAGGCTCGGCCGCTTTCCGCTTTAGTATTTCAATGCGTTGTACATACGACCAACTTTACTTTTGCTTGCGCTCCTTGTATTTTTTTCATATTTTGTTGTTGATTTCATGGAAACAAACGAAGACGCTCCAGCTGGATGTCGGATACTACGCTTTAACAGACCATCTACATGGGTTGAACCTCTTTGGGTCAGGTTGCACCGCATTGTCTCAGGTTGTGCCGCATTTGTTTGTGTAACGTAACCAGATATGTCAGAATTGTTTCCCCTCGGAGACGAGGAAGAAGAGGAGGAGGTGCAGCACTTTCCTGTGCTGGTCTGTATGACACGGTATTTTTTATGAAGAAGCATAACGACAGCCGCCGACGTAAAGCCGACTAACTCAACATTTTCTCAGCCGATCGCTCTCTATAAAAACACCACCAGATCTCCGGCGGGGATACAACAAAGACAAATAATCGTGTGTACGGTTACACATCGGAATTTTTCGACACGAGAGAAAAACATGTTATCCCGGGACGTCCTTCCTTTGCTTGATTCGCTCCGCGCGCGCGCTTGCCTCCATCGACGTCCGCCAGATGCACATCCTTGTCTTCAACAGTCCGGCCTCGATATCGCCGCGGAGGCGTCTCCTCTGCTGTCCACTCTGCAGATCCTCATGAGAGCATTCCCCGCGCCAAGTCCTGAGGCCGCCGCAGCGAGAGTCGGACCTGCGGCGACATCAGCGGAGTCAGAATCTAATAACCCTTCTGCTGCTGCTCCGCTCGACGCTCTGCCGATGTCGGGCTTGATAGTGCGGGCGTGGTGCGGGTTAACCTTGTGGGCGCTGTCAGAACATCGGAGGGCCGTATCTAGCTCTGGTGGTGGTGGTGTTGATGCTGGTGCTAGTGCTGGTGCTGGTGCCGGTGGTGCTGGTGATGCTGGAGGCTGTTCTACCTCAGGCGGGGGTAAGAAAGGGCACGAAAAATTGGGGGTTGCTGTCCAAGGCAAAACGCCCCCCCCGGCCGACAAGAAGACTGCGAACGAGGGCAGCCCGCTAACTGTTATCCTATGCTGGCTGCTTTCGAAGGAGGCGGCCCCGCAAGGTTGCGATGTTACTGTCAAAAAAGGTGTTGGCAGTGGCGCTTCTGTTGGAAAAGCGGTGGGATCCGGGGAGAAAGCGGCGGCGACCACAGCTGCCTCGCGTGCCAGCTTGGTCGAGTGGAGACCTGCGTTGCTCGCGGCTCTGATCCGTGCGTTGACGAGGCTGAGCCTGTCGAGCGGAAGGGAGGGAGGCCCGAATGCGGGCCTTCAGGGGACCGAGCGAACCCGAGAACACCTTGAGGCACCTGTGGTGTTTTTTTCGTTTCCACCTCCGGACTCCGAAAGCGGCAGTCCTATCTGCTCGGAGTGTGCGCGGGCGGAAGACGTTGAAGGCATAATTTTAAGAGGTCAGAACGGGGGTGTTAGTGGCGGGGGCGGCAAGGGCAGCAATGATTCGGGAGGATGTAGTGGGGACACACAGGAAGTTGGCGCACGTGGTTCGCCGGCGTGGCTGATGCTTCTTTCCGGGGTTCTGAGGGAACGGTGTCACTGTCACGGGTCCGATGCCGTGAGCCCCTCAAGCGCCCGCCGTCGGGGGGATCGCCATGTGGGTGCAGATGAGCTTCGGTCTTTTGCGCGGCAGACACTCCGTCGGGTCAGCCCGGTCGATGGTCGCCTCGAGGGCGCTCGCAGCACACACCACACCCTTTTTCCGAGAGCGTCTCTTTTGGCTGAACTACTTGCGTTGGCTCCAAGGGAGGGAGCGGCGCGCGTGCTCTCATCGTTGTCCACGGCCGTTGCCGTGCTGTCGGAGGAGACAAAGTCGACCTCTTCCGCTTGCCCAGACTCAGCGGAGAAAAAAGCCCGCACCGACGAAATGTTGAGTTATTTGGCGAGGAAGCGGGGATCAGCTCTAATGGCGCTGGGTCACGTGTGGCATGCCGAAGCCGCTCGGATCTTGTCGACCTGGAAAAATGTCGGTAGTTCTAGTCCCGCAAGGGGTGGTTCGGTGGACGGACCTCTCGACAGCTCCCAGCGAGCTCGCGGCGGCTCGAAGAGACAGGTTGCTTCGCACAGCCCCGTCGGCAGCATGGACGCGCAACCGGGCGGTAGACTGCTGGGAGACACTGCCGATACCCTGCAGTTTTTACTGAAAGCAGCTTCTCTTGTTTCGCGCTCGCCCCCGTCCACTTGGGAGTCAATCTGCCGCACTGAAGGCTCTGCAGAAGGAGTTGGAGGAGCCGTTTTGGGACACGATTGTGCCGTAGGGAGGTGTGCGGTTGGTGGGGAGGGGAGTAGCCTTGAGGTGGAGGTAGAGGGGAGGTTGCCTGATGATGAGGCCGGACCTCGAGCCTGTTTGCTAGGTTCTTTTTTCAATGCGGTGGATGCTGCATTTGGTGCGGAGGCGGCGGATCTCTGGCGCAAGCTCTTTGATGCGAGGCAAGGCCACCCGCCGGGGTTCTCGAGCTTTCTCAGGAAGATTGCGAAATATTGCGCGGCTTCGGCGCTTTCTGGCTCAAGCGAGGCCGTGATCGGGTCGGCTCCGCGAGAAGGGAGGGCAGGGTTAAGTTCGCAGGTTCCGTCACAACCCGACGGTAATTCCAAGGGTTGGACGCTCGGGTTCAGCCAGACACAGACACAGCGGAGTCGACGAGGTGATAAAAGCGGGAACGATCGTCGTCGAGGCGCGAGCGTGAACGAGGGGAAAAATGACACCGCGCGCAACGTGAAGCAAGGCGACTTGCAAGCACAGCATCTAGCCCCGCCGCCGCCCTTTTCCTGCCTCCCAGTCTTGACGGCGGCCGCGCTTGTGCTATTGCGGGCTGCCCCAAAAGAACCCGACAGTAAGTCCAGGGGGCCTGCGTGGGAGGCCGGGTTGGCCACGCTCGCGTGGATACTGACGTCTTCCCTCCCTGCCCGGCCCACACCTCTCCCCGCCTCGGCAGCGACACCCCCTCCTGCTCGAAAGAAAGGCGGGGGTCACTCGCCGGAGACGCCGCCGCAGACAGTCGCATCCGTGATGGCGGACGGGGTGTTCACAGAAATTCGCGAGTGCCTCATCGTCACCCGTTGGGCGGTTTCCTCGGGATCAAGAGAACGGCGACCGCATCGAGCGAGTTTTCCGCTGAATGGGGATTCGTTGTCGGCGTTGTCCCGCCTCCTTGCCGTGGGGATTGGCCGGTCTGGTGATGGTGCCCGGCGCGACGTTGCTTCTGCCAGCCGAGCGCACCGCACCTCTCCTGCGCAGGCGTCGTGCGTGGCGGTGAACCCAGCGGTGTGTGAAGAAGTACGGGGGCTGGCATTGAGTGTAGTTTCAGCTGTCAAAAAATTCTCCCCAGATGAGCTCGTGTCGCCGGATCTCCTGCCGGCCCTAAGCCCCATGCTCGAGGCTGCCCTGGAATTTCCTAGGTCAAGGTGCGCCTCCTGTATGGAAAACCCGTAGGAGTTGACTAGCCGTAAGTCGCCGACTATATACTGGTAGTGATTAGTTGGCTAGACATCACAGTTAGTTGCGTCAAGTCTTTTTGTCGTCACGGTTGTCTGTTGTTGCTTGGGGGTAAACCCGTAGCTTGAAATGTTTTTCCATGGCGGTTTTATGTTGTTGCTTGGCGGGACCCGCAGCTTGATTTTGTTTTTTCTATCATGTTCGTCTCGTGTTGCTTGGCAGGGAAAACACTCGGACACCGCAAAAGTCGGTTTTACAGATTGTCGCGCCTCGCATGCACCCCCGCTAACCTTACCAAGCACGCCGAAGTTTTGCAGCGTTGCTCGGCAGGGAAACACCTGGATACCGCAAAAGTCGGGTTTACAGATTGTCGAGTTTCGCATGCAACCCTCGCCAACCGTATCAAGCATACCGAGCTTATTTCCGCAGCACAATTGTGCGTCCGCCTCGACCTTAATATTATTACGTTCCGTGCACTTAACTCCACGCAGACCTGCGGACGCCCTCCAGTCCGCCGTTATCGACATGTGGAACAACACCTTCGGAACTCTGTCAAGGCACCCATGGAAGAAGACCGCATTCCCACTGCGTCTGCGCCGTCGCCTGTCAGACATGGCCAAAATCATGGACATAAAGATGCCGTTCGGCATTTCGCTCGAGGAAAAATCAGGCCTGGATTTGCCGAAACTTAGCCAGGTGTCCAGGGACCAAGAGGCGGTGCTTGCTGCGGCCGAGAAAGTGGAAGAACCCCCTCAAAATGCTGCGCTGGGAGGCACGCGCCTAGAGGCGAGATCAGCGAAGTATGCGTTGCCAGGGTCTGGAAATGATGTGGCCGGAGCTTTACCTGCCGCGAGTGCGCGGAGGTCCTTCATGAGACAACGCCCCAGGTGAGATACGCTACAAACCAAAATATCAGGGGGCACCACTTCACCCCTTAACAGACAGCAAAGTATCCTTAATTTTCCTTGACGAACGCCAAACTACTAGGTTTTAGTGTGGAACACTCGGCCCTACATCTTTGACAGGGCACGTTTTCCCTTGACGGGTGTGTCTCCTGACCTATTTGCTACAAACAGTACGTGGCCACGAATGCGTTCAATCAATTTTGTTTTTGGCACTGCTTGAGGTGGAATTGCGCCGATTTCGTGTTTGCGCCGATGTTTGGATTACATAACGTTATACGAGTAACCTTTTTTCTACTGCAAAAAAGGCCCAAAGGCCCGCACTAAGCCAAGAGGTTTGTCCCCGAAAAACGGGTGCATTTTTTAAAGGGGCTAAGCACGAACGCTTCGACTTCGCTGGTGCTTTTACTTCTCCAATTTTGTCGTGCGATTCGTAGCACGGTCAGTGGAAACAGCGAAGGTGGCATTTTTCTGGTCGCCGTTCGGCCGCTGCGGCTTCCCGTGTTCTTGTCCTTCACGCCAATCATTTGCTCCGTCAAGGTCCCTCCATTAGAGTTGTTGTTGTTGTTATCACATCAACTCATCGCCATAATCCATTATGCGCCCGTGTCGTCTATCTTTCTATCGTCGCACTGTAACCTAACCTTTTTTTTTCGACCGCAAGAATGATCCCGCAGTAAATGTCCCGAAAAACGCGGGTGCAGTTCTTAAGCAGGTCTAAAGGGGTTATAACCCGTTTTCCACTGTAAAACATAGACAACTCTATTTTCAAGTAGTTTGTTTCCAAAAAAATGGGTGCAATTCTGAAGTGCTTTTTGTTTTCGAAACAGCTTGTTGTGGACCCATGACATCGCGCATCTTGACAACGAACCCTCAGCCTTACATTTCCGGAAGACTAAGAAATCGGGAGAGTTTATACTAAATTTAGTGTGGAACACACCCTTGCTCACAAAATTGGATGGTATGAGAGAGGAGGAGAGGTTCAGGAACTTGGTTGGACAAATTACGATAGTCACTTCCGAGCTGCGATCGACGATTCGCGTGCACAGAGCGGTCACTCTTGCTTCACTTTCAACTTCCAACAGTGTGTGTTCTCCGCCACCCTTCGCCGCTTTTTCTTGTTCACCGAATTGTTTTCCGGGCGATTGCCATTTCGCAGCTCCCCATCAAGCTGTAAGAAAGCGACGCCCAAGAAGAGGTCGGCGTCTACTCCAAACGAAGCTCCCACTACAGGTGAGCTGGCTCTTGCACGGAAACGTGTTGTTCATTAGAAGGAAGTGAACTATGATACCTGTTGAGCTGCTTCAGTCACTTTCTTGTACGAAAATAGGCTATTTGTGAGAAGGAACTACCTATTGGGCTACTTTGGTCACTCTCTCGTACTAAAATGTGTTCATTAGGAGAAACTACCTGTTTGGCTGCTTTAGTCTAGTGAGAGCAGGCTCTTGTACTAACATGCGTTGTTTGTTGGAAATAACTATTATACCTGTTGGGCTGTTCCAGTCCCGTGACCAGGTACTGGTACTTCGTACCCGGTCCGTGTTTAGTGGGGCTGTACAGTCAGTACGTAGCACCAGACCAGGGGCAGTACAGTAGCAAGGTTTCGCGCATCGCAGGCGCCGTCGCCGTCGGACTTGACAGCGTTCTTCTTCTCGCTCTTGTTCCGAAAGCTGGCTGCCAGCGTTAGTTTTTCTTGCTTGGTTGATACAGTCCTTTCGTTTGCAGGACAGAATGCCGCGCGCTTTGTTTTGTCCAGCAGTACTCGTTGGACATATATACGACTCCCGCGTCAATCTGCCGACTCTGTAGCTTCTAGACGAACGGGGTTTGTTCCTCACCGAGCCGCGTCCCGAGCTGGTTACTCGTACATAGCACGCTTGCTTGTGTTCGGCGTTGAACCGCCGGCATGTTCCTAGCGATTGCCTTATTTTAACCCCTGCAACCCCTGTTTTGGGACAGCTTTGCATCTACAGTAGTCTAGGATAAGTTAGAAGTGGTCCAAAGGTTAACGATGGTCTTTCTCTCGTCAATTTGCAGGTGGGTCCAAGTTTGTGCGTGTGATCGGCGGTGCTCGAGGGGGGTCAAGGCGATACCCTACCAAGAGAGCTGCCGTAACCACGTATACCTCTCTCGATGGCTCACAAGCGCCCTGGGACGACGGATCTCAGCTGCCAGACTCGGAGCTTGATTCGGGTGAGCATGGCGGGAGTAGCAGCAGTCTGTTTTTCGTTCTTTCTTTTTTTGATCATCGCTTTTACTTTCCCCCCGGCACATGCCTTTGCTTTTATCGCGCGGAGGGTTCAGCATTCCCACTGCTCGTCGATTTGCATCGAATTTTTCCTCTGTGAGCCTGGTTCGATTGCGGATTGCGTGATGGGTAAATAGCGGTCTGTGTGAGCTTGATTTGGGTGCGGATTTGTATGATTAGCGGTATTTGATGACCCTTTCAATAGCGCACACGCCTTCTGTTTGGGGTATTTTAATTATAGTAGGAGACGATCTTGTCACTGTCGCGACCCCTTGGTGTTGTCGTCGTGTCGTGTATATCGTACTTTTCAGGGATTTTCGCGCGTCAGACCCGACCCGCGGATCGAGTCAGGACGTTTTCAAAATCTCGCGGGTCGGGTCCGGTCGGGTCAAGAAGTGTTCGAAATCTCACGGGTTGGGTCGGGTCGGGTCGGTAGGTTTTCATATCGGGCCGGGTCACCCTGACCCGACCCGACCCGCGAAAAGCCCTGGTACTTTTCACGTTTTCGTTGGAGGTGTTCGTTTGTTCGTGTCTAGTGCAAGAAACTTATTTACTGTATAAGATTCCTCACCGTACTTCTCTATATATCCTTGTTCTGGGTATGAAACTATCGTGGGGGGGTTTCCGGGGGCTTATGTGACGGGGCAATATCGATATGCTCCCGTCGTATGCCCTTCGTGACAAGGAGACAAAAATCGGCGGCGCAACCCAACACGCTAGCGCTCTCTTGTCCTACCCCTACCCCTACCCTTACCCCTACCCTTACCCTTACCCCCACACCTACCCCTACCCTACCCCTACTCCTACCCTTACCCTTAACCCTACCCGTACCCTTACCCCTACCCTTACCCCAACCCCCACCCCTACCCCTACCCGCACCCCTACCCCCACCCCTACCCCTACCCCCACCCCTACCCCTACCCCTACCCCCACCCCTACCCCTACCCCTTACCCCTTCCCCTACCC
>JAYJMJ010000375.1:6749505-6770300 GCA_036873875.1 Laminaria ephemera
ACGCCCCCCCCCCCCCCCCCTCTTCGTTTTCATTCCTTTACCGAACTCATCACTTTCTGAACAATAACAGCTATTCTCACCACCCTTTGCTACGCGATTCGCTTCGGTATACGACTTGTATACTGCGCCCCACCTTCGCGTCCCCAGCCAGTAGATGAGTCCCCCGTTATCCCCATCCCGGGTGTAGACAAAGTGCGCGAGACTACCATCTCTAGCGTCCATTGCGCGCTGTTCCGGCTTAGACCCCGCGAAGACCTGAGGGTCCATCTTGAAAGATCGAACGTGGTCCCCCCCTGTCGTGTGTAACAAAAACGTCACACAAAAAGTCACACGCTTCAGCTATGATAGTCGCATTGAGCTCTTGCGTTGTGTACAGTGGGGGGCTCCCAATAGTGCCGGTTAAATAGTGCCACTGCTCTATATAGTGCCGATGAAATCGCTTGGCGCGACTGGCACTCTCTGTAGTACCTCTCTATAGTATCCCTATTCCCAATAGTGCCGATGCCCTGAATAGTGCCGGTATGTTGGGCCGGCACATACCGGCACTATTGGGAGTCCCGCACTACATACATATTGCCGTGCGTAACACAAAGGTCACACGCCTCAGCTGTGTTAGTTGTATTGAGCTCTTGCGTTGTGTATCGACGGCGATTTGATGTGCCGCATACTATTCTTGTTTCGTACGCTTATGATGTACAACATTAATTCATTTTACGCTGTTACACGACACAATATCAGCGGGCGACGTGAAGCCACTATCAATAGCTAAGACCTCTCGCGCGCTGACGAAAGCACCACATCATAAGAGCCCAATCTTGCCTAATGAGCACACGAGGCACCTTGCATCAAACAAAAAACAGCCCACCACGCGCAACAACTTACCCTGCCGTCAAACACAACCTACGACGCACCACGTTTGACCTTGCTGCGCGCGTAAAGCACAACATCGACAGATGTCAAATCTTGCCGTAAAACAAAACCTACGCCATACCACTTTGACCTCGACGCGTGTGTAAGACAGAACAACGGCGGACCTCAAACCTTGCTCTAAGACACAACTTACGACACACCAACTCGCTGTGTGCGTGTGTAAGACAGAACGGCGACTCTTAAACTTTCTTGTCAGACACAACCTACGACACGCCACCTTCACTTCGACCTTGCCGAGTGTGTAAGGACAGAACAACGGCGAACCTCAAAACCTAGCTGTCAAACACCACCTACGACACGACATATCCTCTCGTCTCCTCGTCTCCTTCGAAGGTGCAAATTGATGAAATATTTCACGCCCACACTGCTACCTACCACAAGCAGATAAACATCAGATGTCGAACTAACTAAAGTTTTGGGTTACTGTAGTGGTTTTGGCCTCGCTGCGTGTCATAAGACAGAACAACGGCGAACCCTAAACCCCTTGAAAACTGCACCCACGTTTTTCGGGAAAAAATACTCGGAAATAGTGTGGGAACGGCGAACCCTAAGCCCCTTGAAAACTGCACCCACGTTTTTCGGGAAAAAATACTTGGAAATAGTGTGGGATTTTGTATTCAGCAGCAAACGAGTGAAGGCGAATAATGCGAGCACGGCGAACAAGCAACATCTATCGCACCTTGCGGGGGAGCGTCTTCTGTTCGAAGGGCGCTAGCACCGGCACTTGCTGCGCCGCGGTCGGCGCCTCCAGCCCCGCGTTTTACCGCAGCAGCCCGATCGTCTCCGTGTAGTCGCCTTTTTTTGTGTCATTGGCAAAAAACCAAACCAACAAGTTGATTGGTTTTGGCAACACCAACGCACGGAGGCCAGTTGAATGGTTGTCGCAACCGCAACGCACAAGGGGAAGCAAGGCTTAGAAGCAATCTTTAGAGCTACACACACGGTTCTGGAGACAAACACGTACTTGGAATAAGTGTAGGATATGTTTTCAGTGGCTTCATAACTGCACCCATTTTGGGGGGGGAAAACTACAGTACATATAATAATGTCATCAGTGTTTGAATATTTTTTGGCAGTTCTAAAAACGATAAAATGGCGTTCCTTAAGGTACGAACGGAATCCAAGAGTCGAAAAACACTCACAACAGTTGAAGACTGCCTATAGCCGAACACTAATTTTATAAGTTGAAGACTCCCTACAACCGAACACTCACTACACTCACTATAATGTAGTCGAAGACTCACTATAAAGTCGGTTACTCACTTGGAAACGGCCAGCACATCGGGAGCAAAATCATCGATCTTGGCAAGCGCAGCCTTCAACCTCTGCTGCCGCATCAGCAGGAATGACCGCTTCTCCACGAGCGCCGCGTCTTCCTGAGGTGCCACACAAGATATCATATCGTACGAAGTACAACGCGAAAGGTGAATGGTATGATACAAGATATAAGACGGTACAGTATACAAGATACATGCTACACGATACCAAGCGCACATCATACGGCTTATACCAAGCGCATACAACTCACACCAAGCGCGTACAGCGCATAACAAGCACAGACAGCTCATACTAAGCGCTACATCTCATAGCAAGCGCATACAGCCCGTACACCAAGCGCATACAGCTCATACCAAGTGCATACAGTTCATATAAAACTCATACGGTTCATACCAAGCGCATACAGCTCATACCAAGCACAGACAGCTCATACCAAAGCGCTACAGTTCATAGCAAGCGCATATAGCTCATGCCAAGTGCATACAGCTCATACACCTGCTGACTAACCACAACAGCAGCACTACCTGGAAACCAGCCTTCAACACCAAGCGAAAATAGCTCATACCAAGCGCATACGACTCATACCAAATGCAGACGGCTCATACACCAAGCACATCCAGCTCACACCAATCCCATACGGCTCATACACCAACTGCGTACAACTCATACCAAACGCATGCAGCTCATACTAAGCGCATACCGCCAATACCAAGCGCATACAACTCATACACCAAGCGCGTACAGCTCAAATCAAGCGCATACAGTTTATACCAAGCGCATACAGCCCTTACACCAAGCGCATACAGCGCATACCAAGCGAATACAGCTCATATAAAACACACATGGTTCATATCAAGCGCATACACCTGATACCAAGCACAGACAGCCCATACCAAAGCACACGCAGCTCACACTAAGCGGATACAGCTCCCACCAAGCACAGACAACTCATACCAAGCGCATACAGCTCATACCAAGCGCATACAGCTCCCACCGAGCAGCCAGCTAAACAAACCCCAAGAACAAGCAGCTCGAACCAAGCGCACACAACTCATACCAAGTGCATACAGCTCATACCAAGCACAGACAGTTCAAACCCAAGGCACAAAACAAGCACGCAGAGGCCGCGTCTCACGTTGAAAATGCCCAGCTGGGCTGGTTGTTGCCACCCCTTCTTAGCGGACGCCGGCGCGGGGTTTTCCTTCAGAGATATCTCTTGGGTGAGGGCCAGCAGCTGCGTCTCCAAGCGGTCCACGACATCCCCTAAGAATGAGGTTTCCAACAACATGCAGGCGTTGTCCACCACACGCTTGGAGGTCACGCGCCAGTATGCCTGTTTTAAGCAATATGTTAGAAGGCGTTGATGGAGCAAAACAATTAGAAAAATAGTTTACAGGCTCTCTTGAGGGCGTTTCCTGTGAGGAGCCGCAGGTTTTGGAGGTTTCTTGTACCAGGTTTCGCCCTGTACCCCAGTTTGACACCCAACCCCCAGTCGATACAGAACCCCAGTTGTTACGCCAGTGGTCACGGGAAAATTAAACAAACGGTTAGCGATCGAGCATTTACAATTGTTACAGTTACGCCAACGATCACGCGAAAAGTGAAGAAAATGTCAAGCGATCGAACAATTACAATTGTCCTATCATATTTACACGAATGTCTAGGCCGCATTGCAGGATAGAGCGTGTCTCGCTCCAGAATGGCGCAACATGCTATCGTTTCCACCTGCAAAATGGTGCTCGAAAACTGATTCATAAAAATGTGGTATTTTACCAGCAAAACGGTGCTCGAAAACAGATTTTTACTCTCGACGTGTCATTTTCACCTGCAAAATGGTGCTCATGTCTTCCACTTTGGAGGTTGGGTTCGCCCCGTGTGCGAAGCGGAACCACTGCAGCACGATTAGCATAACGTGGAGGCGGGGAGGAAATAAGGACACAAGGGGACAATTGACCGTAAGGGGACCCAAAAAACGCCATCAAAACAATCGAGATGCGCGGTCTTATAAACCGTCAAGTGTGAGCGCGCAGCAGGAGCATGAATGTACGAAATGATGCATGAGTGAATGAATGTTATAGCCACAGTTACGGTTACTACACAATGAATGGCCTGGTTCAGTGCAAACAGCGAAAATTGAAAAATTCGGCATTTCGTATTTGCTGGGTGGTTCATGGCCAGGTATTATAGGTGCTTGCGTCTATGACGAGCGACGAGCACTACTGATACGTGTCATTATGTATCATCATTGTATGTATATTGTATATATGTTGTATATGCTTTCTACTAATACGTGTCATTATGTATCATCATTGTATGTATATTGTATATATGTTGCATATGCTTTACCTGTCCTAGGTTGTACGTGACCCACTCCTTGAGCGGCTTAACGTCAGACGCATCGCCACCGCTGGGAGGCCCATCCCCTGCTTCCACCAGGACCTATTGAAGGTATAGTACACAATATAGTTAACAGCATAGTTAACAGTATAGTCCACAGCACAGTTAACAGTATAGCCAGCAAAGAAGATCACAGAAAAGCATCATAAACATCGACTATTAACAGCATGGTTCGCATAGAGGATCAGATAAAAACAGCGTAATTATCTATTACTAACAGTATACGAACTAGTCAACATAGAGGATGAGAGAAAAACAACGTAAACATCGACTACTAACAGTATGGCCATCAAAGAGGAGGCCCAGTTGATGTGATTATGATTAGAAATACTCATGATCAAACACCGTAAACACCTACAAAGTACTAGCAACAGTATACCATGGTAGTGAGCAAAAATGATTAGAAAAAACAGCGTAGACATTGAGGTGGTGCTGAAGCACTATACACGATACGAAACGCCAACACCCTGAACACAGACACAAACCGCTGTCACATACTGGTAGTACTCACACAGTCGTGGTTCCGCGTTAGTGGGGTATCCTGTAATGCGGGGCCTCAATTAAGTGTGGTGAAAATAGCTTTTCACGACCTTGTCCTACAGAGTACCGCACAATCTCGCGATGGTTCGGTGTCCCACTTTACTGCGGCCATTGCCATTTGGCAAGGCACCGCACTAATGAGGAACCACGGCTGTACCCGTATTATATCGACATATAATACGTGATAATAATCACCTGGTGCAGAACCCTGTCAAAGCGCTCGAACCGGACTTGATTGATTGCTTCCACTAGGTCCTGATAAAATCATACAGCACATACAACAACAAAAGGCACAATTATCATACGAAGTATCGAAATACACAACTGTCATATCGACATGCACCATTATCATATCGATAGGGTATCAATCATATCGGCTGGTTATCAATCATTTTCGACAGGTATCAATCATATCGACAGGTTATCGAATTACGTCGACAAGTTATCAACCATATCGACAGGTTATCAATCTTATCGACAGGTTTCAATTACGTCGACAGTATCAACGATATCGACAAGTCATCAATAACATCGGCAAATTTATCAAACATCAAATCGACCGGTATCAATGATATCCATAGGATATCACTCATATCGACACGTAGCAATCATATCATATCGACGGGTATCAGTTATATCGGCAGGTTATCAATCACATCGACAGGTATCAATATCAGTAACATCGACAGGTCATCAATCATATCGACAGATTATCAATCATTTAGACAGGTATCAATCATATCGACATGAATGATACCATACAAATACACCCAGGGGAATTACTCATAGGATCGCTAAAGAGACGTCGACCGATTCTTTAAAGGGTTTAGTCTAGCATTTGTGTGAAAACCAGGACGCTTGTGGTGGGAGAGCGATCTCGGCCGGCGTTCGGCCATGCATTCCGTTCCAGCCAGCTCGAAAGGGGACCCTACTTTTTTACGCCGTGTAAACAAGAAACTCGCGTTATTCGTACGTAAAAATACATGGTTCTCCGTGAAGGGGTTCTATTTTTTGCCGCCGCGAAAGTTAGAGTACTGATCCTTGGTTTTATGACGGGACAGGAGGTGATGCACTGCTGCTTTAATGGCAGATCAATATTCGCTCTTAAACATGCAAAAATATCTTACCTGGTTCTCCGTGAAGGGGTTTTTCTCCTTGTCGAAGAGCTGGTCCAGCTCGGGCTGTAGCTCCTCGGCCATGGTTGGTACCGTGGTTTCTATTATCCGTTGGAAGGCTTGTTGCAGTCGGGGGTACTGAGGTGCCACCTGCTCAATCAACCCAAACAGCGAAACACATTGTTGTTGTTGTTCTCGTATTAATGCATCGCCACAATCTGGTCCGTGGTCACTAAGACAGGCTCCGATAACTCTGGAGTGGAAGAATACCCCAGGGAAAAAAAGCACAACAGGTAAAAACAATACCTCCTTCCTGCCAGATAACATTAATTTGTTTCAACATGGTGCCGTACCTCACGGACGAGACTGACGGCGATGTTGAGAAGGCTGTTGCAGCACAGGTTGCGACACGTCTCCACCACGGGACGGAACCTCTCCACCTAAAACAAAAAGCGCAGCACAAAAGCATTCCATTATGATTTACGGATGGCGCGGCCGACCTTGCAAACACTTCAGAAGGCCCACAATGAGTACAAAAGCATCACATCATGGCATCACGCCACGAGCTGTCGTTGATAAAAAGAAGCAAACCACCTTCACAACAAAACAGAGCGCTGTGCTTGCTTGGGACATAAAAGTGACGACGTTTCTACACATGCATGCGTTTTATTAAACGGAGCCCTCAGCTGTGAGGGCGAGAATCTCGTCGAAACTCATCTTTGCAAGTTGTCGCTGAGAATCACCAGCAAACCACGTACAAAAAAGCAGAGCACTGCTGTGGACATCGTGGTGTCTAAGCTTCTATGCATGCGTCGGTGCCGGCCATGCCATGATCAAACGCAATGTTTCCGTCAAGCCCAGCCACTGAACTCGTGTCGGGGCAAGGAGGCAAGCACCGTCGTTACGTGCGTGCTTATGCCATCATAATATAGCTGCGCGCTATACTATACTATACACAAGGATTGGTATTACCTGGGTCGACCAGTTACCTACCGGTAATTACCGCAAATCAGCTTTTGGTATTACCCTACCGGTAATTTACCACAATGTCGGGGACGGTTAAGAAGCATCCGCAGGTTTCCACTATTTTCTCTACAAACCAATGCAAATCTATACACCGGGTTGGGCTCACGACGCCAAGCAGACAACCACAAACGAACAAACACAAGAACAGAAAAAAGCAGGTTCCCTTCGAACGACACTCTGCTCGACAAGGCGCGGGAGCACCTTAAAAAGGGCACGGGAACTCCGCAATCCCCGCACAAATTTTAACAGAAGATTTTCTACAGTAAAGGTGCCCAATTTTTTTCTTCATCTCCTCACTTCAGGACCTCTATACCTCTTATTTTGAGTAAAACTGAAGGCGCAATCCGATGACCAAACCCATGGCCTAGGTATAAAAAATACACATGCTGCGAAACAAGAATATGACATTTCGACGAATTTGGGTTAAGGAGCCCCGTCATGTCATTTTCAGAAACATTACTCAACACAAAAAGTGCTATTTCTATCGCAGCACATGTAACACGCGTCAGAAGCGTCAGAAGCGCACTCAATGTATCAGGTATCAGGTTGGTAAGTGCAAAGCGGTGTCGTCCTCTCTACAAATCCTATTTACTTCGTGTGCGGTGAGGGAGTACTGCCGTAGACCACGGATTTCCGCAAGAGCCAAGTATCATACCTGTTGCAGCATGAAGATGTAGAAAAACTGGCTGTTCACGATGCCGCAAAGCTCTCGACCCCTAGAGAAACAGATAGAGAATAACACACGGTAACAAGGAGCAAGTCAACACGATAAGGAAACGGACGGAGCAGCAGCTGCAGCACCGACTACTTAACTCTAATTCGCTCGTAACAACAAGAGCCGCGCTACCAACACTACGTAGCTCTTTAGTTGTGCTCTTCGTTTTTTTTCAATTTTTTTTAAAATCAGATATATTTTCCTCGTTTGGATTGGCCCTTAAGACAGCTCTACAAGTCAAGTGAGCAACACCGTAAATTTAATAACACAGCAGTACCTGTGCGCCTTGAGCTGGTCCTGCAAGACCTTCGGGAAGTCGGGGTGTTCGAAGCCTGGGTTGAGGGAGGCAATGCCATGCTGCATCTCTCGGAAAGCTCGGTCCACTACAGACCTGAACAGCAGAACAGATTTTCATACATGGGACAGATCATACCCACATTTCAGGATCTAGATCATTCGGGGCTGATAGATCCCTGATTTATATGATCTATATGATCTGACAACGTTTCACACATCGGACACATCAGATACCCATTCCAGCATCTAGATCCTTCGGGACTGACAGACAGACAACGTTTCACATGTTGGACAGATCAAATCCCATTTCATGTTCTAGATCATTCGGGGCTGATCTATATGATCTATATGATCTTTATGATCTGACAACGTTTCACACATCGGACAGACCACATACTCATTGCACCGTCTAGATCCTTCGGGACTGATATCTAGATGGTGCAATGAGATAGACAACATTTCACACATCGGACAGGTCAGATCCCCAGATCATGATCTAGATGGTTTGGGGCCGACAGATCCTGATTTATGTGATCTGACACCGTTTCACTCATCGAACAGATCAGATCCCCATGTAGGGATCTAGATATTTTGGGGCCGATAGATAGACAATTGTTCACACATCGGATAAATCAGATCCCCATTCCATGATCTAGATCTTTCAGGGCTGATAGATCCTGGTTTGTGACCTGAACACGAAACAGCAGAAACACTACAACGTTTTACGCACCGGACAGATCAGATCCCCATCTAAGGATCTAGATCTTTCGGGGTAGATTGATCCCTGATACATACGATCTGCACAATCTAGATAATGTTTTCGAGGTGCGATCTGCGTGAGACGGCTCTGGCGCACATGTTTTGCCGGGTAGGATCTGTATCATACGGCTCTTGTACACCATCTCAAAACGGCTACTATACGATCTAAATCGTGGTCTGTCCGATGTGTGGGTTTTACACGGGAACAAAAAAATAGGGACCCCTTTCGAGATGGCTGAAGGTTTTTTTTACTTCATTAAACAGTAGTGTTTGGCTGAAGGCTTTTTTTACTTGATTAACATCAGTGATTGGCTGAAGGCTGTTTTTACTTGATAAAGCAGTAGAGTTTCAACCGCCGATCGGTAAAACTCTCAGAACTTTCCACCAGCGCACACAAGTCAACGACACCTGTAAGTATCCTTCTGCGCGACTTCCTAGCGACGGCTATGATACCCTACCAAGTATTTTGCATGTTTGGACCATTTGACGACGGCATCTCACCTGATTCTGAGTTCGGGGTGCGTGTTGAGGGAAGGATCCCGGTACTCCCCCTGTTTCATCACAGACACAAAACACAACATTTAGGGTACACACAAGGGGACGGGACACAGCATTTAAGGTGCACGTGTTAGGGTATACACAAGAAGACGGCAACGCAACCTTTAGGGTATACGCATTGTAACGGGAACACACTACTTGGGGTATACGCAAGAAGACGGCAACGCAACACTTAGGGTACACACAAGGGAAGGGGGCGGTAACACAACATTCAGGGTATACGCAAGGGGACCGTAAAACAACATTTAGGGTATACGCGGTAACATGACATTCAGGGTACACACAACGGGAAGGTAACACGGCGTCACAAAGAGCGGAGTACAGAAGGTTATCAAAAACAGATCACGGCATACTGTTGGCTATCGGGTAGGTGCTACAGCAAACACAATCTCAGCCGTATACATCAATCTCCGTCGGCGGTCGGTCGTAGAACCTCCGTCGTAGAACCCGGGTTCAGTGAGGTCGAAAGAGGGCCCTAATTCTGGCGCGGTGTAAATTAGAAATTCGCCTTCGCTAGAAAAATATGAAATAGGAATGGCCACCAACGTTAATCGACACCTGGCACCAAATACCAGGCGCCATGCCAGGTACTCTCTAGGGAGCGAAAACGATGGTCGAAACAGCCGGACACGCATTGAAAACAGTCGCGGTTTTATTTTACTATATAGAATAATAGTTCACGCGATGTATTTATCATACCTTGATGCTGCTCCTGAGAACCCTGCAAAACGCCCCTATGAGCTGCACCAGAGTCTTGAGCTTATCCGCGAACTTGCGAGGGGCATGCTGCGCTAGTGGGATCAAGTCTCGCTCCACCTCCGCTGCAACAAACAGCACATACAACACATACAACACATACAACACCAGTAAATAATAAACTGGGGAATTAGTTAACTGCTTCGGGGAGACGATAATACGTACTTGTATCATATACCCCTGGAAGGGGGTTAATTCATCGTTTAAAAAAAAAGTTGTTTCAAGGAGACGATATGCAACGATCCAATAAGGCAGCAGGTGCACATCGACAAAAATAACAATAATAATAATCAAATAAAAACATGGTACTCGTATAAGATGTGTCTACTAAAACAAGATGGCGACGACCAAACTAACAGCCCGCAGCAGGCGACAAGAGCAAGACGCCAACACGACGATTCCGAGATTTGCTAGCTCCACATGCAAAAAGGCACATACCTGGTAAGTGTTACTAATAGTCCCATAAATATTGGAATGACTTGTGCACTGCACACTGCCGAAAGGCAATTAACCCCCCCAAAAAAAACAGTCTATCTTACCAACAGTGCGGGCAGCGGGCATACAATAGGCGAGCGAGTCCATCCACACCCTTCAGCTTCTGCACTCTGCACTCATGGCGTGTCCAGACAAAACCTCAATCCAACCATATCACATGTCACCCTAATTAGCCTATGTAGAGTGAACGCTCGGGCCGTGGAGCGTTGGCTGCACACGGCACAACATAATTAGTTCGCCGGCGTCCCCGATGGTCTAGTGGGTTAACCTCGTAATCACCAAGGTCGATTTCGCAGGTTCGAGCCCCCCCGAGTGCATACTCGTACTCGTAAGAGACTTGTTGTGCAAAAAACTGACTTGAGTTAGCAAAAAATCGATGAAAAAATCGACGAGCGGCGTTGGGAATGCTGAACCCTCTGTGCGATAAAAATAAAGGCACGTACCGGGGGGAAGAAGGGACGACACCTGTGACCACGGCTTGTCCAGAAGCTGGAAAGTAAAAGTGAGACTAAACAAAAAAAGGAAAAAAAAAAAGATTACTACTACTATTAATACCACAAAAAACGTCCCAGTCCAATTCCAAGTATAAACCGTTTGTCCTCAAAAACGCGGGTGCACTTGTCAAGGCGTAAACAAAAAAACGTCCTCGTGGAGGTTAAAAAGCTCTGTACTCCAAGAGCGAAGAGGCGTAAAGAAGCACCCACACACGCTCTCCGCATCTCACACTTCAGATTGGGGAGGGAAAATCCGCTCCTTACGTTAACCTTTTCGCCAAGAAAATATACCCGGTAATTATTAAGAATACTTCAAAAATCACCCCACACTAACTCCAAGTGTTTTGTCCTAAAAAACGTCAGGACAAACAGCTTTGCATACTCGTATACAGGGCGAAGAGATTTTCTGCAGCACTCACACAAGCTCTCCTGCATCTCCCACTTCATGTTGGGGAGGGCGTCCTTGATGCGGACCGTGAGGAGGCTGACCAGACGCTTCGTCAAAGACTCCACCCCCAGGCAAGTCTTGTCCACCTGCCGTACCGCACCGCACCACACCACAGCACACCACAGCACACCACAGCACACCACATCACAGCGCAGCACAGCACAGCACAGCATTTTGTTGTTCATTATCCGAGGCGTACGATTTTGGACGAGGCACAGAGTCGTACGATTTGTTTCAGTGACGTGCAGCATTTTGTTTGATTATGAGCGAATGCGAGTTTCTAATTTACGTCCGCCTGCCGTACCAGCGCAGCACATTACACCATTTAGTTATATATTGTCTTGAGGCGTACGAGCATTCACCAGGCACAGAGTACGAAGTAGAACGACAGAACGATGCTCACGTACTACGGCAACACCCAGCAACACAATACACTAAACGGCAGCACCAGCCAGAAACGACAGCAGTGACGAACCGAACATTGATGGTTGGTTCAGAATGAGCTACGAGTTGCTCTACACAAAATATGGCCACCGCTCCATCTCCTCCTCCCCCTCCTCCATGGTAACCCTTACCTGGTATACTACTACAAAATGTATCCCATACTCATTCCAAGCAACTTGTCTCCAATAAGGGGAATGTGGCTCTAAACTGGTAAAACCCTGCGGCGGACGGGTGCCCCTACATGTTAAGCTCACCACACTTCCCCATCTGTGTCGTGCGTCAATTTGAACTCCACTAGCGCACACAGTTGACTACAGTTAGAAATATCCACCAGCGCGACTTCCTAGCGAGAGCTACCCTAAACCCAACCACATCTGGGTCGTACGAGTACGTCAATTTTAACTCCACGAGGGCACAGTTGGCGACAGTTACAAATATCTACCACCAGCGCGAGTTTCTAGCGAGAAATACTCCATCTTCGTCAAATAGTGCACGAATGGCGGCGCACACGGTGTGATACTGCCTGGCCGCCTCGACAACGGCTTTTACCTTTTTAAAGACGTTGTGCGACGCGAAGAAGTCCATCTCGGCATCGTGAGCCTCCTTGAGGGACACGCCTTCCTTCAGTTGCAGCTGGTTTCGGTTCTGCGATGCGCGATGATAGGCGATGGCGTCAAACCGATGCGAGCTGGCGTTGGATTGTGAATGCAATTGAGTTAAATTGACACAACGATATATATGTACGGAAGTACGTGTAAGCGTGGTGAGCTTAAGCTTTTTATTTTTACCCATGTGCCGAAGGATAAAAATAAATAAACAAACTAAAATAAGAGGACATGCAATGCGATGGGATGGTGCGACGCGCCACCACGTGATGCGATTAGACTACAGTTGTGGTCTGAGCTTCTCACGTGACGTGAGGAAGCTGATCAAAATTAGATACCCCCTCCACCGCACGTAGCGTGACTCTGAGATGACATTATACGTGATGACATGCGGTGATATGTCATGTCATGAGAAGCGATTAATACTATGCAGCGCATCTTAGCGTGTGCCTTGCAAATACGTTACTCAACAGACCAAGCACCACCCAAAACAAGCAGCTGGTCCGTACTGTTACATCACATCGCTATTCCATTTGCACGCCCTGAACACGTCCTGCTTCCAACACACAAGGGATGTGAATGCATTTGAGTTAAATCGACACACGACACGTATGAAAATACGTGGAAGTGTGGTGAGCTTAAGCTTTATTTTTCCCCATCCGCCGGAGGATATATAAAAAAAAAAGCTAAACGAAGCACGACAATGTCAACAACGGCACTACAAACAACAAAACTGCTCAATGTTTACGGCGAAGCTTCTGTGCAATGCTGTTTGGATGGTTGCGTCAATGTTGGTATATGCTGGTGTAACACATACCTTAACCATGACGTATCCTAGCTTCAGGGGCTTTCTGTTGTTGCTCAGGACCTCCAACACTTCCGCCTCTCCGCCTGGATTGATCAGGTCAGGCTTCGTCAACACCCCGATCGTTCGTTTCCCCGTCGGGTCCACCTGTTAGCCATGGCACGGCACGGCATAGAACGGCAAAGCATGACCGCGACGGTTTCATGGTGACCTCATTGCAGTGACACTACAAACCTGGCAGTACACAGATAACAGGATTATGCTTCTCAGCAAAAACAAGAAACTTCTGGACAGGCAGAAGCGCTTTCCAAAAAATACAACACAGCTGGGGTTGTCATTGCAGTGATACACAAATAGGAAATATTGATAGCAGGATTCTGCTTCTCAGCAAAAATCCAACTTCTAGCGGGGAGATGAGCCTTGCAAAAAAAATTACACAGCTGTACTTGTAGAGTAACATGATAATACTAAAATGCGCTGCTGCGTACTAATATGAGGTACCAGGTAGTATACTGCTATACCTTCTTCGCCCGCTCCAAGATGTCGACTGTTGCCACATCCTGATTGGCTGGCACGATTGCCAGAATTATCGTTCGCTCCGACTTGAGGTAGTTCTCGATCAGCCCATTCACCTGAACACACACATCGTCATCATTGTTAGTATACTCGTTATGCCATCATCGTCATCATCAGCACTAGCATCATCATCGTCATCATCATCATCACCACCACCATCATCGTCATTATGGTTATCATCATCGTCATCATCAAGGCAATCGCCACCATCGCTATCGTCTTTATACTCCTCTGAGGCGTGCTGCACCATGGCCTTGACTACCTAATTTACAACTTTCCCTGTATTGCAATACTACTGCACTAACAGCACTAACAGCACAACACCAAGCCAATCACCCGGCGCATCATACGACGACAGAAGCGCCAACAATAAAACAACAAGGCTAAGGTAAGGCGGCTAACCGACCTCTGTGATGACCCCCTGACTCTGACCCGACACCGCCGTACGCATGATGCCAGGATGATCAACAAGAACAAGATCAAGACAAAGAACAAGAACAAGAACAACTACAGCAACAGCAACAGCAACAGCAACAACAAAAACAACACCACCAACAGCAGCACTTAATCAACATCGACAACAACAACAACAACACCACCAACACCACCACCAACAGAACCACCACCAAGACCAAGACCAAGACCAAGACCAAGACCAACAACAACAACAACAACAACAACTACAACAAGGCGGCTTATTCACCTCTGTGATGACCCCCTGACTCTGACCCGACACCGCCGTACGCACGATGCCTGGCAGATCGATGAGGGTTAAGTCCGGGCAGTCCGGTGACTTGATCTCGATGGCGATGAAGTCGCTGCTGAAGCCGTTCGCCTGACCGTTACACACCTATCACACAAATACGAAGGTTTCAAAACGGGGGAGGCGGTACAATGTCACGACAGGAACTATTTGTAGACAGCTTCGACACTACAATATCGGATTTAGTGTGGTTTGGGGTTTCAGCGGTGAGGCTATGATACGGTGACTTGATCTCGATGGCGATGAAGTCGCTGCTGAACCCACTCGCCTGACCGTTACACGCATGTATCATACAATACGGCGGTTTCATATGACGGTTTCAATCATATGTTACGACGGTATGGCGGTTTCATGATACGACGGTTTCAATCATATGATACTACGGTTTCACACGACGGACTCACCGCGCGTGACGTTTTCAACACGCGGGAGGCGGTGCAATCTTACTACCTGACCGTTATACACGTATCATCCAAACATGACGATACGATAGTTTCAATCATATGATATGACAGTATGATAGTTTCAACACGTGGGAGGCGGTACAACCTGACGGCAGGAACTAGGTCACAATGTACCTGATACAATACGACTCGTAGCCGATTTCTAGAAAAGTGTTTACATTGGTCATCGAAAACAAGCAACGCCCAGAGCGGATGCCAACGTCGTTACGCGATCCGAAGCGCCACGTTACAGTAATGTACCCATGTTTTACAATATCTCCGATAAATTCATAAACTCATAACCTCGACGTGCTCGATATCGTCTCCCTCTAATGTGCAAATTAATGAACTACTTCACCGCCACTCTACCGTCTATATAATCACAGAATAGTATACTGGATACACCCATACCACATGTACCGTACCGTATGTACCAGGTACGGTACTACCTGAGCGCGATGTGCCCACACAAAGCACATAGCGCAACGCAAGCACGAACATCTCCCACATATCCATCAATTCGACGTGTTCGATATTATCGGCAGGTGTACAAGCCGATTGCGATGTGCCCACGAAAGCACAGAACGCAACGCAAGCGCGAACTGATGTATCCTCATAAGACACTGACCGTGTTCATGAGCTCTTCGATAACTCCCACCAGAGCCTCCGAGGAGGCCACAACCCCCGCGGCAGCTGGCTGCGGGCCTCGCTTCCAGTCGACGCTAGCTTTCCCTAAGGCGCCGAGCAGAACGAACAACAAAAAAGCGAGATGGCGCTTCAACAAACATAACATAATTACAAGGGTATGTGCGGTAGGGTACGTACCAAAGTATACCGGGTGCAGTGTGCTCGGTAAATACCCTACCTAAGTGTTCGGTAAGGTTCGGTACGGCCTCAATACCGGTACCCGACAATTCGGTAATCGCGGTACGCCCATCAAACATACCCTCGGTACCGGTATACCGTACCGAACACACCCTTGCAGTAATATAAAAGAAGGTCGGTGTTCCATGCTAGCTTTGCCTGCGGAGCCGAGCAGAACGAACAACTAAAGCGAGATGGCGCTTTAGAGCTAACCCTTTTCCAACTTGTAAATTGATTATACTCTAATTCCAAGTGTTTTGTCCCCACAACGGGAGTGTAGTGGTAAAAAAGGGTTAACAAACCATTTAACAAATACCTGGTAACACATATCATGGTGCTGGAATCAGGTGTCAGGTAAGATACTATCGTATTTGACTTGACGTAAGAAACGACTTCGGGTAACAGTAATTTCGCGTTGTGCTTTTGCTATCACCCGGGGTGGTTTCCTGCGGTCGGGTGGCATCTAACGAACCCCGGTGATAACGGACATATTTTATTCGAGATTTGCTTTATGCACCCGCCGCATGATAAAATGCTAACAAGGCCAGTGTTCCGCTTGGCGCTGGATTGGTCTCAGAGGGGAGCGCACACTGAGGAACGTCATTTGTGCAAGATTCACGGTCCAGCCAGGCGAAGTTACGTGGACACATGAAATAGAGGACACTGCTTGCTTCGAGGACATTAACCTTGCTTGCTCGTGCGATGGCGCCTGCCTCAGGGCCATCTGCTGCTGTTCTACAGCTGTAGACTATTAATAGAGCGGTGTTCCGTCAAGCCTTTTGGGGTCCAAGTACAGAGGGCCTCAAAATCAACAAACGTGCCGTCTTATACATCTTCCAGGAAGAGCGTGCAACAGTGAAAGCGTTCTCGTGCTGTGTGCGTGTCGTCTCGTACAACTCCCGCCGAGTTGCACTACGGGCACCCCCCCTGCTCCAGCAGCTCGGCTGCTTGGTGTGGGCGATGCTGTACTGTAATCGTCAGTTTCCGTTGGACACCTCTCAAGTCTCAAAGGGGTGACCGAACAGAAGCGCCTATCTGTGAAGAACAATGCCACAACTTGGTCATGCCGAGTTGCACATCGTACCATACATTGTACTGCAGCCCCTAACCCCTCACCTTGGGAGTGTTCTATCCATACGCCAAACAGACGCGTCTATCAATACTAACCTACGAGAACAACAATACCACAACTTAGGGTTTTAGGGTTATCCTGCCGAGTTGTACATGGTACAGCAGACCTTGTAGTGCTCTCTTAATAGACCAAACAGACGAGTCTATCAATACTAATCTATGAGAATAAAAATATCACAAGTTAGGGTAACGGTTCTCATGCCGAGTTGTACATGGTACAGCAGCCCCGAACGCCATTACCTTGTAGTGTTGCTGCTAATAGACTAAAAAGACGTGTCTATCTGTGAGGGACAATACTGCAGCCCTCACACCCCTCACCTTGCCAGCCATCCCCAGGCTTTGTGCGCTTCATGATGAGTTGCACAGGGCAGCGCGTTACCAGCCCCGATCCCCGTGGAAACTGAACCCCGGAAAGGGCCTCCAGCACAGAGCTCTTACCGCACGATTGGTCACCCATCACAGCGATCTGCAGCATGAACCACGTGGGGAAGCTCACATAAACGTGCATGGTACATACAAGATGAGGTACCTGGTACAGTACATCATTTCACGCGCAGAACGGCATACCAGTACGACTCGCAGACACGTACCACGTGCTGTACCATGGTATACCTGGTACGTTACAGCATAGTCACAGGATGTACGGCGTAATTGAGAACAAACAAACGGGCTTCCCTACAAGGGTATTCCACATCCAGTACAGTAGTGGTCCCTCTATAGCGCCGGTATGTTCCAGCCGAAATTACCGGCATCATGGTAGCGGCAACCGGCGCTACTGCGCATACTGCCACTACAGCAGTTCCTGGTTGTTTCCATCTGTGCCAAGCGATTTCACAGGCGCTAGAGCGGGCAACCGGCACTATAGAGGGAGCTCTACTGTATTCGGCAACGTGGTCGGTGGTGGAATGCCAGATAGCCGGACGATAAGACAGCAGGACAAAGAAGCAATGCCTATGACACGTGCACATGTCTTAAGAGACTACATAGGCCTGGCCGATGTACTCGTTAGCCTGTACCAACAGGATACCTGGTACCAGTACGTTCCAAGCTCGCGCTGGTACGTACGTGGGGCAGATATCGAACAGCGAAAGCATTACTCTATCGCACACCTCACTTGTTTTGCACGGTCACAAAGAAACAGCGCCTGGTGAGTGCTAGAAGTTGAATGTTGACATGCAAGCATCAAACACACCTGGGGCAGACTGAGCTCATCTTGGATGCCTTGTGCTCTGAGAGAGTCTACGAGGTCTAGCCAAGGGCGGACCTCTCTCTCAATGGCCTCGTCGAGCTTGTTGACGACGCCCCTCTCATCTTCGCTCGTCGGGCTGCGCGAGACCTGTTGGCGTGCAGCCCAACAAAACCAGTCGAATACGGTATACGAGTTTGTGGAAAATGGATATGCATAGCTTGGATGACAGCAGTAACAGCAGCAGTACTACCAGTAGTTGCAGTAGTAGCTGTGTAGTAGTAGTACTCGTAGCAGCACGGTAAAGTTTAGCGCTGCATCCGGTCGTGGCACAGCAGCAGCAGCAGGCAACAGCGCCCTCTCGATGCGGCGGGATGTTAAAACAAAACCTATTTTCTGGGGTACGTTTATTATTCGCCTCTGTCAACCTCCTCGAAGCAAGCTCCGTAAGCACCGCTCTTAGCACCAAACGACGAGCACGACGCAAGCATAGGCTGCAGTGAGGCTGATTGCTAGGGAATCGTTTAAGCAGCACACGCCATCGCATTCAAGAGCAGCACATAGCGGTGACAAGAGCCTTGCTAATAGAAGGTAGCAGAAATGGCACGGAAAGGACGAAGTCACCAGTCCAAACTTAGGAGGAATTGAACTAAAGCATCGCCCACCTCTCTGCCCTTATCATTCCCATTCGTGCGCTCTTTGCTTGACCCCTCCATTAACCCTCAGCCTTCCCCGGCCCCTGTCCTATGTGCTGGCGGTACTGGGATGCTCTCTGCGTCGCGGTCGCGTTGCTTGGTCACTTCATTCCGTTTTCTGGGCCATATATCCCCCTACTAAAACATGCAACAAACATTGTGGGAACTCCATTTGTGCATTTCGCTTGGCTTTCGTTGCAAGTGCTACAGCAGTGCGAGTTCCGCTGAGCGTATTCCACACGGAGGGCAGGTGCATCATTTCACCGGTATGTCGCACTGTACTGCCTTATCCTCTGCTTTATGTTGCAGAAAAACCTCTGAAAAAGCACGAAATGTCGACGCTGTTCTCAGCCGTAGAATGCTCCCATGATATCCAATTGATATCGATGCTAGTTCCACGAGTATCGGTGCGCTGTGTTGCACTTGTTTGAGCGTGGCTTCCTTTGCCATCCACGACTCCAACACAGCATACCCTTCCACCACCACCACCTACCACCTACCCCCACGTAGGCCTGCAAACTGAGTTGTTCGTGTGCGCAACTCTCCTGATGCCGAATTCCAGCAGAACGTCTCGCAATTCCCACCGCAACCTCGCTTGCTCCGCCATCATAACCGCTAACAAAACGACGTGTCTTCTTTTGCTGCTTCTTCCCTCCCCTCTCAAAGCGGAGAAGGCAAGGACACTTGTGGGGCGTAGAAGCGCTCTGACAGCACCATGCCCACGTTAGGAGTGAACCGAGACGAGCTCTTCGATGCCCTCGGGCAGGTGTACACGGAAAAGGAATTCGACGAGCTTTGCTTCGAGTTCGGCATCGAGCTCGATGAGGTCACCTCCGAAGCGAACGAGCTAGAGAAGCAGTCTCAGGTTAGTCGCTTCAATATCGTTCTATCGTGACCGTCCCACGATGTACTGCTGTGCTGCTGCTGCGCAGCGCCTTCTGTGCCCTGCGCTCGTCGCCATCTGTGTCTGTGTTGATACTTTAGGTATCACCAGGTGGCACGTATGTATGATAGCGGATAGCAAAAATATCAACAAGAACCATGCTGTCCATAATCCACATTCCACAGCACCCCTACATGCTATAGTACGTCGTACCGGTACCAAGTACGAATCATATACATACCTGGTACACCATCACTGCTGAGGAGGGCTACGTAAAATCCCTGATCACGACTCCGCGCATTCCCGCCGCATCTGTCCTCTCTAGCACACCATCCAGCTCCCACAGACCACCGTAGAGCGACAGCGAAGCCCTGCAGCAGCGTGTCTCGTGGTGTATAAACCCTAACCTTAGGTGCATATCACGCCATAGACCCGTCAAATCCCGTCGCCGCAGCTCTCATAGCCCTCAAGACCGGCACCTTTCTCTAACAACCCTATCCCTAAACCAACCCTAACCCCAACCCGAAACGCAAGGTCTGAAACTTGGGGATCGCTCATAAATATCCCGCCCACCCCCCCCCCCCCCGCTCCC